>CM042435.1:16992003-17174503 GCA_023631565.1 Gymnocephalus cernua
GAAATACATCCTTTCTAATTTTAGCAAAGAGCAGTGAATGACCTGGAGGGGAGAGGGATATTAGCATATGTTGATTGATGGTCGGAGTTGATCAAGTTACCTGCTCTCACTTCACACTATTTAGCCTCACTTTCTTTCTTTTCTTCTGTCCAAACGGTTGCTCGCTGGATGAATAAAAGTGAGCTTCCTGACGCCGCTCCCATCCAAACGTCGTAAAAATGACATCAATGTCAGAATGGTCACTTAGCTTTTCATCAGCACAGTGTGATCCTCTTTGAAATGGAATGATTCCAAATGATAATGTCCTGCACTGGGTGGCTGTTACATTGGACATCAGTCTTCCTCTATGTTTTACTGTAGGCCTATTCTTTCCTAACCTGACTCCGCCAGATGGATTGCTTCGCATTTGCTCAGCATATCCATCTGGGAACTTTCCGTTGGAGAACGTTTGGGAAGGGGCGAAAATATTGGTTAGCTGATTGGATAAACCATCCGTCTATCACCACCTATGTTGGTGATAGACGGACCAAATCAACCAATCAGATCAACGAAGTGTATGACGTACCAACAGAGCAACGACGAAGCCAGGCTCCCCCTGCTGCTGCAGGCAAAGCATAGCTCGTTAGCTCAGCAAGCTAGCAACATGTCGGTAAAGGATATTTGCCGTTTGTGTAACGAGAATTTAGGAATAAAAGGCCCCATTTCAGGTTCCCGGTCCATATTCCAAAAGAAGGATGCAAGAGAAAAAGCATTAGCGTGCGGCTAACAGAATCAGGGCTACCGCTGTCTGAAAATGTGTCTAGATCAGGTCAGATTTGCATGCGTTGCTTCCGCTTGCTGAGCCTCATGAGACCATCCTGATCTCGCGAGCTCCTCGTTGCATCACACCTAAACCCGCCTCAAAACCAACGCTGACTGGCCCGGCCGTTTGGCGAACGGATGATCTCACGAGGCTAATTCTTTCCACTCTCCCTCTCTCTTATATTCAACTCTCCTTCCCTTCCATAATCTCTATCATTAAGCTTAGCGTTAGTTCATGCAGGACACGGAAGCCACACGCCTGCTAGCCTATATCGATGAAGATTCATTCAGGGGATTGCTCCGGTGCCGCTGGGATTTCCGCCAGATGTCACTCATTTTGGCCGGATGTCCGTCCCCTTCCTCTTTCTTTGTGTTGGCGTTGTCAACTATGGTGGATTTATGAGGACTGTGGTTAACTGCTGCTAGCCAAAACCTTCCTCAACAACGCTGCGGAGGAAGGTTTTGGCAATGCAAGACTATACAGCCGCTGATTGAATTGTCATTCCTATCAGACACACACCAATCACAACCATTCTCACATCAAGGTGGTCCTTTTCAATGTGACTCCCTTCTCACTGATACCTGCTATGCTGACACTGCTGGCAACGCTTTGCCTTCACTACCACAGCCTCCACCTTCCTAGTCAACCCGTTCTCACTCCCAACTCGTCACAAACTGACGCTTGGTCCAGTGTCTCTCAGTGTCAGATACAGACGCAAAAATCTCCGTTTAGTGTCTTTATGGAACGCACCGAGCAGAGCAGCAGCTCGACCGTGACGCTGTAAGATGATGTAGTATTAAGAGAGACAACGGTAGAGAGTAGTTTGAAAGACCAAAAATCTGCGTAAGGAGGTTGGTTGGGGGGGTTGGATGGGTCAAACAACACATTTTGTAACCCCAAGTCAGTTATACTTAAGTCCCGATCCAGAGCGTCAAAAAGTGACACCAAGAGTCCCAATAAAGCTCGTTAAAATATGACGCTAAAGGAGACTTTTTGCATCAATAACAAAGGCCAAAGGCACCTGACCAAGCTTCGCTTTTTGATGCAATGGGAGTGAGAATGTGTTGCACATGACTCAAAGTTTGAAATGGTTTTCAATGTCTTTGTTTTGGCTTACTCTTTTCTACCGATTGGGGAGCCATCAGCGCCAAACCTCATGCTCTGGTTTATTGGCTTTTCTTTAAACCAATCACAATTGTCTTGGGTGGCGCTAAGCATCCCGGAAATGGAATGTAGTGGACATAGACTAGTGGCAAGCATACCGTAACTGTATTTCAATTTGTTGCAATAAATGGTTAAATCCAGGACTATAGAGTTTTCCTGACTCAACTGCTGTGATGCAGGCCTCCTAAGAAAAGAACCGTCCGAATGGGCGCACACTCCAAACGGCCACTGCACTGGTCCATATACAGTTGTGTTCAGAATAATAGCAGTGTGTTTAAAAAAAGTGAATAATGCACAAAATCCTTAGAATAGCTTTTAATTTCATAATATCAATGCACTGGGAACACTGCACATTCAATTCCAAAACAAAACATGACTAAAATTGATCAAGTTTGTGTTATACCTTTACAGAAAGTGACGAAAAAGGAATATTAGGCTGTTCAAAAATATAGCAGTATTTGCATTTTTCTTTACAAACTCAAACATTTACTGTATAAACTGAAAAATGTCTCAAGGGTTTGCTTTACTTTGAATCACTGCACTAATATTTAGTTGCATAACCATTACTTCTGAGAACTGCTTCACATCTGTGTTGCATGGAGTCAACCAACTTCTGGCACCTGTGAACAGGTATTCCAGCCCAGGACAATTGCCCTACATTTCACAATTACTCTGGATTACTGAGTTTTGCCTCAGAAATGATGTCACCTATTGGATTGAGGTCTGGGGATTGGGCTGGCCACTCCAGTCATCAATCTTGTTCATCTGGAACCACAACTTTGCTTGGGTCATTGTCTTGTTGAAATACCCATTTCAAAGGCATTTCCTCTTAAGCATAAGGCAACATGACCTCTTCAAGTATTTTGATGTACTGAAACTGATCCATGATCCCTGGTATGCGATAAATAGGCCAAACACCACAGTATGAGAAACATCCCCATAACATGATTTTTGCACCACCGTGCTTTACTGTTTTCACAGTGTACTGTGGCTTGAATTAAGTGCATGGGGGTCGTTGGACAAACTGTCTGCATCCTCTAGACCCCAAAAGAACAATTTTGCTCTCACAGAATTCTCCTTTGGCCAGTCAATGTGTCCTTTGGCAAATTTCAACCTATTCAGTACATGTCTTTTTTTCAGCAATGGGACTTTGCGGGGGGCTTCTAGCTGATAGCTTTGCTTCACATAGCCTTCTTCTGATCGTAACAGTACTCACAGGTAACTTTAAGTCTTCTTTGATTTTCCTGGAGCTGATCATTGGTTGAGCCTTTGCCATTTTGGCTATTCTTCGATCCATTCGAATGGTAGTTGACCATTTTTTCCCATGGCGTTTAGGCTTTGGATGCCATTTGATGCCATTTGAAATCATTTTGGCTGAGCAGCCTATACTTTTCTGCACTTCTTTATATGTTTTCCCCTCTCCAATCAACTTTTTAATCAAAGTCCGCTGTTCCTCAGAGGAATGTCTGGAACGTTTTCAGTGTGAAATGCTCTATAACCAGCAGGCACAACATTTGCTTCCTTCCTCCCTTAAATATGGGCCATAATTGACACCTGTTTCTTCACAGAATCAATCACCTCACTAAGTGAACACAACACTGCAATTATTTTGAACATGCCCCTTTCAATTACAGATTCAATTACACAGAATGAGCAGCATGCAAGTCATGAATGTTGGATCTGTTGGTTTTCTATGACTCTACAACACTTACTAGTAAATGATTTGCCATGTAGAAATATCACTAAAATGTGGTGTATGAGGTTAGGTTGATGTTGGACTGCTATTATTTTGAACGCAACTGTAGAAGAGGGAGAGGACGATGGGGACAGAAAGTGGCAGATCAATAGTTGAATTTCTTCTAGTTCTTATTTTGCGATCAAACATGTTCACTCATTTCTCCTGAACATCAGAGTTTATGATAAAAGTATTGACTTAAAAATGAACAATACAAACCTATCATAAATGAATGAGCTTTATAAGGTACATCTGTACAATCTAATGCAGTCCAATACAACAGCCGTGCCTCTGTCTTTACAAAGCTCATGTTACAAAGTATACATTCTGACGTCACAGTTATACCTGGTGTGTTCCTACCCTCCTTGGTGGGTGTTTCTCTTTCTCTTCTCTGACAGGAAAACTGTTCTCATGTACCAATTAATTTACACTTTTCTGTTTTTGAAAAAAAACTCAACACTTCCTTAAGAAGTTGTCCATCTCCCCTTTATGGTGTGCTAACAATGTGAAACATCTGCACCAAGTGTTGATTATGGTAGCTTAACTTCAATCAACAGAAATGCAACTGAAAAGTAACTGATGAGTGAAACAATTTGTAAGGGGTAGTCTGGGGATTAAGTATTGCACTTCCATTAAGATAGAGGAACTATGAATGACAAATTTAGAAAAAGAAGGGTCAAAATCAAAGCAGCAGAGGTCAATGTCCTGACCTTTTATGGGCCGGGGACCAAAAACAATGAGGTAAATGTGGTGCAAAACGCGAAAGTTTGTAGACCTGAAGTGCACACTTATAGAATACAATGTGAGAACTTGCACAACAAAAATCTAAAATTGTATGTTAACATTTTCAAAACATATGCAAACACTTGAGAGCAGAATTTGAATTCGCAGAAAAAAAACAAAAAATTCAAAATGTTCAGTCATAGAAAATATTCATACACCTGTGTTCTAAATGTGAAGGCACAGGAAAAAATATTCACAAATGTGTAGATTGATATTTACATGAACATAATGACGGCTGCAAACTTGTAATGGAACGTTTACTCTCATTCATTTATTTTTTTCTTGAGTCCAGTTTCCAGCACAACCACAACTCAGTGATTACAGCCTCTCAATATCCGCGAGTGTGACTTCACATACGTGCTCTCTCGCATCACAAAGTGCCGAATCTGCGCGCCTAGACTTTTGCAACATTTCTTACATTTGGTGCAAAACTAATTTCTACCTATGGACTTAATATATCATATATGCCTAATGACAGCTTGATTTAAACCAAATAGTGGCAATCCTCTATATAGTCTTTCCTAACCACTGGCTGTTATTGTTGATAGCTAAAGTAAGCTAAATTAGCATAGTCATAACTATGGATGTTACCCAATAAATTCAGTCTTGTGCCGATGCTCTGATAAGCAGAAGCCCCGCTCTCAATGTCCTGAAAATTGTTTAGAAAACAGTTTTCACTTTTATAATAAATACCATATTGGCTAATGATGGGGTTTTATGCGCCCAATGCTGTTGCTTATTTGCAGCCTATTTTGGCAACTGCCTATCTGGTTCACAAACAACTTATTATTTATTTCCTACCTTCCTGTAGTTGTCATTATTTATGTTGTTTTATTTAAGAGGGGGAGAATCAGGCCTCATGTCGCCTATATGGACTTAATAGGCTGCCTAGGATTTCTTTATTTAGATTTATAACGATGATGTGAATTTTCTTTAGGCAGCCAGATATGGGCATTATACAAGCTCTTTTCTTTTTTGTTTTGCTTCTTAAACTGCTTCAGTACAGCGTTTATGCGCCAGCTGATCTAAATGCACATAAATGGGGTACGAAGAATTAAGAAATGATTTTAGACAAAAATAATTAAGAAATTAATCCCCTACAGTTATCTCAGTTTTGCTTAGAACATGTTTTATTTCATTTCATGTGGATGTATAGAGTAAAATAAATGACAATGACTAAACAAATCAACTAATAGCTGATAGGTTGAGGGTCCCCTAGGAAGTCGCCATTGGTGTAGAGCCTTGCCCTCACCAAATTATACACGGTTTTACCTGCCTATGTTGGGAAATGGCAGGGATGGAAGGGATCTGTTTATATGTAGTTTGGGGGGGGGGGGGGGGGGGGGGTTGTCTTTTTTTCTGTGAGGGTTTTATTCTGTTGTTCCTTGGGTTGGTCAAGAGTCAGAGATGTTGTTTGCAGGTATATTCTACAATATGTGTAACGTTAATAAAATTATGAATATTGCAGGGATTAAAAATCCAATTAAAAGAAAGAAAATAATGAATTTTGCTAAAACAAAAAAATGTAACATTTTAGTTTTGCAAGAGACGCATCTCACCCAACCGGAAGTTAATAGATTAAAAAGGTACTGGGCTAGACATGTTGATTTCAGCAATTATAGCACTAAAAGTAGAGAAGAAACTCTATTTCATAAAAAATCTGAATTTTTAGATTAGATTAGATTCAACTTTATTGTCATCTAGCAGAGTACAGGTACAGAGCCAATGACATGCAGTTGACATCAAACATATATATATATATATATATATATATATATATATATATATATATATATATATATACATATATGTACATTGCACAGGTTTATGGGCAGGTTATGGAATAAAAA
Organism: Gymnocephalus cernua; assembly: GCA_023631565.1. Classification (NCBI taxonomy): domain Eukaryota; kingdom Metazoa; phylum Chordata; class Actinopteri; order Perciformes; family Percidae; genus Gymnocephalus; species Gymnocephalus cernua. The sequence continues at coordinate 16,998,338 of CM042435.1, forward strand.
AATACATATATTGTGCAGTTTGGGGTGTTAGCAGTGCAAGGGCATTGATGAAACAGTGCAGGAGTAAATGTAAACAGGTGACCAGTGCAGTGCAGTAAATGTAAACAGGTAAACAGTGCAGTGCAGTAAATGTAAACAGTGCAGTGCAGTAAATGTAAACAGGTAAACAATGCAGAAGTAAAAAGTAAACAGTGCTAGACAGGAGGTGAAATTTTGTTCAGCAGACTTACAGCCTCTGGAAAGAAGCTGTACCTGAGCCTGCTGGTGCGGGAGCGCAGGCTCCTGTATCGCCTGCCAGATGGCAGTAGGGTGAAACAGTGACACTTTACAGTGACATCCAGCATTACAGATGTTTTTGGGAGATACATAATCTCTATAGGGTCGCTAATGAATACAAAAGTAACTTTTATTAATATATATATGCTCCTCCTAACTCAGATGGGACTGTGTTTCATGAAATGAATACTCGCATTGCTCAATTAGAGGATATCCCTATAGGGATCGGTGGTGACTTCAATGTGGTCCTGGATACAGTCACAGACCGTTCACCCCCTACTACAAAAAAATGTAAAGCAGAAATAGCCCTGAAAACATTAATCAAAGATAATACACTAATTGATATATGGAGATTAATCCATCCGTTAGGAAAAGATTATACCTACAACTGGGCTCCGCATAACTCATACTTAAGATTAGATTTATTTTTGTTAAATAAGGCTTGGGTGAGCGGTACCACATCATGTGAAATCGGCAGTCGACATATTTTTGACCATAGTCCAGTGAAGCTTTGTGTTACACCTCTTAAGCAAACAAAGCAATGCTTTAAATGGCACCTGGTCGAGTTAAGTGTTTTTGTTAATGCTGCAATTGATGATTTTTTAGAGCATAATATGGGTTCAGTATCATCACCAAATATTCTGTAGGAAACTAAGTATACATTAGATGTCAAATAATTGGCTATCAATCATGGAAAAATAAAGTGAGGGTAGAAACAAAAGAAAATGGGTGGGTGGTGATGGCGCAGTGGACACATCAACCAATGTGTCCCTGAGCAAGACACTTAACCCATAGTTGCTCCAGAGGCGTGCGACCTCTGATATATATAGCAATTGCAAGTCGCTTTGGATAAAAGCGTCAGCTAAATGACATGTAATGTATTGTAAAAAATTGAAGCTCAGCTAAAAATTTCTGATTGAAGCGCTTATGAAACCCTCAGTGGGAAACATGAGCACTTTGTCAAGACTGAGATTTCAGCTTAGTTCTTTACTCACTAGCAAAGCTGAAAAACTGCTATTAGGAACACAAGCCACATTTTGATGGTGAGAGGTCAACTACACTTTAACTACAGTAAATTAAAAAAGGAGAAGAAACATAATTACAGCTTTGAAAGATAACCATGGTAACTGTGTGTCTAAAGATGAAGAAATGAATTATATCTTTAAAGAGTATTATGAACAATTATAAAAATCAGATATATATGCTCCCTGGCCAACTATCTCCAGACCAGAACATGGAGCTTTTTCTTAATCATATACAAATACCTTATATTAGTACTGATGAAAGAATTATGTTGGAAAATGATTTTACAATCGATGAAATTAAGAAAGCTATCCATCAAATGGCTTCTGGGAAATTGCCGGTCAAGATGGTTTCCCTAAATAATTCTATGCAATGTTTCATAAAAAACTCACTCCTTTGCTTTTGGATCATTTTAATAATGTTATCCAAGAAGGATCTTTTTTTCTGGAATCTCTAATACGGCATCTATAATTGTGATTCCCATAAAAAGACAAAGATTTAAGTCTATGTGAGAGCTGGGGCCCTCTATCAATTCTGAATTGTGATATTAAAATCTTGGCTAAAGTGTTAGCAAATAGATTGGAGAAGATGATATCCAACATAGTGCATCTTGACTAAGCTGGGTTTTTAAGAATTCGCTCATATAAGGTGATTACTTAATATAAAAAAGAGTTGCAGGTACCTCCCACATACCTACGATAGCTTCTTTAGATGCCGAGAAGGCTTTCTGACAGGGTGGAGTGGGGCTATTTATTTAAAGTTTTGAATTCTTATGGTTTTAGTCCTTTTTTATAAGATGCATTAGAAGCCTGTATTCAGGGGCTAATTCCTCAGTTGTAACAAATGGCCTGGCATCCTCTAGTATTAAACTCTATAGAGGAACCAGACAGGGGTGTCCTCTTTCCCCGTTACTGTTTGTAATGGCTCTTGAACCTTTGGCTGTTACTATTAGAGAGGATGAGAAGATACATGGTGTCAATATAGCTAAGGAGGTTCATAAAATGTCCTTGTATGCAGACAATATTATTCTGTTCCTTACTCAACCACAACTGTCAATCAATACACTTTTCACTATTATAGAGTGTTTTTCTCCCGTCTCTGGGTATAAAGTGAATATTTCAAAATCACAGGTTCTGCTCCTCTCTGAACAATCAACAGAGCCTGAAAATTTATACAATAACGTTAATAAGTTAATCAATAATGTTATATGGAATGGTAAGAAAGCACGTTTTAGGTGTACAACCTTACAAACACCAAAAGAAAAAGGAGGTTTCAATTTAGCCAATGTTCAGTTGTATCATTGGGACTTCAATTTACACGCATTTCTGAAGACAGATAGATCTAGTCAACCTAAACCATCTTGGACCAGTATTGAAGAGAAATATGTAACACGTAATCAATTAAAACATTGTCTCTTTATAAAACAGTGCAGAAAAGATATTACCCCCCCATGCTTAAGCTTTGTGTATTATACAGTATCTGGAAAAAGCTACACAGATATACAAAAGCAGCTGTGGCACAGACCACATGGACACCAATTTGGGATAACCCATCTATTATGATAGGTGGAAAACAAATTAGATGGCACTGTTTATATGGGGATAAGATGAATAAAGTAGCTGATCTCTATAATGACAAATATAATGTGCTCCATACTTTCAAGACTTCATAGATTAACTGTTGAAAATAGCTAAACTTGAAAGAGTAATCTTCATGAATGTAGACTCTCTAGATGAGTATAATTTAATATGGTCACCTTTCTTAGCAGCCATGTCCTAAAGAAAACAGATGATATAGTTAACAAATGAAAGTGTTGTATCTCATTGAAATATGTATAGTTTGTAATAATGTGCATCACAACTTACTGCAGCATAGTAACAAGTGTAAGATAAGTAAAGACTAAACCAACCCCCTATTTTTTTTCTTTGTTCTCTCTAAGTTATGTCATTGTAATTTTTTTTTATCTTTGTATGTGTATACGTGTGTGTATATGCGTATGCATATATGTGTACATGTCTGTGTATGTATGTGTATGTATATATAAGAAAAAAATAAAAATAAACGCGACAGTTTCACAGGATTGCTTGTCGCATCGCCTGTCAGATTGCCTACGCCGCCACCTGCTGGCTCGCCCCTTATTGAAAATGAATTACGAGGTGCGCCAATCACCCCCCGTGTGAAAAGACCTTTAGGCTGTGGAGCTCTGAGGGAGCAGAGCGGGGAGAGCAGGGTTCCTTTTGCCATAAAAAAGACAACTTTGTCTGGCTCATTTGGTGTAGCATGGAAGCATCGTAAAATTAGCAAGCTATGCATGAAAATTGCAACTTAAAAACCGTGTTTACGGCCCCCTTTTCTCAATTATATACAGTATCTATAAGTATATACAGTGTATATATACTGTAGTATATACAGTATATATCAGGCCCTTATCATTTCATCTGGTGTTGTATATACTTTAGCGGTGCATATTCCCAAACTTTTCATTTACAAGTACAGTAATTAGTGAAAGTACCAGAAAAGAATTGTCACACAGTAACCCGGGGCATCGGGGCCCCTGAGGGTCCGCCACCCTGGGGCACTCTTGGTAACCACACCTTGATTGTATGCAGCCATGTTTTTTTAGTTTTTTTTTTTTACATTTTTCCTCTGTTAAAATAAGCACCGAACATTTGCTATACTTAATTTACAATATGGTCTGAGCGCACAAATAAATGAATTATATTTTTTACCTTAAAAATGTTGTCATATATTTATTTATTCATCCCTTCTTATTCTAACTAACATAATAGCACATCATCTAGAGTATGCCATCCCACATTTAACTGCACATATTGAAAATATGAGCATGTGACAAATAAAGCTTTAAATCCTGAATCATGTTGCCTCCAAATGAAACTTTTTATTCCGTCTGAATGCATGAAGGCCATGGAACAGGATGACAGATCCCTCCTCTCTGAGTAAAAATCTCACCCCAAAAATCGAACTCATCCATGACTTTTCAGGTGAGTAATAAACAGAGAGCATGGAAGGAGACGTGCTGGATGTGAAGCTGATTTCACTGTGTAGGACACTAATCCTCTTTTCTGCCGTATTCTATCCAGAATGGCTGGATCCAGAGGATGGAGCCTGTCCACACCTGGTCAAACAGCAGCAAAAGGACGAGGGCAGACCTCAAACAGCCTGCAGCACACAGAGCACCAGGGCTTTGTCGCGGCCAGGCTCTTGAGCCATGTAAAATATGGGAGACACATCATTTCAATAGTCTATGTATATATATCCAGATTCTCCAGGAAGCCAGGGGGCGTGCACTAGATGCTGCTCAAAAACAGAACTTATTTGATCTATTTGCTTGTATTTCAAACTACCTACGTTCCCAATAGCGAAAAATGGCATCATAAAATATGACTGCAGAGAATGTTATGGAAAAGGATACACGTTACAGTTTTCGGATAGTCTGGATCCAATGTAAATGGTCTGTGTTCATATAGCACTTGTAGTCAACTACTCAACTGCTCTACCACCTGAGCCACAAACAATTAACCACAGTACATTTCCAGGACAATTGTTTCACATCTGGCATCGCCGGATGTTCCACCAGATGTCCCTCCTTCCGCTCTCTGTGTGTTGCCGTTCTGAAACTTTGTTCCCTTTCGGGTTAACGACAAGAAACTTCGAGCTAGCAAGCTACACGCTGACAACAAGGCAGGCCTCTCCCCCTCTCTGTCACACAGGCATATGCATGCACAGAACAACCAATAGGAACTCTCTCTCTTTCGCTCTCTCTCTCTCTCTCTCTGAAATGACCTGTGATTGGCTTAAGTCTACCTTCATGGGCTAGATTTTCTAGCCTGGTTGACACCAGACCCTTCTCAGTTGTAACTGAGAGTAGGTCTGGGAAAGGTTCATTCACAGCCCATTTCCAAATGGGCGTCACCAACAGTCGCCGCTCAAATGCCTCTGGGCGCAATTGGATAGTCCTTCAACCAATCAGACCAACGATCCGGGTGACGTAGCAGCGACAGCAGCATCAACGGGTTGCTGCGCTTCGGTTGGCCGTCAGGTTGAATGTAAACGAAAAGCTACTTGCCGTCGCTGCGCCATCATCATCATCGTGTAAAGCCCGACTCAACGGTTGTGATTGGTGCCTCGATTTCGAAAAAATGGAAATGGGCTTGAATGGGCTCTTGGCCAGACTGACTTGCAGAGCAAATCTCAAATTTGCCGGAAGTTCGTCAGGGTTTTCCCAGGCTAGAGATTTTCTAAAACCTGAAAACAGAGCCAAGAGGAGATACACAAGTCTAGTTTTCTCTCAGACAACTTCAATGAAAATATGCTGAAAGATCATTATGGAATTCTTTGCCCAATGACACCAAAAATAAAGTGCTTGCCACAGAATTGTAGCCTATTACTGTAAAAGTGTATGACAGAGACATTTATTTCACTTTATTTTCATTTTATTTTTAGGACTGTAAATTGTTTTAGCAAATCAGGGTGGAGAGACACAGAGACCTTTCACTCAGGAGGCCGCTGTTCGTGCGAAATCAAAAGTCGACGTTGATTTTAACTTACTGTACGTACGTAACTTAAATAATGTAAAAACACTTATTTTAACCCAAACCACAATCTTTTCCTTCACCTCACCTATTATTATTGTGGTAATTTAAAACATTAACCACATGTTAGTTTATCAGCGTACCCTGCACGTTGAGAACCGACGCTAAAGTGGAACCCAGTGCGTAAAAAAGTGATGCCAAGGGCTCCTGACCTAGCGTCCGTATGTGACGAGTTGGGAGTGAGAAAGTGTTGAGAGTGGAAAATGTGGCCTAATGTTTTGTGAAAATAAGTTATTTACCTTGAAACAGCTGAAGCCCCTTTTGGTAGATGATGGGATACTGATTCTCGTATTCAGTGTAAGCACACACACACACACGCACGCACACACACACACACACACACATACACACTTTGGCTGCTCCGCACCCTATGTCCTCTGTGCCCTTGTGTGACCGTGGCTGCACCCCACTGCTCTTTATGGGTGTAAAGTGGAAATAATTGGCTGGCTCATCTGGGAAAGGGTCAGCGAGATAGAGAATGAAAATAGGAGGGAGCTATCTGGGAAAGGTCAGAGAGAGGGGGAATAGAAATGAGAGAAAGTGGAATATGTAAGGTCAATGGAGTGTGGCTTCCCCAGGAGAGAGGAGGGAGAGATGGATGGATGGATGGACATGGAGGTGAAAAGCAGCCACTCTCACACCTCCACCCTCCCTCCCTCCCTCCCTCCCTGCTCCAGCTCTGTCCCTTTATCTGTGCATCAGGGTCACACTGGCATGATAGGAAAAAGCACTCAACATTCGGGAAAGATGACACACACACACACACACACACACACACACACACACACACACACACACACACACACACACACACACACACACACACACACACACACACACACACTCTGCCCTGCTGGCACCAGAGCTTAATGGTTGTTAGGGAAAAACCCAGGAGCAGCACAACCCATTTCTCATATGTGAAGAATGTTTGGGAGACCATGATGAATTTCACAGGAGCATTTAATGAAAACTCAATTGAGGAGAGAGTTAAGCAGGCAGTACAGTTTAACCATGATGTCTAATTGTGCAGTGCTGTCCCAAATCTCAGAAGTTCCTGTCTTCCTGAAGGTGTATTTAAACTCATGCATTAGGCGTTAACATTTACCTGAACCTTCAGTGAAAACAAAGATATTGCAGGCACCCAAATATCTCAGCACAGACTAAATGTGTTAGGTGTTTATTTCCTCCATGACCTTGGTAGGATGAGGCAGCACTGTGTTATCATACAGCTGTTATGTCTCCTGCTTCCAGGGAGACACAGAGTTGAAGTAATCCTCTGCCTGAGACAGGTTCTGAGGTTATGTTGGACAATGACCTGAATGAGACCTGGGTACCAATGTCTCAACTTACACAGCATGGGCACTGGGACATTTTCTATTGATTACAGTTTTTTACGATCACTTTGCTACTAATTTCAGAACCTTGACGTCATTTTTCAAAACTCTAGACACAAAACTCAAAACGATCATCACTTGTAACACAGGCTGTCCAATGTTCAAAACATTGCATTGTGCATTCATATCTTTAAATACATTTTGCACTTGCACAATCATTGGTTCAAAAAACAAATTTATAGTGAAATACTATTGAAACGTTACTTTAGATCACCCACACACAAGCTACCCATAGTTTCACTGGGTCATCGTTCGTACAATCATCAAATATTGTAGTACACAATAGGTGATACATGTTTCATTATGGTACTAGTTGTAAATACATCCCTGTAAAAGTACTGCAGTAGTAGAGAGAATACAACAGACACAGTGGAATCATTGAACAAAACCTGAAATGTATCGATGAAAAACAATACAGTACGATCACAACATAGGTTTATTAGAATCAAAGCAAAATAATTAGCTGCAAAATAGAAAAGAAAAGACAATAATGTAAAACATCAAATGCAGTGTTCCTCAACTTGCTTGTACTGTAATAAGCAAAACAAAGAAGTGATTACTGTACTTCTACATATTTATCAACTCAGTCTTGTGGATTTGGCCGCAGGTTCTCATCTACGTTGCAATTAGACAAACATCTTGGAAAAAACATTTGGGCATGGCGAACAATGTGGTACGAGTATATATGTATATGTATATATACAGTATATATATATATAAAGTATATATCTCAATCATCAGTAATGAGTTGGCAGAATTGGACAAGCAATTCCAAGGGCCTGCATGCATACAGTGCAGTACTGTCAATACTGTAAATAGTCTCAAAGGTAGTACATGGGACCATAGTACCAGTGTCTGATAAACAGTAGTACATTACAGTAAAGGTAGTACATGGTACTATAGAACCAGTGTCTGATGAACAGTAGTACATGACAGTAAAGAATGATGATGAAATATTACATCCATAGATAATGTAGTCTAATTGGTCCATGCTCAACACTAATTGATGACAATGAATCTCGTTATCTTGAAACTTTCATGATCTAAACATAGAATATTGTTTGTCTGTTTCCATGCAACTATGCATTAAGAGTAATGCAACAGTTACTTATCATTTTGAGTAGTTGTACTGATTGATAGTTAGATCATTGTAATGAAATGAATAAACAATCATCTGAAATGTAATGTGTGAATCGCTTTTTGAAATAATAGTACTTTGATGTTAAGTTGTGTCATATTGAACAGGTGATCTTTGTTAAATGAACAAATGATCTTTGGTTTATGTGTATTGTATCCAAGAAATTGAAAAAAGTGTTAGAGTTTTGAAAAATGTGTATTTTGATCATTGGTTGTGAGTTTTGTGTCTAGAGTTTTGAAAAATGACGTCAAGGTTCTGAAATTAGGAGCAAAGTGATTGTAAAAAACTGTATTATTGTTTAACCCAATTTAATTGTATTTATAGTATCAGATCCTAACAGAAGTTATCTCAGGACACTTTACAGGCAGAGTATGGCTAGACTTCACTCCATAATTTACAGAAACCCAACAATTCCCCCCCAAGAGCAAGCATTTGGTGCAATATAAACATTCTTGGCTCAGCCCAGACCCTTTCTTTCCCATTTACAGCAGCTAGTTGCACTACTTTGCAAGCCATTTGATATTAGAATGCCTACAAATCTGTTGGGAGAAACTGTATGGGGTTATCATAAAGTAGGCATGTCTGTAAAGGGGAGACTCATGGGTACTCATAGAAGTCATTGCCATCCAGATATATGTAGGTGGAAGGTCAGGGGACCCTTTTGAAAATGGCATGCCAGTTTTTTAGCTAGGCAAAATGTGGAGCATTATTTAGCACCCTTCCCCACAAGCTAGCAAGACATGGTTAAAACTGATGCATTCCTTAGATTGTCTAGTTTCAAATGATACCAATGTCTTCTTTCTCTTATTTCTATCTTTAAAAGAAGCCCGCTACAGCTTCTGAAGGCCAGTAACGTCGGCCTAAAAGGTTCGGGGCTTTTGAGAAAAGATTCAAGACCCAGCCCCTTCTCCTCCCCTGGTTTGAGATGCGGTAGTTCACACTTCCCCAAAAACACTAAATGACATATATCGTCTCACTTTCCTCTAGTGGTATCTGTCCATGCAGACAGTTTTTTTCATGCATCTCAGAGGAGGGAAATGAGCCAACAGTGCTCAGAGTGACACACATTTGGTCATAATTTAGGAGTAGGAGTACGCATTTTTATCAACTTTCTGAAATCAGGAAATCACTCCAATCTCTGTTGATTTCAAGAACTGCTCCGGAGGAGGAGCCAGGAGATGGCATTTAGGTGGAGACATAAGCGCACATTTTGTACCATTTTGCCAAAAATGTAATAATGTTTGGACCGAATGCATGCCAGACGAATTGAAAGATGTGCCTGCCGAGTGCATGTGAGTGGAATGGAGGATGAGCATTTCCAATCCCAAATCCTCCCTCTTGCTTGCTGGGCTCCACTCACATCCTCTGATGCAGACCAATATTCCTCTTAATGACAACATTGGAATGAAGATAGAGATTTAGAATTGACACTACAGGAATACATGCATTCAAAATGTTTATTTAGGAACTATTCTGTAACGTCAGAGATTTTTTTTTTTTTTTTTTTATGGCAGCCATTGCAAATTGAAATGACTTCACAAACAAGAACATGAATATGGGCAGGGTGGATCTGCTCGACTTGATCAAACAAAATCATTATCATGACCACCTGGCTGCTCTGCCCGTGATATTGTGGATGCACTGGCATGAGAAAGAATGAACAAATGAAGCTGTATACCTTTAAGGGTGCTTTCACTCCTGCCTTGTTTAGTTCGGTTGAATCACACTAGAGTCTGTTTGCCCTGCTGGTGCGGTTTTTTTGGGCAGGTGAGAATGTAGACATCACACTCTGGCGCACACCAAAAGCAACCAAACAAGCGTATCGACACCTGCTGGATGAGGTATCTCGGTAAGCTTTCAATCCAACGCTGGAGCAGTTTGTTTATGGTGAGAACGTGATCAAACCTGGAACAGACCCAACTATATATACTCCACCACTCTGAGCTAATGTCTCCTGTAGTCAGCTCGCCGTCCGTCACTCGCATCTCCGTAACTCGCAAACTTTTTCAAATACATATATTGCTTCTTTTCCCTATTACACTTATCATATGTACTATAGCAAGCCTTGGTGTTCAGTTCAGTGATTTGATGATGGATATATTATCAGGGACCCCCAAGATTTTTTTTTTTTCACTTGTATTTTATAAGGTTAGTTAATGGGAACAAGACTGAGTGTACCGCCGTGAAGATTTCATAGCAATCGATCCAATATATAGGGAGATGTTTTCCTCTGGATGGCACTGACTTTCCATCTCTAGAGTCACACTACTAACCGGCTTAAAACTCTTCTTGGGCCAGTGGGCATCAGATGACCTGCAAAACTGTTTGTGTAGTGTTTCCACTACACCAAAATCCACTCACAATTCAGAGCCGTCCCTGAGGACATACACAGAATAACGCTTTTACAAAATAAATTCATAGTTTCCATCCGGTTTGTTTATCTAGCACCCTTACCTTCCATTAAGTGCACAAAAAGTAAGAACACAGCAATAGGTCGCTCTGGAGACAGAGACAGTGTTGCCTTCAGATCTGAAAAGGTTTCACAAATACCATACAAATTCCCTTCCAGCTGAAAGAACTGATGAGGCCTCATGAATGAAACTATATCTGCACACAATATTCCGATTGCTGCCCATATATCGGGAAAAAAAAATGTTATAACTAAGCTGTTTACATGGCTAATGCAAATGAATATTACACTAATATTCCCGTTTACATGCAGCTGTGGAAAATAGGATTTTTCAACGTTTTCCAGCGATGGTGGAAACCTGTTGATATCCAAGTCTTGCATAGTGTTTAAAAGTAAGTGTTTCTTCTTTCATCCAGAAATGTGTTCTTTTCTTTTGGGCATGCATCTCCACCCCAGCCTTCGAATATTGTCATATTCTGAATAATAATGGAATACTAGTGTAAACATAGTGTACTCTAAGTTTTGCAAAGTCAAATGTGCCATTGTGCCATCTTCTTGAAATTGAATCCAAAAGTCCAAATGCAACTGACACTGGATCAGAATACATCTGACTCGGCTTTGATTGTCAATGTCAGGATCTGCTGCCATATATCCCTCCCCTTTTAAAATACGAGAATCAGAGCCTACACCTCCCTATTCCCCACTCGGCCGCTCATTAGCATTAAAACAATTTGAATGGAAATTGCATGTTGCTGTGTTCAATATGAATGGATTTAATCAAGCGTGCCGATGAGAAACTTCCAGTGTGGATGGAGAAGAGGGGAGAGAGGCAGAAGGAGTTTCATTTATCATCATCACTGCCGTGTTGACCTTGGCCATGTTGTAAAGCCATTCCAGGGAGTGAGAATGAGGAAATAAAAGCTATCAAGCAGCAGTCATTAGGGGACCAAGCCTATAAGAAGCATGTTAATGGACAGACCTACTGGTCCCTAGATGTAGCATGTGCACAGAGTGTCACACACACACACACACACACACACACACACACACACACACACACACACACACACACACACACACGCACACACACACACACACACACACATACACACACACAGTCTTTTTGAAAGTTCATTGATTCCAAAGGACACAGCATACAGATAATGGCACGTTTCATGTGGCTTTCAAAGGCAGAGCTTAACTGGATTGTACAGAACGGAGGAAACAGTGTAGCAGGGAGAGATGGCTTTATGTGCTCAGGCCTTCAGCTTGCGGTGGCCATGGACAGCTATAGCTGATAGAGCTTCATTTGTTTCCTAAGCAACACATCACACAAAAGGACTAAAGCCGTGGCTGGCCACAGGAAGAAGGGTTCAAATGCAGGATAGGACATGTCCTCCTGACGCTGTATGTGCTGTTAAATGTTTTTTCCCTGACTTTAAATACATAGCTGGGATTTTAAGATAAGACAAGACAAGATAAGAACATCCATTGTCATTTTTATTCAAGATTCTTTTATCCCCAAATTGTTCCAGTTTTCATGCACACTGTCATATGACGCTTTAACAGGATGAGAGACTGAATGTGTGTAATGTGGATATTTGAGAAGGAATTGGACCAGTATGGCAAAAATATAAAATGGATGACCCTGAAGAAGGCAACCCCCCCCGCATCAGTCTAATAATAAAGTTGTTCTGTGAAGCGATGATGATGATGATGTTGAAGGATTACTAAATACAAGAAAACACTAAATAATCAACTGAGACTTATTCCGGGGACCTTCCACACGACCCTTGGGTGCTCTAATGCAGGGGGCTTTTTCAGGTGTTTTCTAGGCCAAGGACCCCTTAGCTGAAAGAGAGACAGAGTAGGGACCCCCTGATATTATTATACATATATTGTCTAAAATAAAGTTGCATGTTAAACTGGGCCGGATGGATGAAAATGGAAAAATGTATATTAATATGTAATTTACACATCATGATTTACATTTAATATGGAAGACAAAATCCTTAAGCTTAACTGTATGGCTACCTTACCTATAGGTAACTTATCTTCAATGTGTACATTCAATGTTATAGATAATAGGTCAATTTATCTTTGCTATTTATTTGTTATATTATATTTTTTTGTTATATTAATGTATATTTAGTATTGTAATTTTTGAAAAATGAAACATTTTTAACATCATTTGGCGCCCCCCCCCCCTGCACTCACTCTGAGGACCCCCTGTTGAATATCTCTGCTCTATTGGATTTGACTGACACACTCTCAAGTTCACGACAAGGCCTGGACCAACTCTCAGAAAGGAAGAACAAGGCTGAATGCCCGTCCTCAGCTCCTAAGCTGACAGTAAACTCTAAACAGCCAAAGGCTCATCATCTGGTTTATTTCCTTCAAAATGCTCAGAGGTAAGATACTGAGACCAACAGGACAAAACCAATTCTTCCATTAAAATGTAGATATATTAATATGCTATGTTTAACTAACCATCTGACAAGTTTTGAAGATATGTTATAACGTGTTGGTTTCGATGTCTCACCTACACAGCTTGTATTGATGTGTTGAGTTCATTCTCTGTTTCATTCATTTACTCTATATACTGTACATGCATAACTATATATCTACATATCTGTAGTCTGCTGTAATGTAGGTTTACAAAACTCTATATGTCATAAAAACTTGTCATAAATAGAGTGTCATTCTAGGCTCATTGGTCCTTTATCTGACTGAAGATTGTGACAGTTAAAATCTATGGCCCGCCCGTGGCTCTGAAACATCAGCAGCCTGGCTGTGTATTGTTAAACCCATGGCGCTGTCCATGGTGCTGAAGTAGCAGATGGATTTCTTATTCGCTACTTTTTCTTCACTGAATTTTAATTTACTTTTATTTATAGTGTCAAAGCAAAACAGAAGTTATCTCAGAACACTTCACAGATAGAGTACTGACTGTTGTTGGCCTTGGTCCTCTCAATATTTTCAATATCATATTTTTTTTTAATCATTTTACACATCCTGGTGTCCTCAGGATATCCATATTATAATAAATAGCTACCAAAATTAGTTTTCCTGAGACTTAGTTTAGAAAGTGTCAAGGTTTTGTTTTCTTGTAATGCATATCATTGGAACACAGTTCATTATTCATTAAATATTTGATTATTATATATTTTTTACAAATCAAATATAAATGTGATTGTGCATGTTTGTTTTAGAGAAATACATGCCAGTATTGAGAATATATCCACATTCATATCCTGACAGATTTAACATATATTTATTCTGCTGTGGAAACTATTTAAAAAAAAATGTGTTGAGGTCTTCATCAGAATCAGAAGATTTATTGTCATTGTGCAAAATGAACAATGCAATTTTTAGCAGCAGTTCACCCAGTATTATAAATCTAAATCTAAAAGTCAAGAAATAAATAGTAAAACAACAAATTAGAAAGGAATATACACACAAAATGTGTATACACACAGAATTAGAAAGAAATATATACACACAAATAGAAAGAAATATACACACTAAAAGTATTGGTAATTGCACATGGTCCGTATGTGAAGGTGTGAATGTGTGTGCGTGCGTGCGGGGGGTGCTAGTGAGTGCGTGTGTTCAGTGTGGTGATGGCTTGTGGAAAGAAACTGTTCCTGAGTCTGTTTGTCCTGGTCCTGATTGACCTGTAGCGCCTGCCAGAGGGCAGCGGGTCAAACGGGGGGTAGGCAGGAAGGGAGCAGTCTGTGATGATTGCCTTTGCTCTGCTGAGGCAGCGGGATGAATGGATGTCCTTCAGGGAGGGGAGGGTGCAGCCGATGATCCTCTGTGCGGTGTTGACCACTCTCTGGAGCTTCTTCCGTTCTGCCTCAGTGCAGTCGGTGAACCACACCCTGATGCAGTATGTTAGGATGCTCTCGACGGTGGAGTGGTAGAAGGTCACTAGCAGCTTCTTGCCAATGTTGTTTTTCCTGAGCACTCTCAAGAAATGCAGGCGTTGCTGTGCCTTTTTAATGACAGCTGTGGTGTTTGCCGTCCAGGAGAGGTCGGCGGAGATCATGGTGCCCAGGAAGGTGAAGGTGTGGACCCTCTCTACGGAGTCTCCGTTGATGTAGAGGGGGGCGCAGATCTACCCTGTGCTTTCTGAAGTCCAGAATGATCTCCTTGGTCTTAGCTGTGTTCATAGCCAGGTTGTTAGCCAAGCACCACTTGGACAATTTATATTAACTATTTAAGGGCATTTATGTCATGATTAATGTAATAACAAAACTCCAAATAGGTGCATGAACAGCCTCATCGATACTAGTCTGGCTAGTCCACACAGCATTCCTGGATGGGAGAAAAACGTGTTCTGGTTTATTGGCATTTCTGAAAACCAATCACAATTGTCTTGGGCGGCCAGACGGAGCAACAGTGCCTCTGCTAAATAGCCTCGGGAAGAAACTTGTTTTGGTGAAACGTGTACGTTCAAAAGTGGTTTTAGTCGTGGAAGAGAAAACTCAGATTGGACAGATAGTCCAGCTAGCTGTCTGGATTTACCCTGCAGAGATCTGAGGAGCAGTTAACCATAGTCCTCATAAATCCACCGGAGTTTAGAACGCCAACACAAAGAAAGAGGAAGGTGACGGACATCCGGCCAAAAAGAGTGAAATTTGGCGGAATTTCCATTGGCACCGGAGCAATCCCGAAAGTATAACGTCGTGGATATAGACTACATCCATACAGACACAGTGGTACTAATGAGCTCACAGCAACAACATCCAACACAATTCAGGGAGTCTGACACAATGCCAACAATCCCTTCCAACCTCTCCTCGTGCAGCCTGTGTCTTGGCAGACTCCCTTCATCGTTTGCTCACATCTCTTGTCCTGATATATGCAGCAGCTCGAGTCAAGTGCTGTCATTATTTCAGACCTGAGGCTGGCTGCTCTCCGTCTCACACTGATCTCTTAGCCAAACAACACTTTGCAGATGGGAGCGGTGAAGGATTTCCCTACGGGAGGTGTTATGTGCTCAAACACCTGCTTAATATGGAATGTTTTGTCACTAAATCAGTTTTGTATTGTTCCTAAAATGTTGCTCGTGGATCAGTTTGGTAGGGACAGAGAAAATATGAAATGGGTTATTTTTGGTCATTATCCCGTTCCATTTTCAGGCGGAGAGCGGCAGCAGAAGGTGGGTCAGAGTATCTGACAGTCTTGTATAAAGTACATGAAAGCAGTACTTGGGTAAAAGTGAAAGCATCTTACCAGAAAATGACTTTGGAAGAAGTTAAAGTCATCTTTCAGAATATTACTTGTTTAAAAGTGTTTACAGTAAAGCATCTGGTATTTACTATACCAGTAATTTTGTTATATTAAATGTACTTAATTATAAAATAAGTAAAAGTAAAAACTAAACTTTGATTTTGAAATGTATTGTGGATTGTGTATTCAGGGTTTCCACAACTTCTTAATCATCGAATTCAAAGTCTTACAGCAAAAACCAAAACAGAATTTTAAATTTTTGTTCACTCCAATGTACAAAAACATGTATTCCGAGTAACAGAGATGCTTAGGGGGAAATGTAATGGAGTAAAAGTGAAAGTTTTCAGAAATATAAATAATTAAGTAAAGTGCAGGTATGTGAAAACTCTACTTAAGTACAGCTTTATTGTTTATGTTACATACTATATTATACACTACTATACGGTTTTATCACATTATATCATATTTCTAAGCCGTAACTCCGTCTTGGCTTGGGAGCCGGTTCAAGTCCAGTACAGGGTCTTGATCAAGTAGGTAAGTAAGTAACACTTTATTTATATAGGACTTTAAAAAAAACAGGCAGTTACAAAGTGCTTCACACACACTACAAGAAATAAATTTAAAAAAGCCACGTGAGTTTCAAAATACAAATTCAATTTAAAATACAGCATAAAGGCAGTGCAGCCCTACACACAAAGGCTAATGTATAAAGGTAGGTTTTCAAAAGACGTTTAAAACAGTCCAGAGATGCAGCAGCCCTGGGAGGGGAGGGAGAAGATTCCAGAGGGTTGATGCCATAATGGAAAAGGCACAATCATCTTTGGTCTTGTAGCTGGAGCGAGGAATGGATAAATAAAAGACCAAGGTTGGAGGATCTGAGTGTAGCGGAGTGAGGAACATGGAGCTCAGAAATGGAGCGGGGGGGAAAGGTCATGTAATGCTTTGAAGGTAATCAACAGGATCTTAAACTGTATTCTGAATTCTACCAGAAGCCAATGAAGGGATTGGTGTGATATGAGACCGACGACTTGTACTTTTGGACAAGTTGTAGACAACCTTAAACAAGGTACTGAACCCCTAACATCTCAGACCGCCGACTACGTGGCAGCTGCCTTGTGTGTGTGTGTGTGTGTGTGTGTGACACACCATTTCCCATTTTCCAGGAGGACAATTAATGTTAACTATGTGGAATTTTAAAATGTTTCTTAAACTGTTTAATGTTTTATCTTATGATCATAAATGACCTGTAACAGCAAACGAGACTCACAGTGAAAAGAATGCTGTTTTATATAGTTTACATTAGTGCCATTGCCAGGGTCCGATTTTTCCCGCGAAGTTGCAAAATGATTTACGGCAGGTAGACCTGCTCTACAATAACACATTCTGACGGGTCACAGATTTCGGTGTAACACCGGTAAAGCCTGTGTTTGAGTATCCAGCAAGGTAAAAGATAGCACACAAACTCAAAGTTCCTTATAGCCACTTTAAGTTCTATTTTATTGTACTTTTTTTTCCTTTTCTTGGCGGAAATGGGATTTCATAAATTTGCTGCCATGTAATGACTCTTGGTAAGTCGATATTATAGAAATAATAGGTACAATTTAGGTTAGATACAAATCCAAATTTTACTTATATAGAGTAATCATTTAGTTTAGAGTCTTAGTTTTTTCAATTCTAACTTTTCATCTCTGTTTTGTCTTTTCCCGGCGGAAATGGGATTCCATAAATTTGCCTAATACATGTTGCTCAGCATGTCACTTTGAACAGTGTGTGAAGCAGTGCAGCTGTTCACTGCTGACATTTCTCGGCAGGTTGTGGGAAAATGTCAGACTTTTGGAAACACTGAGAAGGCGTGTGGCTGGACTGTGTCACATACCACAGGATGGCAATTAGCATGCTTAAATAATGGAACTCCTCGCGCTCTGCATTTGTTCACAGTGCAACATTTAAATGTTCCCATGATGGACACAAAAAAAAAATTGCTCGCACATACACACACACACACACACACACACACACACACACACACACACACACACACAGCGATAGCAGACAGACACTGCTGTAAGCTGCTGTACTTCTCTACACATCTCTACACTTTGTGATGATTCCAGAGCAACACAGTTTGATTCATCTTATAACTTTTCATATTTTTCAATTTGCCTAGATATAACCGTTTCCATCCAGCAGCTCTAATTTTGCTCTGTAACATCATTTAAAATAAGTTGTGTTGTTGTCAAAAGGTCTAGAACGAAAATAAAAGTATCAACTTTTATACAGATAAGCAGTAGATGGTGCTAATGCTCCAATCAGGTCCCATTATACTGCCATTATACTACTGCCGAAGAAACGGGGGCAAGGAGATGACGTAATCACAAGCCAGAGCCAGAGCAAATCAACTCAAACCACGAAGGGAAACAAATAAAGACCAGTGAGAACACTGGACATGGACAAAGGAAATGGAGAGTGTTAAAGGGACGGTTCGGAGTAATTTCACCCTAGGGTCCTTTGCACCATGACCTCGAGCCAAACACCCTGCCAGAAGCTTTTTTTCCCTTGGTCTAACATTGGTCGAGTTAGCGCTATCAGCCGAATGGCTTAGTGCAGGCGCTAATGGAACCAAAGGTGTATCTCGTAAATTACCCCGCTAATAATGCCCAGAATGGTACCAAACAGAAGTACAAATAGATTACTATTACTGTATAGATTACTATTACTGTACTCATAAAATGAGGCATTGGACAGTTTGTAAGTACACCAGGAGTTTATTTAAATAACACTTGCCTGATGGCTTCTCCTCTCTGCTGCAACCTTCGAAACTGATACACTCATTGTCGCGTTCGATGCTAACCTCAAACTCTGCCATTTAATTGATCTCTTCTTCTGTTCTCTTGCTTCTTGCTCCTTCACTACTTTACCGGTAGTCTCTTCCGGCAATACATGCCGTGCTCTGTGTAGGATCTTCATCTTGTCTGCAGCCAGGTCCTTCTTTACCTTTGGAATTCACCAATGTTCTCATGATTAGGCATTTCTCTGAGATACAAACAATATGAATAAACAGTTTGACAAGCATCTGTACTGTCATTAAAAACTGTATTTTGTATTTGTCCGGTGAACAGATCTGTCAAACCAAAATAGTTATTGCCCCATCACCGAAGGCACATCAGAAAAGCTTCATTCAAATATTTAATATTTGCGTCTACATTAGCCCATTTATAGAAATAATTAAGTAGCATATACTGTATGTTATAGGGAAAGTTATGCAACTATGTCTCACGTAAAAAAAAAATCCTACCTTATGCACTTACACTTACACCTTTCAGCCTTAAGGCATATTCACACCGCAGCATTGGTCGTCGTAGTATTAGTATTATAAATGCCGCCACATTAGTGGCAATGCTAACTTACCTAGCAGTTGATTACTTTGTTTCTGAGACTCAAATATTTAGACGTGCTTGGTCGGGACTCTTGGCGCAACTTTTTGACAACCTGGGTCAGGATGTACGTTTAACTGACATGCGGCAAAAGAACGTTAGGTTTAGGAAAAGATTGTGAGTGGGGTTACACAATGTACATTTCATTGACACGTTGGACAAGAACGAGACATGTCAGATGGAACAGATACAGAACATCCACCCCCCCCCCCAACCAACCTCCTTACGCAATTTTCCATCTTTCATACTACTCTCTACCGTTGTGACTCTTACAATAATACTACATCATCTAACGGCGCCACAGATGAGCTGTTGCTCTGCCTGGTGAGTTCCATACAGATGCTAAAGGGAGATTTTTGCGTCGATATCTGACGCTCAGAGATACTGACCAAGCGTCAGCATTTTACGAGTGGGGAGTAAGAACGGGTTGGTGACTTTGTAGTCTTTATCCACCATGTTCCACTTCCGGGATTGTTCAGGTGCCGCTAGAAATTCTTCCTGGTGTCACTCTTTTCAGCCGGATGTCCGTCACCTTCCTCTTTCTCTGTGTTGGCGTTCTAAACTCTGGTGGATTTATGAGGTCTATGGTTAACTGCTCCTCAGATCTCTGCTGGGTAAATCCAGACAGCTAGCTAGACCATCTGCCCAATCTAAGTTTTCTGTTGCACGGCCAAAACAACTTTTGAACATACTCATGTTCCATCAAAACAACTTCCTTCCTGAGGCTATTTTGCAGAAGCACCGTGGCTCTGTCCGGCCGCCCAAGATGATTGTGATTGGTTTATATAAATGCCAAGTTTTTGTAACAAATCGTGGAGCTGCATCTCCCCAACAAACTTCTTGCATGTGTCTGCTGTTGAGAGAATGGGATTCATCTTCTAAACGTGATCTTTGTGAAAGAGCCTTTGGGGGGGATCAGATTGCTCTAATTTCTATTCTTTACATTTACAACAAGCCCAACTTAGCTGACATGGAGTTTCATGAGTCATCACTCTTAAAGTTACAAAGCCCAAGTGAGAAGCAGTTTAATTTGACTTTGTGTGTAAACACATTCTGCTGAGTGACTTTCCCAAACAGTCCTGCAGTCCCAGAAAGCCACCTCAGGAGCATTTAAATGCACACATACCACAGTAATTCTTATGAGAGTGATTGGTCTGCCTTTGTCATTCTCCTAATCCTCCAGCCCTATGCTCTCTCTGTCTCTTTCCCTCTCCGCCTCTGCTCCTCCATCCCTCCCTCCCTCGCTCCACCCTGTTCCCAGCACCCAGCTAAAACCCTTCAGCCCTCTCTCTGTTGTTATTTCAGTCTCCACTGCACTCACGCCGGCCTAATGAAGTGTGGATGAGCGCAATGGTGACTGGATCGCATTTATCATTGACTTTGAGTTTAGTTTACAGAGCTCTGAATAATTTATTATGTATGAATAGGGGTTTAGAGTCTATCACAGTTTGATAATGTATTCCTCCTTGAAGCCCTCCCTGAATCCTGATGAAGCCAGCGGAGTTTCTGCACCGCACACACACACACACACACACACACACACACACACACACACACACACACACACACACACACACACACACACACACACACACACACACACACGCACACACACATATATATATACATACACACAGATGCAGGATCAAAATCCGCGATCTTATCACGATTCTTTTACATGTTGGTTTTTAATACTATTATCCAAGTTACTGAACAGTTCAAATAAACTAATTTCCTCATATATAAAAATATAGCACTACTAGATAACAAAACACCAGACAAATTATGTTGTTACACATTACTGTAATATAGCAGCAAACTGCTATATCATATTTGTAAAGAGGTGAAGCTGGTGGAGTAATGGCGTCCTGAGCACTCCCTCTGTGTGTGTTGCAATCGGAGTCTGCATGATCCAGATTCAGCTGGCTTACCTTCTACACATGAACAGAATGTAGATTTAGTTTTTGTAAAAATGGTCTCAATGGAATTGTAGTCATGATGAAAATGGGAAACAGAGAGAGTATACCATGGCCTATACAATAATAATAATAATAATAATAATAATAATAATAATAGTAATATTTGAGCATGTTATAATTGTATGGCTTCATGTACCAACAAACAACAAGCATTTTGATTATGATAAGTAATTCATGGTGACAGAAATGTTGCTGCATAACAGGAATGACCCAAACACAGGCTAATGACAGCAGCTGTGGGATATGTTGACATAATAGTAATAATATATCCCACCGAATAATAATAATAATAATAACAATAATACATTTTAATTTGATATTTAGCACAGATAAGCTGTCTTCTTTACTTTCCATTATGTTAAATATCTCAGTGACTTGCGGGACACTGTGTTAACCACGTTCTAATGTAGAGCTGTAACAGATTAGGATTATATATCCAGCGCAGCCCATGTATGATATGAAAAATAGTACCTCACTGCATCTAAATAGAGCAGTGATAAAATGTGAACAGCATGTTGTTTTTTTATGTTATATGGAGGATAGCGCGTGCTTTCCGCAGTGGAAAAGTGGGATACTCAATGTTTGGTCGTTTGCTGGGAAAGTCAAGTTGTGAAGTGTGGCTTCAGCAGTGATGGCACATCACACACACACACACACACACACACACACACACACACACACACACACACACACACACACACACACACACACACACACAGACACACAGATACACACACACACACACACACACACACACACACACACACACACACACACACACACACACACACACACACACACACACACACACACACTGTGGCTGCTTTACAGAAGGCCGGCATGTGTTGAGTAACAGATATGTCCCGATTCCTTCCTAATGGCTTCAGGATAGTGGTGGGCAATATGGCAAAAATATCACATCACAATTTTTTTTCAGGCAGGATCACGATCCATGATTTTATCACAATTCTTTTTCATGTTGCTTTTTAATACTAGTTACTGAACAGTTCCAATAAACTAATTTCCCCATTTAAAAAAATAAAATCCTACAAGTTAACAAAACACCATAGAAATGATGTTCTCCAATGTAACACTTTAAAGCAGAACATCACTGAAATATAGCAGCAAACTGCTATATTAAAGGTATAATGGAGGATTTTCCCGAATTTTAGAAAAGAACCGCCCTCTCCACTTTTTGAAAAAATGCTCCCGAGAGGGAACGCCTATTAAACGTGTGCACGAGAGAGCATGCACGAGCCTAGTTCTCCTCGTGCACACTCTGTTTACAAGTTGCTGTGGCTCTACAAGCCTACTTTCCAAAAGAAGATTTGCACTTTTTGCACTATGTCAGACTCGCCACCGATAAGTGGAAATCTACAAGCATCTCTATAGCTAACTTTAGCATGCTACAGGCCAACAAACAAGCTATTGCCGAGAGCGGGGAGGCGAGGCAGCGGTCGGAGGCTTTTATATACCGTCTATGGTCGGACGCCGTGGCCGTCTGCTCGCTGACCTGTCACGGCACGTACGACGGCCTTACGTAAACATATCCCAGAATGATTGACAACTAGGAGGACCAATAGTCTTGATGATCCACCCGGAAAAAGAAAATCCTCCACTATACCTTTAATATTTGCTATGTAAACACACACACACACACAAACACACACACACACACACACACACACACACACACACACACACACTAATTCCATTCAGTATCAATCAATATCATAATTAAACAAAGTGGTGACTGCCTTGACAGATTTCTGGAAAGGTGCCCACTGGCTATCTGCCATGCTGTCTGTCTGTCACCCCCTGCCCCCCCCCCCCCGCCCATGCCCTGACTGTATGACTGTATGTGATGGGTGGCGAGGTTGCAGGAGGCTGGGGGAGGACAGCTGGAGGTGTGGTTGAGGAAGGGTTAGGACAGTGGGGGAGGGTCGAGTACAGTCCAAGAAAGAGAAGGAGGGATGAGAAGTGATGTGTGAAGAATGAACAGATCTCTGAAGGTCACAGCTTTGAAGACTGCGGTTTGAAACTGATCGGAGCAATGATCTTTCATGCAGCCTTCCACATCCTATAAACAATGTTCTACAAACATAACTTTATCTTATGGAATCTAAAAAACCTGATGCTGAAATAATAGTAATTATACATTAATTGACTTGACCAACACAAAATTGATTTTGTTGTAAGAAAAATGTGCACATATTTGCATGTCCCAGCATCTCATATCAAGCTTTGCTTGCCTTTATACTAGTGATTTCCGAATTAACCATTAGTTGTATTTGCTGACCCAACTAGATGGCGCTCTAGGACATGTTCATCCATAGATAGGCTATGGAAGTCCAGGGTGTTAAATATTGAAATGAAATTATTCAGTTTCCAAAGAGGAGAATCCTGGCATGATATCAAAATATAGAATTTAGCTAAACTCTGCATAGATCCATTTGCAATACGGATTCGGTTTCACATTGTTTGCCAATTCAAAAATAAAACTATGAAGTTCATTCCAAATTCAATTCATCTTCATGCCAGTCATGCTTTCATACACTGAAAATGATTTGTCAAGTTTTCAAAGTTAGATGTTTTATTATGGCTGCATGCTGACTTTTTAAACATAAAAATGAATATTGGATTTAAAAGTCATAGTCAAAGTCAAAGTCATACTTTGTCAAAGTCATACTTTGTGCTGAAATAAATGGAAAATATTTAAATTGAAATGCATCTGAATATGAATATTAACATGTTGATTGATATTGACAGATCTGGACTATCACATATGACTCACAGTATGGATCTGTGCTGTGACAGATACTGCCCTGAGTGATTATGCCGGTGTTTTAAGCCCCCAGCGTCGTCTTGCAGGCAGCGCTGCCTGGACGGCACTTGGATTAGGCAATGGTTAGGGTTAGGGTTAGGTGCCTTGAAGTTAAGATTATTTTTTTTGGCATTTTAGGCCTTTATTCGATAGGACAGACATGAAAGTGGAGAGAGAGGGGCAAAGACATGCAGCAAAGGGACATCCGAATCCAAGCATGCAATTGTTACGGTCTGTCGTCAAGGAAACTGTGACAAACAGGGATAGGTTGACCAGGTATAAATAGGCTTGACTGGTCATTAGAAGCGTGGTTAAGGTGTGGCCCCGCTCCCAAATCAAACTACTTTATTTAGAAAACCATTTATCCTCTGTGTTTATTCTGTGGACTGCAGGGTTTTTTACTCGTTCATTGGCTTAGAATAAAGGTGGTAATATATTGTAAAAGATAACATCTGCTCTCGCTTCAGACATGGTTTTACTTGTCGTTCAGAGCAACATTGGTTTTGGAAAAGAGAATAGCTCTAGAAAAAGAGTGTGCATGCAAACTGCCTGACCCAAGTGTTCCTTGAGAAAATGAGATTTTGATGGAGTAGCGGAATGACAATAAAGCTCTGTCTGAATTGTCAGAGCTGGTGTTAAGTGGTAATAGACTCCATTATCAAAAAGAATCAGTGGAAAGCAAAGAGGGACACTTGAGGTGAAAGTAAGGACGACAACGTGACAACAGCACTAGAGACAATATCTGCTCTGCTTGCTCATCACTGTCCCTGAATTGTACTGATGTTTGATGCAATTATCAGACAGGATCAATGTCAAATGTCGTGTCGTTCTTTTGAAGAGGTAATCAAAAGGATACAACAGTGTTGAAAATGAACTGCTGCCTTTATAAGTGCCTGTTCTTGAATCCTATGTTTAAGGATCAAACTGAACATTAGCTTGATTAAAGCGTTTGAATCCTCCAGAAATGGGTGATTAATCTGGAGGCCTTTTGCAGTGCACCTCAGAGTTGTATATCTCATTTGGTGTTTAATCTACCACAATCTCCACTTGAAAGCAGCGTTGTAAGGAGCTCTCTTACATGAACGGGAGAAATCTGGCATGCCATGATTACAATTGCCTGAGTAAACCATACTAGAGTCAGAGAGTATGCAGGCAAAACGCTCAGCTTCTGAGACTTTTTAACACTAGGCTACTATTACTAGGCTACTTTAATATAGTCTCCATCCACCACACAGCACTTGCATGCCAAACTAATCAGAGCACACAAGGGCAAATTGCCTCCCGAGTTACCACATTGCAAAGGCTATTTTTAACGACTGACGTAGTCAGTCCACATAATTCGTCAGTCCACATAAAACACACCACGGCTACATTCACTTCCAGCAGAACAATGACGGTAGAACAGCATCGCCAATCTGTTTTAACCAAATACTCTCTGTTCCAGCTCAGCTAAAAACGCCAAATCTGCAGCACATTGCTACCGATCACTAGCACTACCTCTACCTATCACTACCGAGCCTGTTTGTAACCGGTAGGCTACTAGCAACATGATCTTCACCTGTTTATCTGACAGACTTTAACTTTAACGGATAGTATGCGACTGTCCATTTTATAGACGTGTGAACTCCCCACAGACACTTGCCTTGTGCATGGACTCACAGTGTGCGCTGCTGAAGAGTGAATAGGGGAAACACTGGGATGGACATTTGGCATTATTTTAAAAGAACGGGAAACACTGATGTATGAAACTGCCAATTGCATTAATTTACTTGTTAATCAAAGCCGTTGCGGATCGTTCCGGCCCACTTTAAACTCTGGGTATGACGCATGGAGGACGACGGAACGAAACCTTGGCGCAGACAGAACGTGGAGTATATGCGCATGCTGGAATCCCTGGGTAAGCCAACTCGCAGAGCCCAAACTGCAGCTGCTACTCAGAGGTCATAACTGCAAGCAGCAATATCCTCTTAATGAATGACATGTTGGTCTGCCTGCAAACTGAAAAGCACACTTATTTAAGGATCATAATTCAAACACATGCCTATGGGTAACGCGGAACAGATCTGTTCAACATATCTAAACATACCACTGATGTAAGCAATTTAATTCCAGAGTCTGGCAAAAGCAAGCACTTCATTTCACTGGCTAATAACACTAACTTAGTGACAACATTTAAATACTTATCACATTTCTTTTATTTTCAATTTTGTCCTTAATATTTAAGCCTGCCATGTCACGTTAAAGGCTCTGTTCCTTGAAGAACACTGACTGGGACACTACATGCTGAATGACGCTTAGTGACGACTGTCGTGAACGTTTAGTTGAATTCACGTTCATTTCAGCTTCCATGAGATACGTATTGCTCTTTTGTACATTATTTAAAATAAATTGCTCAATTAATAATAACTGCTGTAGAGGAAAGAACACCATCACAATTAAGGGGGAAAAATGTGTTATTCCTGTTGGCCAGAAAGTCTCCTAACCAGGTATTTAGTTTGAGTCGTACATGGGGCATAATAATTCAGTTTTATCATGTCATAATTATATTATTATAACGATATATCTCATTATACTTACATCTGTGTCACATAATGATGAGATATCTAATACAGTAATACAGTAGAGTCCTACATTATTAATATTATATTTCAATATTAATCCAATTCACTACAATGATCTACGTTACGTGGCTCATGCTAATGCTTGGTGGCTGAACCGCACTGTAACGTTACAAAGTTACAGCAATGTTCAACAGGATGTTATTATTAATTATATTCAGCGTCATCCCTGCCATGTACAAAAAGAAAAACTCTTTCAATTAACACATAAAAGAAATAGATACTTTCTTGCAGAATGGTTGTCTAATACTATGTTAAAGAGCCCCTATTATTATTTTTTTTTTATTTTTCACATCTTTAAGTGTATTATATAGTTTTTTTGTGTAGGCAATATGAAGAACATAAAAAATGTGTTCGCCCACATTCCTGTTTGAAATTCCTCTATCAAGGATGCCATTTATTGTGAAAGCCAGCCCAGTTTTTCATCTGTGATGCCCATAGGTGCTGCCTGAGCAAGCATAGCCCACCCAGTGGCTTGTTTGAATTTGGTTGACCAATCACAACAGAGTGGGCCGGCTGACCAATCAGAGCAGACTGGGCTTTTCAGGAAGGCGGGCCAAGAGCTCAGACAGAGTGTTTCAGGTGGAGGAGCTGCAGCAATCGGCAGTATGAAAAACATGATGTGTTTTTTGAACATCAAAGCATGTAAACCTATTCTAGGAGACCCCAAGAGTACACAAAATATGCTGAAAAGGAGCATAGTAGGGGCTCTTTAACTTAAGAGGCACACAACTACAATGTGTATAATTTCTTCCATTATGGAAGGAAGATTCCAATAAGTTACATTCATGTGCTTGTCTACACTCTGATCTCCCCCTTTACCATGTGCAGCAGAATTATCTGAGAAAGTGATGCCAGAGCCTGGTGACCTGCTGTGCACTAAAAGTTCCTTCTTCAGAGAACAGCTGCTGAGATGTAACACTGTGGTTTTGATCAGCTTCATGACACTTCAGGTCCCGCAGGTCCCGCTAATGTAGCTGTGTGAAGAGTGCCACACAAGTGTCAGCAGAGCACCATCACAGCTGACCTGAGCACTACAAAGACTTAATCAGTCAGTTAGCCACAGGAGGAGAGAGAGGGATGAGGGACAAACGCCTGTTCTCACTTCATCAGCCCCAGTTTTAAAGGATAATTCTGCCTATATATATATATATATATATATATATATATATATATATATATATATATATATATATATATGCCTCCGCTGTTGTTGGCCTCATCACAGATGGGGACGACAGGGAGTACAGAGAACTCAACAAAGACCCAGAGCAGACTGTATCTGCTGAGGAGATTCAGGTCTTTTGGGGTGCAGGGGGGCACTCCTGAGGACTTTTTATGACTCTGTGGTGGCATCAGCCATTCTCTATGGAGTGGTCTGCTGAGGCAGTGGCATTGCAGTGGCAGACAGGAAAAGACTGGACAGGCTGATTAAGAAGGCCAGCTCTGTTCTTGGTTGCCCCCTTGACGCTGTGGAGGTGGTGGGAGACAGGAGGATAGTGGCTAAATTATCCTCCATGATGGACGACTCCGCCCACCCCATGCAGGACACTCTGTCAGGACTGAACAGCTCCTTCAGTGACCGGCTGCTGCACCCGCGCTGCGTCACGGAGAGACGATCTTTCCTGCCTGCTGCTGTCAGACAATCAGCACTGCTCCCAGTAGACCACATGGACGAAACACAAATACCAGGACTGATACAACATAAGACATACAATTAAAACATGTGCAATTACTGTGTATACATTTTACTATTTAATATTTACTCTATTTAATTAGTTAATCATTGTTGTGTGTTTAACACGTGTCCTCTACTTTCCTCTTATCCCTTGCTGCTGCAACAGTGTGAATTTCCCCATTGTGGGATTAATAAAGGATCTTGAATCTTGAATCTTGAATATTACCTCGGTCTTATTAACGTAGTTTTGGCCTACATTCCATATCATCTACGACAACGCTGGACTCACCAAGTTTGTTGCTAAGATCTGAGAACACAAAATGACATGCAGCAAACATCACTGTCATTTTTAATTAGAGTATTTAGAAGTAAAATTAGTAATTTAAACAAATTTAAGTATCACCACTTTATTCATCATAGTCAGCAGAACTGACATGTTGAGGATATTACCCTTGTTTGGTTTTACCACAAAACTACATCAATATATCAAACTACTACCCATCTCACTGAGAGTTTGTGGTCTCAATCGCTAGTTTTAAGTCTTCTTCAGCATGATGTTCATTTTGTAAATTATGGTCCCATTTATTTAAAAGAGACGATAAAGCAGGGGATGATTTAGGACCTGCATGATGTTTACTTAGTAAATTATGGTCCACAGGGACATTCAATAAAGCACAATTAAGAGCAAGTGTTGATACATAGACTGTATAATTGAAGCCCAAACATCTCTGTCACCCCTGGTAGCTAGCTACAGTATAGGTAAACCCCACCCCCTCCATGTCAGTGGATCTGGCCAAACTAAAAACATACAAGTACACCTGAAAAGTTTTTATCACAAAACATGTTTTTTTGTCATTTTAGGTACACTGTAAGAAAAAAACCCGTAAAAAAACGGTCAATGACTGGCAGCTGCGGCTGCCAAACATTGACCGTAAAAGTAAAGTAAAATACCCTAATTCAAAGAATGTGTAAAAACATTAAATTTACAGAAGATTTCATTAAATGTTTACAGAAAAATACCGTTTTTTTTACAGATTTTCCCCAGATAATTATGATAAATCACCTTTAATAAAGGGACAATCCTAAAAATTCTGCAGGTAAATACCGTCATTTTACAGATTTTTCCCAGATAATTATGATAAATCACCTTTAATAGAGGGACAATCCTAAAAATTCTGCAGGTAAATACCGTCATTTTACAGATTTTTCCCAGATAATTATGATAAATCACCTTTAATAAAGGGACAATCCTAAAAATTCTGCAGGTAAATACCGTCATTTTACAGATTTTTCCCAGATAATTATGATAAATCACCTTTAATAAAGGGACAATCCTAAAAATTCTGCAGGTAAATACCGTCATTTTACAGATTTTTCCCAGATAATTATGATAAATCACCTTTAATAAAGGGACAATCCTAAAAATTCTGCAGGTAAATACCGTCATTTTACAGATTTTTCACAAATAATTATGATCAATCACCTTCAATAACGGGACAATCCTAAAAATTCTACAGAAAAATACCATTATTTTACAGATATTTGCTAAATTATTACGATCAGACACCAAAATCTGATCTTCAAAATTACTGTGAAATATCCTCAACTGCAAACATACTCAAGCAAGCAATACAAAATATATACATAATTTTCACTATTTCAATTAAAATGTCGTAGGAAATTAACTACAAATAAAGTAAACACCACTATTGATTCTAAAAACCTTTTATTTAATGAATTCAGATGTCAATTTACAATATCAACCAATTATTCACAAACAGTTATTTAGAACCCCCCAGGAGGAACTGAAAAACTAAAAATGGTACTTCTCCATGTGTGTAACGTGTGTCTGTAAGCATTTCTATCAAAATGAGGTCAAGATTTCCCCTTTGAAATGGATGGAGGAAGCAACAAATTGTGCTTGAGCTGAGGGAGTTGTGGTCTTCTTCATTCTCCTAACCCTTGGGGGCTCTGTATAAGGTAGTTCTGATAACATTTAAGATTCCTAACTATACAGTGTATTATTAAGTAAAATTAAAACATACCACAAAAGGTCAATGAAACTGTAACAGAGGTGCAACCCAGCAGAAAGATCAGACTTCCTCCAAATGGCCAGTAATCGTCTGGTTCTGCTCCTGGAGGGAACACACACACACAGAGAGAAAATATTACTGAAATGTCTTTACTGTAAAAAGTAGGATTTTATTTATAGTTCATTTTAAATGAACACTGCTGGACTTTCACAGGAAATCAGTGCTGTAGCATTTTCCCAAACAACTGCAGAAAATAGTGACTACGTTTTAAATGCAAAAAACTACTCAAGAATCCTCAGGTTCTTAGCTCTGGTCTGTGGTCAAGCAAACCCACACCCACAGATCAAGCAGTGTGTACGTTAACACGGCTCCCAGCTAAGAAGCTACAGGGATTTCTGCTAAACACATGGTGTAAATGACAACTTTTCAGGTCAATGTGGCTTGTCTGGACTTTTAAAAACTTGGATTACGATAGACAAGCAGTATGAAGGCCTTTTAATGTTTTTGTAAAGTTGTTTTTAACGTTTGCAACAAAGCCGCTGTGCTACAGTTGTTTGGGAGGATGCAGCAAGCTGTTTTCATGTGAAACTCCAGGAGTGTTTTGTGAATTGAAAAAAATAACCTGACCTTCTTTCAGAATGAGAGTTAGGTAATGACTGAATTTTAATTTAAAGTGAGCTACCTTTTTAAACAAACGTCATTTACATTTTCTATGAGACATTATAGTTAAAGGTTTTTACCCAGAAAAGATGTTAAAGTCAGTTAGGGTTAGAGTTAGTTAAACTATTTCCTGGATAACTTTGGGGAATGACCAGCCAACTTGCATTACTGTGCACTCCCATTGTGTTACAAATACTACTGGTCAGCATGATGGAAAAGTCATAGAAAACAGGAATTCATGTTTATGTGTGGAATGGAATTCATGTTTGTGCCACTATGTACATTTTCATATTTGAAAGAAGTTGTTTAACCATTGTTAACCATTTGGCACCACTGGATTCATACACCGCGCATATAGTAGATGAGTACAATATTGTTTGTCTTTGTGCTGACAAACTGGCAGTAATATGGCCACTAGTATACACATACATTCACAGTCTTTATGTCAGGATTAACATGAATACTCACTGGCTCCTAAGATCTTGTGGCAGGAGACTTTTCATTTCCAAAATGTCTGCTTCATGAGGGGAAAACACACAGACAAACAAAGAATATTAGCCAGTTTATTGTTGAAGACATAGGCATGCAAAACTGTTAATCAACAGCCTCACACATACATTCATTCTTACATAATATTCTTATTATGACTGATGTGAACTTGGTTTCATTCTCTGTATGTTGTGCCTCTGCTTGCCTACCTGTCCCTGGGTTTAATGCTGCACCCCAGCAGCCGGTGATATCTTGTCACTCCTGGTTCTTCAGCCTTCTCATGATCACACAGGTGATGCACAACTACAGGTTCTTTGCTGTGTGAAATACAGATGGACACAGTGAAGAATATGGTAAATGGATTGTTCTTGCATATATAGTGCTTTTCTAGCATTATCAACCACTCAAAGCACTCTACAATACATGTCTATCATTCACCCATTCACACACTGATGGCAGGGCTACCAGGGTGCCAACCCATGAGGAAACTCATGAGGGAGCCCTAATTATTTACATATTCTCAACTAGATAAGGAACACCAAATAAGAGATAAGCATTCAATCTCATTCAGTCTCTCAGACTCACCAGGATTTATTAGGCAAATAGTATGATTCATATAAATACCTCTTAAACATTCAAATATTGCTTCCTTAAAATATTTTGTAGTATAGGCTGTATATTTTTTAACTTACTTTGACTTTTCCCTCTGGCAATCATCACCTTGTCTTGATGAGCATCTCTCTGGAATTAAAATAATATTAGTAAATTTATGTATTATTTAAACACGTACATAGAACTTAACATACATTTACATTCATTGTTACTGTGTGTAATGCTGCTGCTACACTGCAATTTCCCAACTTGGGATCAATAAAGTATATCTGTCTATCTATCTATCTCTCTCTCTCTCTCTCTCTCTCTCTCTCTCTCTCTCTCTCTCTCTATCTCTCTCTCACACACACACACACACACACACACACACACACACACACACACACACGCACACACACACATTGTGACCAGAAGTTTGGCTGCATTGTAACTTTTAAATTAATATTTTCAGAAGGCAGTAAGGCTGTTACCACTCACCAAAACTGCTACCGTTATTACACAAGCACGTTATAACAACGTAACGTAAGTTAACGCTATTACTGAGCTGTACATTAGGTTGACTCAGCAACAAGTGTCTGTAATGTTAGTAACATAACGTTAATGGCATTATAAATATTTGCTACCCGCAAACAGAACAAGCAAACCATCTCGACTAAAACCACACTCAATATTAACGTTGTGTTACCACATTAACCTGTAACATCAGTTAACGGTAATTACTCTGCATTTTGCTAGCTAACCTAACAGTCTGACAACGTTACAGTCTAAATTATGGATATGAACACAAACATTACTTTAGGTTATTAACTTAGAAAAATAACAGGGAGATGTTCTCTTACCTGATATCGCCAGTAATTCATTAGGAGTGGAGCGACAGAGTAGCGCTGAAGTCCTGCAGCTGCAGCATTCAAACTGACGTACTTTCAAATGAAGGCGCGCTCAGTGCTCATTGGCCAGTTTCCTGGATGACAGGCGCATTGACCAATCATACAAATTCAAGTTCAAATTCAAATGGCTTTATCAAATGGCCTTTACATTGTACATATTGCAAAAGCAAGCGTTTGGATTTAAACATAATAACAATAATAGAAAACAATATTTACAATAAATTAATTATAATCTATACTGTTTGTATAACTGTTACTACGATTGACTCAATCACAATCACAGTCACAATCAATCAATCTCAGTCAATAAGTAATTAATCACAATGAATCAATCAATCTATCAATAAGTTTGTGTCAATTAAAATTGTCATTAAAACAGTAGTAAAGTAACAGGCTACAGTTAAAACAAGTAGTCTGTTGTCAATATAACAGTAATAACAAATAAGAAGAAACTAATATATTAAAATAAAATAAATAATTCAATTCAATACTTTAAAATAGTAAATATATTAAAAAAACGAATATTAAGCGTGTGTGTGAAGGTAAAGGTACTTAATTGTCACATACACATACATGTAGCAGAATTCATTCTCTGCATTTAACCCATCCCTCAAGGGAGCAGTGGGCAGCCAATCACAACGCCCGGGGACCAACTCCAGATCTGAGCCAGTGCCTTGCTCAAGGGCACTGACTGGAGAACCTAGTACGTGTTTTTTTGATGGTGGGGGAAACCGGAGCACCCGGAGGAAACCCACGCAAACATGGAGAGAACATACAGACTCCACGCAGAAAGGCCCGGAACGACCTGGATCAGAACCCAGAACCTTCTTGCTGTGAGGCCACAGTGCTAACCATTGGGCCACATGCTGCCCTGTGTGTAAAAAAACAGAAAAAAAAACTCAAAAAAATCAATTATTTTATATATTTATCCGAGTTTTCACTGGTTGTCCTCAGTTCGTGGCATGAGGAGACATATTTTGCTGCAATAATTAGAATTTTGAGCATTTCTCCCAGTAAATAGGGGAGTTTGAGTTTCACAAAGCAACATAGTGAGACAGCCAATAGCAATTGTTTCAATGGGATCACTGAAGAAAAATGATTTCAGATAAACCAAATATTTTAGTGATCCCAAAATTGGGAAATACCTATGTATTATTATTATTATTATTATTATTATTATTATTATTATTATTATTATTATTATTATTATTATTATTATTATTATTATCATCAAGAATGCGTGTGATGTCAGGCAGGTGTAGGATCAATCATGATACATATTAATAATAATTACCAATATGGTATAATAATAACAACAATAATAATATCAGCATAATTTCTATTATTATTATTATTATTAAAGATTTCTGTCTAATGATTATATTATATTTAAATAAATAAATACTAATTCATGTAAAACATTTTTAATCTACATTGGAATTTATTATTGTTAACCTAAGCATAACTTTTTATTGTGCAATGTTTTTTTAAGCATCATGTTTGGTTTTACCAATGGGTTTTACCCATCAACAAGAAGAAAGATTGGACGTGAACGCGCCGCTGCCCCGCCCCCGATCGCGAAATTACAAATCCCACTATGGGAATGCCAAGACCCGCCCTTCAATCACTACTATTGGCC
The DNA here is from genome assembly GCA_023631565.1 of Gymnocephalus cernua. NCBI lineage: Eukaryota > Metazoa > Chordata > Actinopteri > Perciformes > Percidae > Gymnocephalus > Gymnocephalus cernua. The sequence continues at coordinate 17,033,283 of CM042435.1, forward strand.
AGGCGTCCAAGGTAACGTGACCCCATTTGTTCATGTCCTATCCCTTGACCAATCCGCTATCCTAACCTTAACCACTCGAGGTGAAATGCCTAACCCCTTTGATGTCTCTCCATCTGTCTGTCTGTCCCTCTCTCTCTTGAATGTAAAACCACATACAACTAATGAGATTAACCGTAAAATAAAAAAAAAAATCTTAAATTGACAATATGGAGATAAACCTTTATATAACGAGCAAAACGTTTAAAAACAGGCAAATATCATAATTATTACAGTAATTTTCTGTAAAAAAATAGGAAATAACTGTAGTTTTTCATTATTGGCATAACATGTAAAATAACAGGCAGGTTGTTAATTTACAGATAATATCTGTAATTTTACTGTTTTTTATACTATTTTAAAAAAACGGAAAAACTACTGTAAAAATTTAGAGTAATTTACTGTAAAATTACAATTTTTTTTTAGAGTGTAGTCTAATCACACTGATGTGTTCATTTGTCTGATAAGTTTGGTTTTAATGAGTTATTTGATTCTATAAAAAGGGGGTGAAACATCATGATTGACAGCTGTGATTGACTCGTGATTGGTCGAGCCGGTGTATGGGCGGGACATTGATACTGCGGCTCCACGGCCCGATCACTATTGCGCAGACTCTGGCTCCAAGAGTACAAGATAGTCTTTTTTTACAGTCTGTGATTAAGAGCATGTGAGGTAGACCTGGGGTGTGATTGGCCAATGCAGCACCTTGGTGGATGACGTGGCAATGCAGCAAAAGTTGAGCCACGGTTAACCGTTTTCATCAGTCAGTGCATACAAGATGATACATTAAGTTTGCTTTGTTCAGAGGATGTTTGGCAGAACATTACACTTCCCTTCTACTACTGGAAATTGAACTGATGATTACTTGGCTTGTGACAGACTAAATGCTGTTTGATGCCTCTCCAGGGCTTCAACTATCTTCATGACAGCAACTTAACGGGTAAATCACACAAAGACTCACCTTCATTTTGTAGTCTCACAAGAGAGTTGGCAGTTGCTAGCTTGGTGTTTTAGCCTGATGGAAATTACTCTTCCTCCTGCACTCTCTCTCTCTCTCTCTCTCTCTCTCTCTCTCTCTCTTTGTAATGGAATATGCACTTAGCGTGTTTATCAAGCTAAAATAAATGGACCTGTAGCCACGTTGAGGGAAAGTGTATTCCAATGATTGAGTGTCTCGTCTATAACAATAGGTTGCAGAGTAGTGTGGGGGCTTTAAATTATGAGGCCTCTGATGGTGATTTGATGCCAGCCAGCAATCTGTCAAAGAAGAAAGGTTTCTGGGAGCCATTAAAGGAATAAGAGCATAAAATTATAGAAGGCAAAAGGATGGACTACTGTTTGTCAAACATGTCACAGTAAATGGCAGTAGTCAAGGTATGCAATAAATGACACAGCTTCTAGGTGGGGCACAGAGCACAATACAGAGGAGAGTGTAGGTAGAGTAGGTTTCACCCGAGCAGCAACTTCCGTTCCCGAAAAGTGAAGCGAAAGCTGAAGTGCCTTAAAGCTGCATCTAATTTCCAGCCGGGGGCGACTCCACTGGCTCCAAAAAGAAGTAATTTTCTATAGAAGTCTATGAGAAAATGAGTCTATTTCTAAGTTGATTTATTACCTCAGTAAACATTTTCATAATGAGTGTATGGTCTCAAGTCTTCTTCAATACAGCACGATGTTCATTTAGTAAGTGATGGTCCCATTTATTTTAAAATAGAGGATAAAGCAGGGGATGATTTAGGACTTGTCAATCAGGACAGAGGCTTAGCAATGCTAACCATGCTAAAATAGACTTGAACTTGTTTTGCGGTGTTGTCTGTGTTCAAACTTTGACCCTCTCACTGTGTGTTTTCACTTCATCGAAGTTAATTGGAACATTCTGTTCACCTAAAACTGACATATTCAGCATTCTGCCAACCAAGCAAGCTAGCAAGCACTAGCTGGTAACTAAAGACAAAGTCTGACGATTTTCAGCAAGCTCTGAGTAGCTAATCTGTTTACCTGCCAGTAAAACTCAGCTGAATGACTCGCGTCAGATGGGCTGAAAATTGTTGACTTTTTAGCGTTGAGCTTATCGCAGAGCCATGAAACCATACACATCATGCATGGCGTAGAAGCGTAATCCTCCCCAGCTCCACCCTTTTGTCCAAATATGGTCACTTCTGGCTCCAAAATACCATGATGGCGACAGCCAAAACGCAAACTCCTGGCTTTAAAATGGCAGTCCACAAACCAATGGGTGACGTCATCAATGCTACATCCATTATTCTCGCAGTCAAATGCAGTGCTTCCATTACCAACATGCGGCAGGCAGCAGGAAAGTGCCTGGGAAAGTTGAAAGACCAAACAACAAGCTTGTTGTACCTTAGTGAGCGAAGTACAGTATGTAATGGTGGAACTGGCAATCATCTTCCTTCACAGAATAAATTAGGCAAGTCAATCAAGAAGGATTTGGGTGCATGAAAACATCTTTCTCCATCCCTTAGTTCCGGCTGTTGGTTACATTATGCACAGCGGTGGCGCTTTAAACTCTATGACTTTTGCCCTAAGTGCAATGGATGGATATCGCTAGGATTTGATCAATGCTACCAATTCTGATCGATACTGGGAAAGCCAAAGCAAGTCAGCTTTATTTCTATAGCACATTTCAGCAACAAGGCAATTCAAAGTGCTTTACATAAAATATTAAAGAGCAATTAAAAACAATTAACATCCGTTAAAGAGAATATAAAAAAAAGCCGTAATAGAAAAAGACCTCTATCAAATACAAGAAGTATCAAAAAGAAAAGTCTTCAGACCTGCAGTTTTTTGGGACTTTGTTCCAGATATGTGGAGCATAAAAATTGAACGCTGTTTCTCCCTGTTTAGTTCTGACTCTGGGGACAGAAAGCAGACCTGTCCCAGACGACCTGAGAGGTCTGGGTGGTTCATAAAGTAGCAGCAGATCAGAAATAAACCATTCAGTGCTTTATAAACCAACAATAGTTTTTTTTTAATCAATCATTTGAGGGACAGGAAGCCAATGTAAAGAGCTCAGATCTGGAGCGATGCGATCCACTTTCTTGGTCTTGGTGAGGACTGGAGCAGCAGCGTTCTGAATCAGCTGCAGCTGTCTAATTGATTTTTTATGGAGACCTGTAAAGGCAGCGTTACACTTGTCGAGTCTACTGAAGATAAAAGCATGGACAAGTTTTTCCAAATCCTGCTCGTTTAACCCTTGATACTGTATATTCTTACGGTGATAGTAGGCAGACTAGGCAGACTAATTGTCTTAACTACACCAAGATTTCTGGCTTTTTTTTAAATTGTTTTTAACATTGCCGATTGAAGCTGAGCGCTGACTTTTAATCGTAACATGCTGAACGCTGCCTTTCATGTCTCAAATAAAAGGTAGAGCAGGCATGGCCCCCCCCCGTGACCCATATCTTATAATGCATATCCTTGCTTGAGGAGACACCCTCTCCGGCTCCAAAAACATCCACCACCGTTTTGTCTTTGTTTGATTCAAGCAGGTCCTGGCACATCCAATCGTTGATTTGTTCAATGCACCTACTCAGTGCTTGTATTGGACCATACTACCCTGGTGATAGAGTTATGTAAACTGCTTATCGGTACTGATCGTTTTCTTCTGATGACTGTGTGAGAAAAAGAAAAAAAGAACAGAATTAACATAGCCTAAGTGTAAAGCGTCAAGATAAGGGGAGCTGCTTGGTCTCATGGTGTGACAGCGAGATCGGAAAGTGGCTAATTAAACGTGTATATTCATTAAGGGGGTGGTCATGGTGTGACAGACTGACAGTGGCATCCCACTTTCAAGCTGCCCCTGTCATTAGGAAATGGTATGTGCCTGTAAAACACAAGCCACACAAAACATCAGCCATGGACATGCCACTGTGTGATCAGCAAAAGCCGCTGTCAAACTATTCGCTTACCATCAGCCACTTTCCGATCTCGGCGCTACTGAAGTCTATAAAGGAACTAGTCTAGATCCCCAACGTTTCACTTCCGGGATGGCTCCGGTGGCTCCGGAAATTCCGCCGGATGCATGTCTTTCCACTCTTTGTTACGCGTTTTGCTACATTGAACGTGTAACGTACGTGGACCGTTGGCGGAGCGGAAGTGCCGCTGAATGTATCTTACAACTGGCACACGGCGTGGGATTGTATGATTCACAGGAGACACGGTGAGCTTTCCCTCTGGGATCGATGTCGTTTCTTCAGTTTTTGGAGCTGGCACAGCGATGTGAAACATCAATCTACTGTCAGCTGTTATCAGAGGCAGCAGGTGACAGGAAACAAGAAATAAAAACAGAAACAGCCAATACGCTCATTGACGGTCATTAAGTCATTTCCTGTATATGGTTAGTTTAAAAGAAATATAGACACTGTATGCTCCATTTCTGTGGAAACGGGCCGCACACACCTCACGTAAAGATTATAAATAGAAGTCCTATTTTTATGCTTGTAGAGCGGATCTCTGCAGAGCAGACGCACCACCTACACGCTGCTCTTGTGTCCAGTGTCGCCGGTTTCATAGATTACAGTGGAAGTGAAGTTTGGAACTACATTACGCATGCAATGTAGCCAGCCCGTTAGATGTTTTGTCTTACATACCAAATTAATTTCACAAATCCACTGCGTACAAAGGTATGGCGGCCGGATCCTGGAGAGCCGGCACCATTCAACCAGGTGACCCGTTTTCTGTGTTTCCGTGTTCTGCTTTATGATGCCTCGTGCACAGACATTTCACTGGAATTATACCTTGTACAATGTCATGTGAAAAAAAGAGAATCTTGTCAATCACTCAAATCTAACTGTCTATAATAAGGTTGCACTTACTTGAAAAGTGAAAATGTGAAATTGTTTATGTCAGTGTGACGCACCTGTGAAAGTGTGCCCAATTAAAAATGTTGAGCCTGTGAAGCTTCTTATCCTGACTGCCTCCATTTGAAAGTGTCGTGAGCACTACTGGGAGGTGAGCAAAAAAGGACTACATTTCCTAGTAGCTCTGTTACTGTTACTGAATCTACCATATACTAAATCAGTGATGATGGTTTTCATTTCACATAAGTTGTACTGCAGGGACCTGCGTCCTGCAGAATATTTACTGATATTCATATTGCTATTTTACTTATTCATACATTTAGCCCTAATTAACTGAACTGTATCATCTGATGGAGAGAGGCAGCTACTGCATAATTCATTCCATTTCTATGCAAATAGAAATGGAAATTGGGGTCCAATTAAAGATCTTAATGGATGACAAGCACATATACACACATGCTACACATCTATATGAAGGCACACACACAGACACACACAGAGACTAACTATGGCATGAGCTTGTATCTACTGGGCCGAGAAAGATTGCAACAAAAAGGTAATTAGAGTCTGGGATCAAACCTGCATCCTCATTGATTATTCCCTACGATACGAAGAGCTAACAAGTGTGTGTGTGTGTGTGTGTGTGTGTACATCATTAATAGTACTTTCTCTCTCTCAGTGAGTGTAGTGTGAGGGGGGGTGGCAGTCGCACCTCTCCGTGTTGTTGATTAAAGGATGAGTGGTGACCTTGGCTCTGGTCTCCTGTGGCAGCACTTGCCGATTCAAATCTAGCTGCAGCAATTAACACCCTCGTAACATTTCGTCCACATTTTTCTTGCAATTAACCCATTTTTACTTTTCAACTTACTTCACCCTTTAATGATTCAGAGAAAGAGAATTCTAACATGGAAATTAACATTCTAAGTGGCCGCTTGTTGGTGATGCTCACATGCCACAATTTTTCATTTTTTGTAGCTTTGCCCATCATTTCTTATCAGTTATGATTACTGTTTAAAGACAAAACTATATAAACTATACAATAAAGTTGGCTCAGCAAACACACATGCCATCAGACACTTATTAGAAACAAAATAGATTAGATTCAGATTTTGCCAAAACGTTGAGCTGACAATGTCCACTTCATATGTTCCGATTTTGTGATTACCACGGTTACAGTATGTGCACATGCAGTGTTACAAGGCAATGAATGACTTGAACAGTTCTGGGTCAAACTGCACTGCTAAAGGCCTGTTCAGACAAAGCTTTTCGATGAGTTGAAACTGTTTAGAACGTCGCAGAGAAAAGTTTCAGCGGTCTGAACCGGCCCGACTCAGCTCGACTCAAAGCAGCTGATGGTGACGCTGCGACTCAGCTGGCCGAGTCTCCAGAGGCTGGTTTTAGAGCGTAAGAGACGTCACCTGCTTCAACAGCCAAAAGAGAAGCCATTTTGTAAAGTCAGCTACAATAAAATGATCCATAATCCATTTTATTTCTTTTACCAGCTGTTAGCGGAGGTTCAACGTGCGCCCGCAAGAACGTACGGTCGAGCAAACTAGAGAGTGACTGAAGAGAGGGAGCGCCTAGGACAAAGCCGTGAATCAGAGAAATAAAGTGTTTTCACGATTCGTCACTAGAAATGTAACTGTAGCAATCTTCTTACTATCACTGAACTGGGCTTAACATGTTGCCTATCTTATATCCACCACAGTGCAAGATTACTGGCTGTGGAGGAAGGTCTGGCAATGTGAAACTAGTAATTTGCGTCCGTTGAGACTTCAACACAACCCCACAGATTCCAAACCAAAAACGGGTCAGAAGTTTTTCCAAATGTCTTCGGTGTAGGGGCTCGGAAACACCAGAGCATGGGGAATGAGAGGGGCAAACGTAGCTGAAACATATTCCTTTTTAAACAAAATGTAGCAATGTAAATGTAGCCTAAAGCAGTAAGTTAGAATGTGAACACTGACACCCAGTGGTGAGAAGCTGTGTAATATGCACAACGCTGACTCACGGCGTCTCCTTTCTCCCTCATACAGCAGGTTGTTGAGGAGCACAAAGCTGCAAGCCACCGTTCTGCTAAACGGCCCACAGGAAATAACCAACAGAAGCCCTGTGCATGTTTTATAAATGTTGCGGCGGATCAGTCAGTGTCTGAGCAAACAGCAGAGCAGATGGAGTGATCAAGTCGGCTTGTGTTTACACCTATGTCACAGCCAGCACAACAACGCAGACATGACAAGAGGACGGGAAGAGCATGATAAAGGCATCCTCTTGGCATGTGGCAAGGGTCAAAGCTGTAGAATAGATCATGAGAGCCTTGCCTGTCAGATTGGAAGGCACACGGTACACAAAGGTCACAGTTCGGTGTGATTCCGGTACAGCAAAAGGATCCGTTTCTTTTCATTTATTTTGAACAGACAGTAGTTAAAGAGACAAAATCCTCCTGCTGGGGACTGAGGTAACATTTTGCCCATTGGCAACTTTTTTTTCATTCTAAAAATAAGGACCATTGCAAAAACCTGTGTATTACACTGTACTAACACTGAACAAACACAACAGGCTATAGAAGCGGAATTCGCAATTGTGAACTTTGGTTCCACATTATGTGCATCAATCTACGGCACATGATTAGATGCTAGATCGGATCCGCTAGTCTACGTCAGTGGTTCCCAACCTTTTTTCTTTGACACACACACACACACACACTTATGTCTATGAAAAGCTGAGCCTGTCTATATATTTTTGTTCTCGCTCAAAATTGTAGTTTTTATACAGACTTGTGTATGCATTATATATTCTAGTGTATTATCATAATTTGTTTAAAGTGCAAATATTCTTTGTTTTTACCTCAACCTCAAACCAGATAAAGACTTGTGCACCCCTGTGATCTTTGCCGCCCCCCTGAGGGGTGCCCGGACCCCAGGTTGGGAACCTCTGGTCTATGTGATACACAGGTATACAGAGTATACCCACTAGGAAAGGTCAAGGATTTTAGTATACCCACTTACAAAAATGCAAGGATACCATTACGTAACGATGATTGTTTTGTGAGAGAACTTTCAAACTTACGTTCATAAATTCACCCCGTCTGTGTTGCGAGTCGCCTAGGAACAACAACACAGTTGCTTGGCAGTCATTCTCTGCGCAAATTTGAAATTAACAAATGTGAATCACTAAAGTAGATATATGAAACGAAAGCAAATGTAAACTACTCTTTCAGTGATTTGGTAAGCCTGCCCCTGAAGCTATACTGCCGCTTCGGATGACATTCCAGCCGACGTTAACGTTACAGAAACTACAGAAAAAGAGCCAGATGAGGCTGATGCTTTTCGCGGTAACGTTACAGAAAAACCTATGGGGTTGTCGCCCTGGGACACGTCGCTCTGGGACGGGCGAGTCTAATGCTGAGAGGGAAGAAATTACAGTATTATCACTACAAAAAAACAGACTACTCCACTGGTGTTGACGTCACAGGACATGCCTCGTGGCCCGCCTTATTCTGCCTTATTCTGCCTCTGATTGGCTTACCCTGGTATTCTTACCCTAACCAATCCCCACTACCAATGCCTAAACCTAACTACGTCGACCATTCTAGCAGATCCAATTTACTTAATTCACCATTCCTGTACTGCACAGTGGTACTTTAGGGAGTGGTTCTATTACTCCTGTTAGTAACCTAGGGGCTTGCTGTGAGTGGATGTTTACTCCATTCACTTTATTTATTCCATATAATTGCATCACCTTTAATGTGTAATGGGTGGTAGTGCCGAATTCTTTTCCTGCTGTCTGAATCAACTTAATGTGATTTAAAGTACTTCTGGCAGCTGAATAATTTACCATCCCTAATGATCCTGGTAGAATAAAACATTAAGTTGTATTATGCATGTAAATTACAGCAGTTCAAAAGGAGGCTTTTTCATTGGAAGTGGCTTTAGCTGTCACGTTGGGAAATATGGCACATTATCTGTCCGCTGTGCCATCAGGCTGTAAAGAATAGGTGAGTGTTTGTGATGTATTGAAAGACTTGCCTTCTGGATACAAAAGCAGGCCACAAAGTTATCACCATGGAGACACAGGTGTCATACTGTAGGTCTATAATCATCATTTAAACTGCACGGGAAGGCAGCTGAAAGTGATTACTGTGTGAATATCAGAGTGTGAGATGGGCATATATGAGTTGTTAATGTTGGGAATTGGCATATTTGAAGAGACTTTGACAATATTGGCTTAGTACCTTTGTGGTTTAGTTAATCTAATATCCTGGCTCATTGCCATCCTCTGACACAATGGAACACAAGGCATTTTCAGATTTCTTTTAGTTTGTGAAGCATTACTTCACAGTGTAATTCCATGTTATTGGTTCTGGAATCAATCAATGCATATTGAAACAGCTAAAGGACAAAATCTGAGACATATGAATTACTTTCTACTGCAACTACCTTCTGAGCCCTACAAGTCATATACATTACTATGGTGTAAGAAAGCTTTCAAAAAGATGTATGCACAACTTTAAGAATTCGTATTCGTATTAAAAAGATGTATGCACAACTTTAAGAATTCGTATTTTAAACATTTGTGCGTAAATTAACTCAGGCATGCACAATTACGTTTTCATACACGTGAGTCAATAAAATTACATTTGTATTTTTATGTGAGTGTGACTCTAGAAGCTATGACTGTAAACATTCATGAGTACAACTCTGATTTCTACGACTACGAATTCTTCACTATGAACACAAATTCAAGTTTGTGGGTACGAGTAAAGAACAGTTGAAATGACGTCACTGTCGTCACGGGGAAGGAAATCGAACCTAGATTTCATCTAACGCGCATGCGTCTAAGGTGAAAGATGGCTAACAACAGACCTGAGGCTGGCTCAGCATCACAGGTAAAGTAAATAACGTGTTGATTCAATATTTTTTATACGATTTTACTATTTTGATAGCACTTTATAATGATATACATTTCCGCAACTCATAGACGTTATTGCTTTAGCTTGCAACCTAACGATATTTACTCGCTGTTAACTTTAGGTAGTGCTAGACGACGTTAGCATTGACGAAGTCTGTGTTAAAGTAACATTATAGTTGGTGATGTTAGAACTAAACTGCAATTTAATCATATTGTTTAGCAATGTCGACCAGATAAGTAGTGTTGACAACTGAGCCAGATATGAGTTAACGTCAACCAGCAAGTCATTGTAATGTTAATGTCCATAATGTGCTAATACAGTAACAAAATATATATTACATGCAATACATGGTACCGTTAACTTATCCGTACCAATTCAACATTATGTAACGTTAGGCTAGATAGACATTCAAAACATTACAACTGAAGTATGTTTGGCAAACTAATAGGCGTAAGTTACTTCGTCTGGCTCAGTTAAGTTGCAAGCTAAAGCAATAACGTCTATGAGTTGCGGAAATGTATATCAATATAAAGTGCTATCAAAATAGTAAAGTCGTATAAAAAATGTTGAATAAATACGTTATTTACTTTACCTGTGATGCTGAGCCAGCCTCAGGTCTGTTGTTAGCCATCTTTCCAAGACTGTATGGCTGCAGCGTGGAGCGTCCCGTCTCAAACATATTTTTAACTTAACAGTTGTATAAATGCAGACTATGCTAATGAATATGCTACTTGATATATGTTGGTGTTTTTTTAACTAAACAGTATCATACAAATTGAGTGTGAAAACAATATAGAATATAAAATAAAAATGAGTGAGAATGAGTGCACTCGTTTTTATTTTACAAAAATACATGTTACATGTAACATGTTTATTTTTGTATTCTTGTTTGTGCAGAGGTCGGTCACAGATTTACAGATGCTAAAATGGAGAATACGCATTGTTCATACTTTATACAGGCAGCAGCTTCTTATGGAAGTATGACAACTTGAAACACATTATTTGTAAAAAAACAAACACGGGCGCTGTCACGAAACAGTGAGAGAATGAGAGGCAGACCATTGCTTTGCTGATCATCATGCTCGGCGCCGGCGGCCGCTGTTTGTCCCGCGCCAGAGAGGCAGCATCCCGGGCCAGCGCCACCAGGTTGGGCTGCATGGGGCCGCAGCCCGACACAAAGCAGCTGACCGGACGCTCCTCGCGCCGCGTCGGGATCGGGATCGGCTGCAGGGAAACGTGCACTTACACAATGTCTTCACCGCCTACATTGTCACAAACACAACACATTCCCACATCATGTCCACATTCAACCAGTGATATAACAAAGGCCAATGATCTCTCCATAATTGTGGCCATTGTACGTATCTTCTTTTGAATAAAAAAAGCCACAGCTGGCAGGTCCTCCCTTTCTGGTCCTTTCAGGGGCCGTGGTAGTGCAGTTTAGCCAGAAAAAGTGAGCGTCGTGCGGCGATGACAGTTAAGTTTAGGCACCAAAACGACTAGTTAAGTTCAGGAAAAAGATGGTGGTTTGGATTAAAACACTCCAGAGGATCGAACTAGTGGTTCCGCTGTCTGATTTGAAAGTGCTGTGTTTTATGTTGACACCACGTTGTGTTATGTCATTTTAGGATTATTTTCCATTCAATATTGAAGTTCATAAATAAGTGTTTTGGCATGGCTGGCCAAGTGGCTCCATATCCAGACTATTGGAAGGAGGATTCTTGCATGTTTTGTTTGATTGTGCATGATCAAAAAAACTTGCTTTTTTCACAAATCGCACCTTGGTTACAAGTCACCCTCTCTGACCACCAGGCCACCCTGCTGTATGTTCTGTCTGATTGACCATGTCTTCAAAATAAAGGCCAGCTCATCTGGCTGATCTGGATGTAAGTCTGACTCCCACTCTGGGTTAACGCGATGAGGCTGACAGTGACATCTTCTGGTCTGGGAACAGCCCATAGTCACAGATTAGATTAGAGTGTGTTTCATGTGGCTTACATCACCGAATCCAGACGCCCTGTCTCTCTCAGTGTGTGAACATCACAACTGTTTGAGATGAGACAGTGGTAATACCCTCAGCCAGCCCACAGTGTGTTGTCTAAAAACATGACCTATAAAGTATACAACTGATTAGCTTTCTGGGAGACGTAAATCTCCTGCGACACCTCTGATATGTTAAGTACCCGGCTAATCTGGAGCGGAAGCCATGGGAACATGCACGGCTGAGAGCATTAGATGCTTGCTGTAACATCATATCAGACTACACCAAACCAGCCTGGCTCGGAAAATATGTTTTGTCAAAGCAAGGGATTCATCAGATAAAGGATCCACTTCAAAAAGTTGTATTCACAGATCATCATGATTGGTAACTTCTGCCTAAAGAAGATCAGAATCTTAATACAGACAGGTCATGGGGGCATGCAGGATTTAGTTTTATTGCAATATCAATTATCATACTGTATATGTGTGTATTATGTATTGAGCGTCAGCGTCAGTTCTGGCAGGCCAGGTAGTCAAGACGCTGCTAACCGCTATTGGCCAACAACAAGTTGCAGCAGCTGATCTGCTGGTCACTCCCCTTGCTGATAAATGGCTACACTCAACAGGGAGCCCTACTTAAAGCAGATTCAGTTTGCTTCTTCTGCTTGCTGCTTTAGTTAGCTCCTAACTCCTCGCTGCTTTAGTTTGCTCCAAATGTTTGCTGCTCGCATTTTTGCTACCCACCTCCTCCCCTGCTCCACCTTGTCGTGTATAAAGTGCCATTTGCTTCCATGTCATCGTTGCTGCTCTGTTCACATGGGGGAATAGTTTAGCTCTCCCAGTCTTAAACTGTGTGAGAGTCCCCTAATACTGCTGCTGCTATCCCCTGACTCACTGCTCTTTCATGGTGCTCATAGGTCAGGGGACTCCTCTGATCAGAGCCATACCGCCAAATTTAATTCATAATTTATTCAATAAAATTCTTAAAGCTTTTTTGTTGTCTGCAATGTTCTTGACTTAATGAACCTGACAGAAATGTCCTTTCTGTCTTGTGTGTTTGTGTTTATTGTGGCTGTTTCATGTTTTTTCGGCTCGGTGTCTGTTTGTTTGTCTGTTTGTCTAGTGCCAATACATTCTAAGTGCAACTAAAACCATGACAACCAAGATAGCCGACAATAGATCAGCGAGAACTTTAGGAATATCCGTCCAGTCTGTCTATAAGACAGAAATACATTATAACCTGCGGCTTTGGGGATCCTCCCACAAAAAAAATTTAGTTGTCAAACACTTCATTTCCTACACTCTAAGAAATAAATATGTAAAATGACAGAAAAAGTTCTGGCAGCTGCATTGAATCTGGCAGCCTGCATTGAAAATGTTACTTAAATAAAAGTATGTAGGCTAAGTATCATCAGGAAAATGTAGTTAAAGTATTAAACATAAATACAAATTCTCCCATTTTAGAAAGTGTAAAGGATCCAAACAGTTGTGTGTTTAATGTCTAATCATGTCAGCTGGACTTGTAGGCCTTTATGTTGTTGGCTAGTTTTATTTTTAATAAAACATCAGATTTTATAAACTACATGTGTTTTGTGTGCAGCAATCTTATTGTGTAAAGTAACTAGTAACTAAAGCTGTCAGATGAATGTAGTGGAGTAAAAAGTACAATATTTCTCTCTGAAATGTAGCGGAGTGGAAATAGAAAGTGGCATGAAAATAAAAGACTAAAGTACAAGTACAAGTACCTAAAATGTGTACTTAAGTACAGTACTTGAGTAAATGTACTTAGTTACTTTCCACCACTGGACCTCTGTTTTATTTTAATTGCTTGAAACAAGGTAGACAAATTGATGATCAGCATCCCAAGGCCATTTTCAGTAATGGCCTTGTTACATTGTTCGATTTGGATTTCGTGGATCATTGTGTCTCAGTGTATGTATGCATGCCCTTCACCAGGGTGGACACATCAAAATGAAATTAAATATATAGTTTGTATTTTTGTGTGCCTACTGAAGAGTGAACACACAACGATCCTGACTCGCGGGATAATAATTCATACAGAAGCGGTTACATTTGTTTAGTTTGAGTTGGGGGCTGGTGTTGGATCAGGCTTGTTTTGGAAGGCAGAAGTCAAATGATTGCCAACAGGCGCTGGTTAGAGCCTTTTCTATGTGGCCACTGTGGAGATATCATGGTTGTGGATCAGGACAGAAATCTCAAAGGGCTCAGTTTCCCTATGACTGGCTAAATGAATCCTGGGAAAGTGCTTGGTTGATGTATGAAGGTGTTTACTCCCACTGCTTTATTTGTGGATAGAGGCAACTGACTGGAAACATCCAGTCAAACACCTGGCACATGTATGCAGCCTGTTGCAGTCCATTATTACACAGATTTGTTTCCCTTGAGACAAGCTGTTATTGAAAGCACAACACCAGGCATATCCATGATAAATAAATGCAATCTAATGTGCGTGAGATGAATGCCAAACACCATGATTCTCATCACACTTCAGAGATTCAATATTATCTTAATGATTGATATCAGAAAATACAAGCTTTGGATAAATATTGTCATGCCGGTGCAGGTAGAACCAATGACACACAATACAGTCTCAGATTGCAGCCTGTGGGGAGTCCTGGTTATTGAAAATAGAATTTCAGGATTGGGTGTGCGAGCATGCGTGGCCTATTATAATTGAGCAGCAGTACACATGATGAAAATTAAATTCCCCGGGACAGGAGGCAGCTGTGCTGGAATGCTGCTGTCCACTAGACCTTTGCCCTCTATGAATATGACAGGCAGGCGGTCTGAATGAGGCATCTGCTGAGATATATTACCCTTGGTTGGATTCCAAAAACAGTCCAGCCCATGCCTGGTGTACAGGTGGACTCAGACACAGAGACATGCTTGTTTTTCTCTCCCTCCCTGCAGTGGTGGAAATAAAAAACAGTTCCTTTGACGTCTCTCCCCAGCCATTTGGGGGGGAGGGGGGGAGGGGTGATCTCACGGTTTCACCTCTGGAGGTGTGAAAGGCACAGTTGCAGCTTGCAGAGCCTCATTAGGATTCCGACAGATGGACTTTTTTACCTCTCTCCCTTGTTTTTTCTCCTCCTCACTTTGTCATTTATTCATTTGTTTGAGGGTGCAGGGGGCAAGGTGTTGGCTCCAGAACACAGGACAAAGAAAAGACCATATGCTTTTTAGAGGAAGCGCTTTTAATGTAATTTCAATTTTTCCAAAGGTCATTTGAAAAGTAACTACAACCGCTAATAGACTATTCCAGTATGTATTTTACATGTGTGTAAGGGAGAAAGTCGGTCATCCAGTTTTTGCTGTGGAGCTGTGGAAATGATAATTCTCATTTCAGACTGGTTGCAATTGAATTACTATTCAGTTACAAGTTACAATTACCATGGTTTCCCCTTCATTTTAAATAGACTATTGAGTCTAGCTGAGTGACTTAGCCTTGGATTGAAAGTCAAACTGAAATTGAAATAAGATTCTCCTTGGTTTTTGTATAAAACATACAATATATAACTAAACTACAAGCACCCGAAGCAACTCAGAACCAAAAGCACACAACCGCTGGGCAACCAGGAGGCAGCACCAACGAGTTCAGACTTTTTCTAGTCCCGCATGTACAGACCTTGTTTCACAGCGCTGCAGAGGAATGTCTGGCTAGTCCACACAGCATTCCAGGATGGGAGTTGGAGTTGTTTTTGCAACCTCAGTAACACCTGCTGCCTCAAAACAGCTGCCCTCGTTTACCCGAGCCCTTTGCCCGTCTGTGGTACAGCCGCCTTCAGTGGTGTTGATAGGCTATTACTCATGACCTGTAACCAATCAGATGTGGAGTGCTGTGGCAGGGACATGAAGCGAGACTTAAGAGTGGTGACCTACACACATAGAGGCCGGCTGCATCAGAGCAAAAGTAGCAAATTGAATAAAAAAAACTCCCCATAAATGTTGAGTTGACTTATTGTCGGAAGACAACAGTGTGGAACACAAGTGAGCGAGTTGGAGAGAGAGTTTGTTGTGTTGGAGTACAGAAAGCGTAGCGAAAATATTCTCTCACAATAGTATTCTTCATGATACAGATAGAAAGGGAAAATCCAAAAGAGAAAACTCTTTCTATTGAATGAAGACAGTTATGGTTCTTTTCTTGAGCAGACCAAAGATCCGATGCTTTCAAAGGAATGGTGAATCACAAAAAATAAAATGAACAACCTTGGAGTATCATACTTGAGTTTGTTCAGTTATTTTCTCCAGGTCCTGACTGGGATATTGGTGACTTCCATTTTACATTCTCACAGAGATCTCTGATCTCTGGGAAGGGACACAAGGACGACACAAATGGACAACTGGACAATTCATTATATGCGTCTTCATGTGTTTAAGTAAGGGTTAATGCCCGACGAGGTGTCCATTGTCAGGTATTAATGGACGACGGCGAGGCATGAACCGTCCGACGGAGTCCAATAATACCTGACAATGGACACCTTGAAAGGCATTAACCCGTTTATACCATGGTCACTTGCCAAATAACATCTTTTTAAAACTTTATTTTACATTTTAATTAGTTTTACAATCAAAATCTAAAGTTTTTACAAACAATAACTCTGTTTCCCTGGTTACGCCTGACGGCTTACTACTTGCAGCGTGTGTGTTAGCGCCATCCTGTGGTGATCAGAGGACGAGTTGGAAATAACAGATCCACATTTCCTTTTTGATTTAATGTAGCACATTGATTTATATATAGTTATTGATTTAACGGTAAACAGTCCATTTCACCGGAACACCTTTACTAGGTGTCCTATATCACTTTTTTTATGGACACCCAACATCCAATCAGAATCGAGTATTCACCCAGACCATGGTATAACGGGTATTAACTGTCCTGCTATGAATGCTTTCTGTTTTTTTGTAATGAGCACATTGCACCAAATTCCTAGCAGCTAAGTTGAATGGCAACAAAGTATTAAATCTTAATGGTAATTACCAAAGATATCCTCTACTGATTTTACCTGCTCTATACGGTGGTCCTAATTCATAAATTGGTCATTGGCTCTTTATTCATTGTATTCATTCATCATCATATTTATTAATTTGTATGTTAGTGCTTTCAGTTGTGTATGTAGTTAGTAGGTGAATAACCCTTTCATTTATAAATAACTTCATTATGTGGTTTGTGTGTGTAAAGCATGGCGGTCACTGTACACGAGCCACTTACTCAGTAGCAACCTTCCGAAAATATGGTTACACTCTACTTGAAGGTATCTACATAAGAGTGACATGACACTGTCATGAACGTGTCTTAAACATTATAAACAAGTCATAAACGTTTATGACATAACACAACTTTTAGTAGGTGTCATTCGTTTTTTGTCATGACGTTATGGTTATGGTTAGAGTTCATGTGTTCATGACAGTGTCACTCTTATGTACATACCTTCAAGTAAAGTGTTACTGAATATATTAATTAATTAAATGTCTTTACTTTTCCCCTTTTTTGAAGGGTGCTCCCCCGAGGTGGATTTAACACAAGTTAAATTCTGGTATTTAATATGAAAGTAATTATTTCTGATAAGCGAAGTTAGAGGGCGATCACTCTCTTTCATCTTTAGTACCAATTTGTGGGCTTACAATTTATGTATAATTTTGGAGCATCTTGTTGCTTACTAATTATTGATATTATTTTGCTATTAATGAAAGCATTTACTCTACACAGGATTCTTGTTGCACTTCTTCAGATATCAAATGGAGCACAGTAAAATCCCCAGGAAGTTTTTTTTTAGAGAATGAATGTCAACTGTGTGTAAAGCGTAGCAGAGTTTAACTGCAGAATACAAGTGCACGTTACAAAGTTCAAAAAAACTGTGAATGTAATAGTGGGATTGCTTTAAATGGGTGCTAAATGATTTTTTTTTGTTTTGTTTTTTTATCAAAGCAGAAAACGCTTGTACACCATCAAAGCAGTCAACCTCTGTGTGCAGCTTCATATTTTATTAAAACATAATTACTCACGCATTTCAGCCAGAGCAGAAACAGCAGTAGAAACTGCTCATTTTGCTGACTTTGTGTTAACACTTTAGAAATGGAAGGTACCCTTTAAAGGTGATAGATACTGCTGTTCAACATGCTAACACTAAAGAGAGGAGTTGTTTTTTTTGCAAAGGCAGAGAAAGAAAACCTCAAGCCAGTTTCGATACTGATGTTAATCATTGTTCTGCAGATGTCTACAGATAGGAGTTAAGTAAGCATCATACCCAGTGAGTATTCCTGAACATATTTAACAAACCAATGTAATGACTGTGTGAATGACTTTTATCTGTAAAGTTTGGATGTCTGCACAGTGCAAATCCCATGTACACCGATAATAAGGCTGTGATGAATGCCACCCAAACTTTGTTTCTTCCCCCCTCGGTTACGTGTTTTCCACACGGCTGCTCGTTGCAGAGCTGATGGAGAACTCATGATGTAGATAATCAGACATTAGTAATCATTACAGGGTGCTGGAGCAGGATGCTGGAGCAGGGTGCTGCTCGGTGCACCCTGAGCAGATGTGGTAGTCATGGCTGGCTGGAAGCTATAGGAAATAGCAGCACACACAGAGACGCGGCCCCAGGCATGTTGGATGTTAACTCTGAGCCATTCACGCTGGATTTTACAGTGGGTCTGCACACTCTGCTCTTTTGGGGATTTCTAACATGTTTTCATGTTGTCTGCTGGTGAGCTCCCATGTCGTTATTCCTCATAGCAAACTCACCTTCCCACATATACGTAAAATATAATCGTCATTAACCATAGACGGATTACGGCACGGGCAAAGCGGGCACGTGCCCAGGGCCCTGACGCTCCAGATGGGCCCCTAACGATCTGATGAATTGGAATTTTACTATCATTGTGCGACGCCAATAATTAATTCACGGTATGATTCAACAGGCAAACCAGGCAACTGCTTGGGGGGGCCCCCGAGGGCTAACAAGCTTTACTCCACTGCAATGGCTCAAAATGTGGCAACCACAGTGATCGCAACCCCCCTCCCCCTTAAACAAACAAATGACTTTTTTCAATTACATCTCAGTCAGAAACCTCCCCGAGGGGCCCCCATGTCATTACATAGAAGCACGATAACCAAACTTTTTTTTAATTGATTTAAACTCAAGTCCAACGAAAATGAAGAAGAATTATCCTTCTGAGGAAAAAAAGGAGGATGATGAGAAAAGAAAGCAAGACAGTAAGTAGAGCAGATGATGAAGATTACATTGTGTAACAGTAACTGTCTGAATGCTGTCATTTAGCGTTAACTAGTCTATGGGGGAGACACTTGAATAACTTTAGCTAGCTAGCATTAACGTTAGACTTATGGCGTTTATTCTTTCACGTTTTTGTTAACTAGTTAACCTAGCAAGCAGTCCGCAGCTATGCTTGCTAGGTCCCCAGGGGACTGCAGCAGCAGCCCCAAGTGCGTGAAAAAAAAAAAAGTCACACTTATTGCTTTAATGAGCTTGTTCGCTCCGAGGAGCTGGCCACTTGAAACGGCTCAGGCCTTGATTTCCCCTGACCTGTTAGTCTGTTCAGACAACTGTTACGGATCCTGCAATGTAGTGAAATATATCCAGTGACAAATAAGTAACAGTAAGTAAAAAAAATTATTCTCATTGAACGAGGGGTCTCTTCGTTTCACAACAGAGGAGCTAAATACCCCGCATCAGCAAGAGACTGTGGAATAGGTGGTCGAGTTCAGAATGGCTGTTATATTCATTATCAACCTTGATAAATTGTAGGTAGAATATTTGTTTTCACCCTTTTTTCAATATGGTAATCCACCACGTTTAATGTATTGGTTTGTTTACATATCTGTACCCTATTAGATTATGTGTATCCCTCTGATGCGCTGTAAAGCCCTGTGCGCTCTTTGCGATAGTGGACGTGTAGGTTACTAGTTGCACGTGCATGCGTGTGTGTGTGTGTGTGTGTGTGTGTGTGTGTGTGTGTGTGGGTAGGGGATTGAGGGGGGCCCATTCCAATTTTGTGTCATGAATGTATGTTTCATGAATAGACAGAGTTGCCATTAGATTTTATTTTAATGTAAACCAGCTGGCAACCTAAAGTAACTCTTTTCATGGGGGAATAATGAGCTGTTAGTTAGTGTTGGTTCAGCCTATATTGCCTATTCTCACATAGCATTATGTCTCTCGGTTTTCAGGGTCACAGAAGCATAAGTGCCTCTTTGAGTTCTGTCAGTGAACCTTCATGAACCATTCTCTTTATTTTCTAGTGCTTTATGTTACACGAAAAAGGCATAAGGAATTTAAATTCATTGTGGTTTCAAACCTTTGTTGAACAGAGATCGCCATCTATTGGGCTCAGAAAATAAAGAACATGATTCCTGAAGCCTCCTGAAACCTAATTTGGCCATGACTTGGCTCGTGATAGATACACCTGCCATTGCACTGTACACCTCCAGTTCATTTTCTAGAGTCAATCAGTCACAAAGACAAGGACAGGATCATAGGCACAGTAACCAATAACTTTGTTGCTGAACTAAAACTCTATTTTAATTTTGAAAGACATGCAGTCCTGGGACTACACAAAGTGTAAGGTCCTTTTGCCACCAAAATACCAACAAATCCCGCTGCCTCATTTGAATGCACCTCCCAGGTGTTCCCACCAGTACACCTTGCAAACTAGCGTTGGAATTTCAGACATAAGGTTACTAACTGCTGCACTGATGTGGAAGACAACAACAATACCCCCCCTCACTCCACCCATCAGCTAGGAAACAAGACACAGGGAGCTTCTCTTGGTTTTGATGGAGCTGCAGCATTTATTCATGCACAAACTGCAACCCGCAGTGTACGTTCCCTACCACCTGATAACTTCACCAATAAACTCTCCTCTTTTCTGATCACTCATACTCGTCCACTCACACTGCATTCACTGTCACTCTTTATTTATCTCTATCTCACTTAGCAGTGGCTATGCACACACACTACGTGCTGGCTATGCACTGAGCTATTCTTCAAATGAGCTACACTCCTACAACACAAGGCTGCAGCCAAGAAAATGGTAAATAATCAAGGTTGCGAAGTAGCCATGGATAAACGAGGTTGCCATGCGATCAAACTGCACAAGAAGTTCAGGACATATTGCACAATACACACAAACATTTGGGTTATACAAAAGAAAGTCCTCCCAAATATGCCCTTAATCCACCTATGCTATAACTCTTCATGCAAGTTACAAGGAAACACACAAAAAAGGGAAGAACCAGAGCATAGCAGATGTCATGGTATACAGGTTTTTGCACACAAATTCATGATTCCGCCTCACACATCACATGGTTTCTATCACTTTATTTCTTTAGTAAACAACATTCGTATTTGTCAGGAAGTCCTCATGGTTGGTTTATAAAATGAATGCTAATTCAGTGTATGTCATATTTGATCAAGTCATATTCTGACCTTAATAAACTGAAAACAGCTCAACTGACAACACTGAATGAAGAGCAAGCACTGAGTGCCCCTCTCCTGTCAGAGCCTCTGGACTCAGGGGGTCTCAGATTAATGATGTGTGATTCATTAGGAAGAAGCTGTCAGTCATGCCAACCTTGAAGCCCTCTTAATAAGCACTGCACACAGTGATTACATATATGTTTTATTATTATTATTAATAATAATAATTTAGACTAATTCTTCTGGATAAAATGCTGACCAGTCTGACATGGTTGATCTGTTTCTTGGCTAGTCACACTATTTTTTTTTATTGGCCTATCTTTAGCCCCACCCATTACTGTTGCCATATCAGACAACCTTTTGTCTCCAACAGCTGGGGAGAATCTTTAACTCATAGACTATAAAAAATAATGGACATAGCACCAGTGATGTCACCTATTGGTTTGTGGAATACTGTTTTGAAACCGAGACTTTGGCATTTGGCCGTCACCATCTTGTTTTTTTTGGAGCCAAAAGTGAGAAGAAGGCTCATTTTCTCATAGACTTCTATAGAAACAGACCTTTTTTGTAGCCAATGGAGTTGCCCCCTGCTCGAAATGAGATAGAATGCGGGATTAAGGAGCTTCGGCATTGGCTTCACTTTCACACCCGGTGGATTAATGCCACACTGAAGTCTATTTTTAAATAGTGATTAACTAATAGGATTTCCCACAGGCCCTGGTTGGTCCGTGCTCAAGTGTGTCCTCAAAGCATAGGATAGCTGTACAAAGTCAAACTGCTGTGGTCCTACTTGGTAGGGGGCAAACCCACACCATATTTACTAAAACATCTCTAGACAATCAGTTTAGCTTAGCTACTGTGAGGCATACTGCACTAAATTATAGCTAAATAATTTATTCAGAATAATGTGTTTCATTGATATTTTTACTTTTTAAACTTTTTTACAAAAAGTGCTGCAGACAGACTGACAATTTCATCTAAAAGATATTGAAAACATGATTTTATTTAAAAGGTGATACAACAACAGCCTATCTTGGTTCATTCAATTTGTTTTTACTATCATTATTTTCAAATAAAAAGATTTTCTTTGTACAAACAAAATTGGGTCTGTAAAAGTGAGTCTTAAAAAAGAGGTAATTTCATAATGAGGATCATCTTACATTGGGGCCAATATGGTGTATTGGGGCAAACGGTGGGAGCCTGCTATAGCTTTCCAAATGATGATTTGAAATGATAAACATCATTTTTATGTGAATCTCTGTCATACAGTCCCAAAAGTAAACACAAGTGACTGCCTGGAACATTATAGCCCACTGCATCGGGATTTATTATCCTTTAAAAAAATCACATTTTGGAACATAGTAATGCAAACGACTGCTTAAAGTGGTGGTATTCACACGCACATATGTTTTAGGATTCATCATTCCGCCGTGGTCCTGCTCCACGCCCTGCACTGCTACTACTACTATATCTAGTCATTGTTCTATTATCTTTATTGTTACTATAATTGCCACTGTTCGTCACACCAACTGCTATAATTATTATGAATCATATTTCTCTCCCAACCGGTAGCGACAGATGGCCAACCACCAAGAGCCAGGGTCTGTCCAAGGTTTGCCTAAAAGGAAGTCTTTCCTCGCCACTGTTTGCACCGAATGCTTGCTCATAGGAAATTGTTGGGTCTTTGTAAATTATAGAATGTGGTCTAGACCTACTCTATCTGTAAAGTGTCCTGAGATAACTCCTGTTGCGATCTGATCCTATACATTAAATTTAATTGAATCATAAAAGCCTGATTTCAGCTGCGGCTTGGCTAGTGAGAAAAGAAAAAGAAAAATGTATTTACAACCCATAAAGGTCTCCAGTTCTAATTATGTTCCAGAGTCTGCCAGTCACATCAGAGGAAGGAGAGGGAGAAATGAAAGGCTAGACAGAAGACAAAACAGGGAGACACCTCTGCAGCTAATGGAATTTCATATCAGCAGAAAACAAAAAGGGGACAGTAGAAATTAAAAGAAATAATGCACCACAGGTTGCATTCTTTATGTACATGTTTTGTGTTTCGCTTCTTTTTTCAACTCAACAACAAGTAGGTAACTTTTATAAAAATGACTTTTGACTGAAACTGTCACTTTATATAACATGTAATACAATTATCTGCATTGTGTTGTTTACTGAATTTTAAACAATCTACTTAATAGGCTTTTTTTTTGACAAATTGAGTGTTTGGCCAAGCGTTCGGCCATTGTTCTGTCAGCTCTTTGGTTGTTTTAACTGCATACTTCTCTAATGCACGACAAGGCTGTTGAGCAGAGAGGGAAGGCTCTGGGAGTATTATGTTGAGGTCTTTACCGTGCTCTTTCCTGGGAGTTTTTTAAAAGTTCGTAAATAATAATCCAAATTTGACTTTTCACGTATGAGTTATGTCTATAAGTTTCCCAATATTGGAGAACAAATGTCGACCTTTAATAAAGCCTGTCTGGTCTGATGAAATTATTTTTGGGAGGACATATTTGAGGAGTTGCACTAAAACTGGCAAAAAAAACTCGGCACTCTTATGTAAATACCTTCAAGTAAAGTGTAACCAAATGTTATTTGTTAATATTAAGAGGAAATAAAATTTCAAATTTAAGTGGTGCATGATCAGAAATTATAATGGCCAGATATCCCACTGATACAACCACCCAGATCAAACTGTAATTATTTAAAACCTATGTGTGAGATGCTAGCAGAAAAGCTCACAAGTCTCTGAGCTTGACTCCAAGTCAAGCCTCATGTCTTTGAGCTAGAGTCCAAGTCAAGTCTCAAGTCCCTGAGCTAGAGTCCAAGTCAAGCCTCATGTCTTTGAGCTAGAGTCCAAGTCAAGTCTCAAGTCCCTGAGCTAGAGTCCAAGTCAAGCCTCATGTATCTGAGCTAGAGTCCAAGTCAAGTCTCAAGTCTCTGAGCTAGAGTCCAAGTCAAGCCTCATGTATCTGAGCTAGAGTCCAAGTCAAGTCTCAAGTCCCTTGTGTGTGTGCGACTTAAGTGTGACACAAGTCCGAGTCTCATACTCGAGTCACCATCTCTGGATGCTAGGTAAGTATAGTAGTATAGTACTAGTGTAAGTATGTGAATCAAATATGGAAGTTGTTTTCTACAGGAAATTTAAATATTGACTGGCTATTACCTAATGATGCCTTAAAACGTCAACTAGCTACAAGAAGTGATGAATGCTGTTTGAAACAAATGGTGACACGACCAAAAAGAAGTACTAAAAACAAGGGGATCACGCATCATCTTGTATCGATCATATTTACCTAAGTTAAGATGATTTTTATAGCAACGCTGTATTAGTCCCAGTAGGTTATACTGATCACAATGTAGTAGTCTACTTGTTTTAAAATGTTAAAAGTGTACAGATTGAGGACAATAAAGAATCACTCTGAATCTGAACACACCCATTACCTTCCATAAACGCTGACAAAATCATTTTGGATACAGTTCCATTTTGAGGGGATGGGAACAATCAAGTAAGAAAAAATGGAGATCCCCTCCGAGAATACGTTTTTTTTTTCCAACAATATTTTATACTGAGAATAAGTTTATGGGTATTTAAATCAAGAGAGAAGTCTGTTCATGAATTCAACGTCGTCCCAGTTGGAAGCATAAACTGGAGTTTGAAATAAGGTTCCTGTCACAATGATGTATCTTCCATACTGGTCTGATTTTATATCTGAGGCTGTAAATTGAATTATATTATTAATCAATATTGCTACACCTCTAGCTTTTGTATTGCATTTTGAGTGGAAGATGTGGCTAATCCAAGGTTTATGCAGTCTCTTTTGATCCTCAATTTATAAATGGGTTTCCTGCAACAACAAAAAAAGATCTGCTCTGTAGCCGATGTCATGTGACTAGTCTCCTAGTTTTCGTATGATATCATACGTTTTAGTGCGCATAACTTTTGATACAATAACATACAAACCTGTTCATGAGAATGCGTTCGTGTGTGTGTGTGTGTGTGTGTGTGTGTGTGTGTGTGTGTGTGTGTGTGTCCTGCTGCCAATCAACCTGCAGTGAGTCTTTCAGTTCAACAGTCGACACACAACCTGCCATCTCATTGTGAACATCCACACCAAGCTATAGAAATAATACTATTTAGAAACGTTGGTGTTTTGTTGAAATGAGTCACATAAATAACATTCCTGATACTAATATAGCATATGGGGGACACACAGGACTCCCGAGTCCTCGTTAGGTCAAATTGATTCACATGGTTTGAACAGCATCCACACCCTTTTTAGTTTGTCCCTTTGTGTCTGTAAAAGTTCCTTGTTATAAATTATTTTATTTTATTAATTCCAACTGGTTTTATGGTGCTTCCCCTTTCCCTAGCTGCAACATCACTAGTCTTAAATAGGACTGTCACCTTCTCGTTTATGTTTGAATACACACAGAGAGACACACACTTTTTCTGACACACACTAGAGGTTTAATTGTGATCTACACCACTGCACTCTTCAAATTGTATGCTAAGAAAAGCCTAAGCCTTTAAACCCAGTGGATTATATTCTCCCAGATTTGGCTGTCAATCTTCAAGTGTTTACCAACAGGGCTGATTAGTTACCACCATCCCTCATTACACACACACACACACACACACACACACACACACACACACAGCACACACAACACACACAACACACACATACATGCAGGCCCAGATTGGCTAATTGGGAGCGGTCTGTTTTTTTGGGCGCGAGGGCCGTCGGTGTTCAGTCATAGTACTGCCAAACCATCACCTTGTACACTTCAGTCAGTTTCTTGATGGAGGGTGCGACCGTGACATGCAAGCAAAAAAAAAGCTATTAAAACTGATAATAGAAAGCGCAAAAACTCTGCTGAAAAGGCGACAATTAAAAACGGAAAGCTCCAGAAAGTGACCAGATGTGCTAAACTGAGCAACTTTTTCATTAAAACCAGCACACAGTTTGATAGTGAAACGGCAAATGAAGACGATGAGATGGGTAAACCAAGCTAGTTAGAAGCAGTGCTAGAGGTCGCGCAAAACATAATACAACGATGCCTGCAAACCAGCGTTCATGTTTATGAATAAAAAAAATCTTGTAGCTCCTCAGCAGCAGCCACTAGTCCAGTTTGCTGCTAACAATCAATCAATCAGCATTTATTTAAAGTGCTTCAAATCAAGGACCAAGAATTAAGAACATTAAAAAGAATAAAACACAGAATACAGTAAAATTAGAAAAGGTTACATTGAAGCAGGAGGAAGAAAGGAAAAATGTTACACCACTACTATGTATAAAAAGTTTTGAGTTTGGATTTAAAAAGAGCTACATCTGTAAACGTATCATAATCGTAATCTGTAACAGTTTGTCCTTCGACCTTGGGACTTCTAAAACCAGTTGATTGGAAACATTGAAATCTTAAAATTGATTCTAAAACGCACCGGGAGCCAATGGAGGGTGTAGAGAACGGGGCTAATGTGTGCACATCTTGAGGTATTTGTTAAAAAGAGAGCAGCAGCATTTTGCACAAGTTGAAGGCGCAAGATGGAAATTTGATTGAGACCAACATATAGACATTGTGTGACAACAGTGACAATGAAGCGCCAAGCACCATGAGCCCATAACTCCACAGATTGGGCAGGTAGGGTTGCTCATTGAGTGAATATTGAGAGTCAAAGGCAGGGGGTGTCAAACGTACGGCCAGAACCGGCCCGCCAAAGGGTCCAATCAGGCCCACTGGATGACTTTGCAAAGTGTGAAAATTACAGAGAAGTAATTCATTCCAATTCCAAATTCACCACTTCAATCTCCATATATTTAATATCCAAGTTCTTTTTGCCGTTAATTTACGACTTTAATCTTAGAAATTTAGAATTTTTTCTCGGATTATAACCCCTCTCTACCGGGTCCGTAACATTATTTTTTCAGAAGCAACTTGCGTTGATGATGCCAACATCAAGCTGACAAGAAACTCTGTGGCAGATAAAGTTTCTGATCTTTCTGGAGCGGTTTACTGCTCTGGCCCACTTGAGATCAAATTAGGGGTATGTGGCCCATGAACTAAAATGAGTTTAGCACCTGGTCTAAGGCATGAAACTCCAGGGCTGAAAATGAGTCCCACTCCAGCCCTGGCCTTTTTTCTTCTCTGCTGGCTGGCAAAGTGATGAAAGGGTATTTATAACTTTAAATCAATGCAACAAGAACCTAATCATACACAACACAATGTAACGCTATATTTGTGTATCACAAATAAGGTACCTTCCCCTTTAAAGGAGTAGCATCACCAACATTTGTCTTGACTTCCAGTCCTGACGTCCGGCCTGAGCTCTACATAGCTCACCTACATTATTTAAGAGTTGAGATTGCTCCTGAAAACATATACATAAGTAATGCATGAAAACCATTTTCAGCCAGCTGTTTTCTGCTACATAACATGTCCCAACTGTTTGTTACACTGAGAGCTTTTGGACTCAATGCAACTAAATCCAAATAAAAAACAGTGATCTCATTTAGCCCGCAAAGGCATTCAAGTCACATTCCTGGGGCCTCTCTGCCACTAGGGGGGGGGGGGGGCAGAGGCAGACACAGGGGTAACAGAACATCAGAACATCAGAACAGAAAATCTATTGCCTGCGTACTGAAAATACGTCAGTGTTTCCCAGGCATAGACCATACTCGGGCAGGCCACCCAGGTTTTAATGGGTTAATAGGTTAATAGGTTATAGGGTAATAGGTTTAATGGGCACCAAAGTATATTTGGCGCCCCATTTTAGCATATTATATTTTGTAGGCTATGAAGCTCAATGCAACTAATGTGGAAGCAAAGTTCTCAAGCAATAGTTTCCACTAGGGAACTTCCATTAGCCGTGCATGTCGGTCACATTGTGACAAGCGCAGATGTAACGGCGGAAGACCTGCCTGCGTTGTGCATAAGACGAGGATGTTTGTGGGTTGAGCGAGCACGCTGCAAAGGGCAGATGCTATCCGGGCTGCAACTAACCCTATAGGAAAAATGTGCATTGTCAATCTAAAAGTGCTGTTCTTGCCACTGACAGGCTCGGATTGTTATTCTAAGTGTCTGATGTGCTTTTTTGTGTAACTTACTGATGCCAGGTCAACACAGTAACTTTAGCTAATAGCATTAGCTTAGCTCCGCTCTGACTGCAGTAGCACAATATGCCCCACAATAAGGATTCCAGGTGACAGGATATGGAATCCATCTGGGCTTAATAGAATGACTTTAAAAACACTAAATGACTTGCTTCATTCAATGAAAAATGGTCAAATATCACTTCCATAAGGCTGATCTTATCAGACACATCCGGGCAATCAACTTTGCATTTCAGATTCTTCACAGCAGACTTGCAAAGTTTATGTTCATAAAGGTAGGTTGTCATTGATCGTAGACTACCTCCGCAATTATTATCACTTGAGGGCCCAGTTAATAATAGTCCTGTGTAAGTTTATGATACTAAAGCGGTCAGGGTGGAAACCCATGCGTTTAAGCATATTGCTTGCTTGAAATATGACCAAAGCATTTTGACTGTAGTTTGAGTTAAACCTAAGAACGAGTCAATTACCCAGGATTCCCAGGAATGTGTGTTTCTGCTCCTGGTACAGAAAATGTCTAATTTTCGAGAAAAATAGGTAACACTTTATTTGAAGGGGTGTGCATCAGGCTGACATGACACGGTCCTGTCATGAACATGGAGTCTTTTTGAACATTCATGACTGTTTTATCTTATGTTTTATGACACTTAAGTTAGCATTGATCGAGATGTTTGTGTTATGTTGTCAAGTGTTAAAAATAATTTACCGAATGACACTTAATGACAAAATTCATGAACATTAAAAAAGGCTACTTCATGTTATTGACAGGTGTCATGTCATAATTATGACACTTGTCATGCACACCCTTTCAACTTAAGTGTTACTGAAAAATATTAATCTCTAGCGTTTACATTACTTTCCTCTCAGTTCTTGTGTGTGTGTGTGTGTGTGTGTGTGTGTGTGTGTGTGTGTGTGCGTGTGCGTGTGCGTGTGTGTGTGTGTGTGTGTGTGTGTGAGATTCTATCCCTGGAGGCCTATCAGTGATCTCATTAGGCACACACTCACAATGCATCTGCTCCTTCACTTGAACAGCAGAATGGGAGCAATATGTAGAAAATTGACCATTTGCATTTTCCCAGCTATTGGTTACGGCTCTTCTGCATGCTTGACCACAACCAATCAGAGACACTGCTTTCCGTCTGTTTTCTGTGCTCAGTCCGGTTCCCAATCTTCGTTCACTTCCTCTACCCTTTTCACAGGGCTTCAGAATCAACGCCCGTATGGCTGAATACACCCATCAGATGCTTTCAGATCCCTGAGTGTTTGGGAAAAGTGCACGTCCCGGTGACAGGAATGAGCTCGGACAGCATGAGGTCACATGGTCAGATGTGTGAATTAGAGGCTTATGCATTTCACGGTATTAAATAGCGCATTCTCATACGGGCTGTCAGCCACTGTTTACATGATGTCCCAACAACACACACACAGACACACTAAGGTGTCTGATCCAATAGAAAGCCATTCCACTCAAAAGATTGATCATCAGCCAACCAACACAGATTAATAATCTTCAAAAGGGATATTTAATAAAAGAGTTTTGGAAAAAAGAAGAAAAACTACAATGTTCTAACTGACGTCATCGCATATTGGGGCTCCATGGAGTCGAACATCTTTAACTCCTTTTTTAACATTACTCACGGCGATACACTGGTAAGAGCCAATGAGGTTTGACCATGTCTCCAGCTAATTTAAATAGCTCACGTTACTGTATTGTTTGAACAGTCATCTTCATTTAATATTGTATGTGGCGTTTTCTCTTGCGGCGTGCAAATGTTCCAACAAAACAAGTTCCTTCCTGAGACTATTTAGCAGAGCCGCAATCGCTGCGTCCAGAGCTTAGCGCCGCCAAAGACGATTGTGATTGGTTTAAAGCAATGCAGACAACCCAGAGTGTTTTTTTTTCTCCTATTCCCCAGAATGCATCTGTGGTGTTAATCCACAGCGCTGTGGATATAGGTCTGGCAATGTGAGAGTACATATTATTAGTCTTGTTTTGTTGTAATTAAAGCAATAGATGAACGTAAGTCCTGTCCATAGGTCTTTACTGGAGTCAGTACCATCCACACACTGCAGTGAGTTGAGTCTCACTGTACGTGAACTGTTACTGTGGTGGAAGTTTTTCTCGTAGCAGGAGGGTTGAGTAATATCAATGATAAGAATGAAAACGAATAAAGACTGTTTGAGAATTAAACCAAAGTCTGGTCTTTGAGCATTTATTATATTTTGCAAAATAGAGGAACACAATTTCAAGAGGTACACGCAGCACAACTGAAACAGTATTTCTGCTTTCTAGACAAAACATTACACGTTATATAGGAAAAAACAGAACATCGTTAAAGCCAGCCCCCATCCTACATCCTTGGTGCTGACTTTTTGGTCACATACCATAAACAATTAAAGTTAGTTTACATTCCTCCTCTGCTATGTTCTAATATTAGCCAAAACACCTCTCTTCCTTGGAGACAGAAAGAAACGTAGTTTCTCGCTGTCGTAAGCAGTCATCGGCCTTCCTCACTTGTTATCTAAGAACAAAGATAACAACTTGAGAAAGCTTCAGGCTAGTTAAAGCAATATAATTTCTACTAGTCTATAGTTGAGGGCTGCAGCTGTTTTCCCCTCTGCTACTTTAAAAAGTCCACAGAGAGAGAGAGAGAGAGAGAAAGAAAAACAACCAGGATCTTGTGGAGGTTGAAAACAATCTCTAAGGTAATGGTTAAAATTAAATTTGCCATCACATTACATGAAGAGGAGAGTGAAACAGTTTAAGGTAGTCAGATGGAAAAGACTCCATTACCCACTGTGGAGCCTGCAGCAACAGGAACTACAGCATCATGAACAGTGACCCCTCCCAAACACGGTCAGAGCTAAGTCACTGCTCAACCACCAAAGAAGCATGAATTATTAGATTTACTGCTCCATAAAGCTGGTGAGACTACAATGCAGGTCAGCACTATCATATCTCCCAACGCTTCATTTTAAATAAGACATTAATGCCGCCTCAAGACGCTGGTTCTGCTGACCTCACATTTCCCTTTGCATCTTTTCATTCACTTCATTCCAGCTTTTGTCTCTTATATTCTGCTCCCTATCACAGATAATAGTAATAATAACACATGGCGACAGCCCCGCTTAGGAAACTATGCATTTCCCAAAGTCTACATTTATGGGGAGATGACA
The DNA here is from genome assembly GCA_023631565.1 of Gymnocephalus cernua. Lineage (NCBI taxonomy): Eukaryota > Metazoa > Chordata > Actinopteri > Perciformes > Percidae > Gymnocephalus > Gymnocephalus cernua. The sequence continues at coordinate 17,064,778 of CM042435.1, forward strand.
TGATCCGACACTATCACACTATCATTCTGCAGATATCAGACTAAAAAGACCATCTGAGGAAATTCTCTTTCTAATGTTGTTATCTTGTGTAACTACTTTACTTTGTGCTGCAGCAGCAGCAGCAGCAGCAGCAGCTAAATGTTTCTATCAAGAAAACCTTCAAGAGCAACTTATCAATGCAACTATACATGGATGCATTAAGTTGCTTACATTACGTGCTTCATTGACACGCCGCTGGACTGATATGTTACATCTGCGTTCAACTGCCTAAATGTCTGATGTAAAAAGCCCAAAATATGTATTGCATATATGATTGATTTGGCTGTTCACAAGAGGTGGCTATACAATGCTCAATCATTGATTTCTGAATCAGTTAACTATGTTGGACAAAAAGTATATTTGTGAAACTGGATTTCAGTGTGCTGTGGCCGGCATGCGGCGGTGCGGCACATATTAATACCAGGTGTAAATGTTATCTAGTCGAATTACATCTAGAGAGAATCTGAATACGAGACGCATAATAATGCCAGAGGTAGAGTATTTGGGGTGTGAGCGTGCAGGACAAAGACGTATCACTGTAATGATAGAAGCAGATTGTTGATGGGGGTACAGTCGGTCACGGATCATAGAAAGTGAAACTTAAATTTGTCATGGGGCAGTTGGATTTATTCATGCATAAAAATATATATTAAAAAGCTTCTTTCTTTTAAAATTTTTATTTACAGCAATATGTTGATATTTATAACATAATAGGCTGTTGAGCTACCCCATATAGCCAAAATGGCATGATCCTCGTTTCATAACTATAGAAATAAAATGATCCATGATACATTTTTATTTTTATGTAGCAAACTTGTCGACTGGTTGTAATGGCCGAGTTTTTGGACCGAGGCTGGCTGAATCTTACAGACCGGCGCGTTGCAAGTACTTGCAATTTTCAACTCTTCGCAGCGCAGATCTTTGGTCTGAACTGGGCTTTACGCCTCTGCGAAGATTCAACTGTCGGATCAGGCTCATTCGTTCGAAGCATCTAATATTCGACTATCCGAGGTCACCCCTAGTATAAAGATGCTTCCTTGTATTCAATATAATTTCATTTAAAGTTCAAAAAAACATTTCCCTTTCCACAGCTTCAGAGATACCGTTAGGCACAATTCAGTCTTATTAAGGTGTCAGTCCAAATGCCTTGACAAAATAAAGACATAAAAACATCAGTTATGATTGCTGACCTGCTGCATGTAGACATGGATGGATTTACAGGAACCAGGTTACTACAGTGCATGTTAAAGTAAAGTGTTATGTTAACCTGGTTTCTTGTCTGCATGCAAACGTAGAGTACTTCAAGTATTTTAAAATATAGGAAGGTTTTTAAAGACTGCTGAATTCCTTGGAAGAGGGTAAATAAAAGTATCCGTAAAGAAAGTTTTCATTTGAAGCACGGCGCATGATATACAGCAGCTTCATTGAAGTGTCTCAAGCTGATGTGAATATGTGTCTTTCAGTATGAAAAGCATTTTCCAACTTTGAAGCTAGTTAAAAGACAAATTTAACACCAGTGTTCAAGGGGTGAATATGGTTGTTTCATGTGTTTACTCTACCATCTTTTATGTGGTGATTTTGATGTGTAGTAGGACTGTGGCTGCATGTTACAGACTGCGGAGCAGTCTTTTAAACATCACTTTAATGAGTCCATGGCCTGACACAACACACATGCATTGGCTTCTCACTCAGTGTGCACTGTGCACTGTGTACCTGTGTACATGAATTGATCACTGATCATCACAATATTCTTCCCAACATGTGACAGACACATCAAATTTGTTCAGCAGTTTATGATAATTGTGTGCATAGGCAGTGGAAATACTGTATCTCTAATAAACTGATTCACTGTTTTAAGTTTAATAAATGAAATCTTCATTTCGATTATACATTGATCTTAATGTTGTTGGGGCGCAGTTATATTAACATTTGAATGTGAAATAGCAGCAGATGAGAAAGAGTTGAGACATGAACTCACAGAATTGGACTCATCCATTTGAAATGAAACAGCAGGTATGAATATCTGTTTCCCAGTCAGAAATGAGGAACATTGTCTTGCTAAGTCATTATTTTCCAGATAGCTTGTTTAGCTATAACAAGATGGTGAGAGTCTTGTTAATGCAAGCCTATAAAAAAGAATCTGTATTCTACATAAAACTGAAAACATCTGCCATATCACTGTTCTTTATGCATGCTGGTAAGATAATAACCAAATAAACAGTAGTTAACACAGCCATGTTAATTCACAGCCAATATGAGGTCAATTTAAACAACACAATCCCACTCCCATCGTGTCAAAAACCCACGCTTGGTCAGGTGCCTTTGGCATTTGTTATTGATGCAAAAAGTCTCCTTTATCGTCATATTTAGATGTGAAGATATGTTCAACTTGTAAATACCTCTCAGGTTTTTGGGGAAGCATTTGGTCTGAATTTGGAAAAACCACGGCAATAAATAAAAGATCTTTGGTGTATGAATGAGGCTACCAACCATCTCCACCATTTGTGTAGAGTAATTACAGCAAAGGTACTACAGTTAAACTGACAGTGATTTATTGATGCATGCAGCACCTACTGAATGACCTGAAATTATTCTGATAGAGGTCAGCTACTTCTCATCACACACTCCTCTGTATTCGCCCCATCTCCCTGCCTCCTTTTTTTCTTACTCTTTAATTAATCACTTTTTAAAATAGATCACGGCCACTGAAGATAAGAGTGCAAATGTTACTCTGCGTAACAGCCAAGTTATGACTTTCTCTGACATTTTTTCGAGAAAATTATTAAAAACCCTAGACAGATGGCCCCTTTCTTATGTAAAACTATGCAGATAAATGTCTTTTCTATTAGCATATATTAAAGTGTTGAAGATGGTGTCAGTGGGCCTCTCGCAGCTCCGCCTGCTCTGCTTCTCTTTACTTTCCAGCAAGAGACAGACTCGGCTAATTACCTGCAACATTAGGCAGCACATAATGAGGTGACAACTACTAGTCTCAAAAAAGGAGGGTGGAGGAGAGGTAGAATATTTAAGAAAGAGTTGAAGGAAAGTAAAGTGAAACATGGAGGTGATTTGACTGAGGAAATCCTCATGTCATGTGGTTCCATTCAACGTACATGCATGCCTCCATGTTGTTTTGGGGAAATTTGGTTGTAAGAAATCCATATTTCTGATGTAAAAAACTTTGAACTTTCAACCCAAGGATAACACAAGGGCTAATGCTGAGATGACAGACCCCAACCCTTACTCCAACCCTAACCCTAATTACCCTAACCCTAGTCCTTACCACAACCCTTATCCTAACCCAGGCCATGTTACCAGCCCTGACAGGACTGGTAGTGTTTTCACCTTGTGTGTGTGCGTGTGTGTATGTGTGTGTGTGTGTGTGTGTGTGTGTGTGTGTGTGTGTGTCTGTCTGTCTGTCTGTCTGTCTGTCTGTCTGTCTGTCTGTGGACAGATTATGACACCGCGTGCAAGATGTAGTCACAAAAATGTGTAGTGAGACCAAAATGGCCGAGTTCGAAGAGGGGTGGGCGCCATAAGTACGGGGGCAGGAAGTAAGAAAAGGGCCATTGACGTCACAGCAGTTACCATCATAAAATGTTCTGGTGTTTTCAATGTGTTAGCGAACACCGTATGTTCTCAAAAGACTTTCATTCACATGTCATACTCACCCCTCTGCTGCTCTGAGTTTCTGTCTCTCTTGAATTGTATGCTTTTTACTTGCTTGGAAAGCACAGCCCTGAACCCAAACATCGTGTTTCCATGTGATTTCTTTCAATTTTTAAATAATAGCCCTTCCCAACTGCAGATTGAACTGTAGATTAAAGGCAAGTCTTTTTTGATTTCTCTTTTATATTTCATCTTTTAGTGCACAAATAAATCAATACAAATACACAAATTCACATTTAAATGGATACCATGAACATTTTATGGCAGCAATCATTTCACAGATGTGGCCAGTAAATAGTACTGAAAAAGATGTATTGCAGGGCCTGGTCTGCCCCACACACGTGTCTAAGAGATGGAACCAATTGAAAAGAAAGTGCAGTTGAAAGCAGAAGAGGAAACTACTGAAAATATCCCCGGACCTGTTTGAAAAACTTGCAAATAAATATCTCATCAAATTAGTGTCTTCCTTAACGTTCATGTATGTAATTTAGTTTGGCTTTTTGGGAGCACCTAAAGATATGCAGCTTTCTTGAAGATGGACTTCCAGATGGGGAAATGGTACAAACTAAGGTTTTAAAGTTTAATAGAATGGACAAGTGAAGGATCTTCACATACAGGGATGTGACATGAAAACCCAAGGAAACTTGCTTTGTAATGTTTTTGTAAATTTAAGACATGGTGGGTGAAAAAGCACAGTGGCAATAATGTTCAAAGTTAAAGACAATTTTAATTCCCGGCTTAAATACCAGGTGAACTGCCTGCGTTTAAGGTTGCTGCTTCCGAGATCATCACATAACACTGACAACAACAACAAACTAACAACAATAAGTGCAACTCAAAAGTGGATAACGAGCAATAATTAAAGTGCCAATATTATGCTAATTTTCAGGTTCATAATTGTATTTTGAGGTTGTATCAGAATAGGTTTACATGGTTTAATTTTCAAAAAACACCATGTTTTTGTTGTACTGCACATTGCTGCAGCTCCTCCTTTCACCCTGTGTGTTGAGCTCTCTGTTTTAGCTACAGAGTGAGGCATCACAGTTCTGTTCCATCTTTGTTGAGAGTCGCACATGCGCAGTAGCTACATAAGGACTACTAGCTAGAAGCTACCGCTGCTAGCAGTTAGCCACCTCGTTCTCAATGGCAAAACACTGCTACAACACACACAAGTTCTTTCCAAGTTTGTATGTGTGTGGAAGCACCAGAGACACAAAATAACACTCCAAATCCCAGAAAAAATGTTTTTTTTCATAATATGGGCACAAGTCCTTGTCCAAGGTTGTAACACCAGACAAACACACCACATCTTAACATAAGCCACAGTGACATTGTCCGTTCACACCATATCTCCCATCACTTTCTGTCTGTCGCTTCAGCAGCGTCCCCAAAAGGAGCTCAAACTGTCCCAGCGACATGGTCGATGAGCTGGCGCCAACATTTGAACATTATGTTGAACAAAAGGTGCAAATTGGCATCGCTTATTTGTCACGCCCCCCCCCCCCCCCGGTGTGTAAAGGCCCTTAAAATGTCTCACTGCCAACCTAACATTCTGTTGCTCTCCTTCTTTACACAAGCAACAGTGAATATCTAACACATACGTGTCTGATTAGAATTCATCAGAATTTAGGGAGCTGTGAATTTTGGATGCTACCACGGCGTGACCACAGACTTTGAAACAACACTATCAAATACTGTCAGCATGTGCAGGGTACCACCTTTGTCCATGTACGTACTGTTCTCTCATCAAGACAATTAAAGACCTTCCATTATGTATTATTCTGAAGGACAGTTGAATGCGAAATGGGATTAAACTAGGGCACCAGCGCGTTTTGATGAGTATTTGACCCAAGAAGAAAGAAATGATCAGGAAGGGACTGTGACATCTGCAGCGCTGCACACAAATTGCTCTAACCACTGAATTATGACCAGAGAATTAAACAGCATCTTCCTGAACTGCTGGCCACTGAAGCCAAACATATTTGGACTTTTGACACCAAAGATTGCAGATTGGAGTTTTAATTATACACTTGCCAGAGGCATAGGCTGCCTGGGAGACACACACATTGACAGTTGAAAACATTTCACCATTCTTGAGAGGAAACTCTCAGACCAGAACAGCATGGGGAAAAGATGTGTTTGTTAACTCCTGATAATTTCCACCCACAGAAAAGCAAGCATTTCTGTTTACCTGCCAAAATGAACACAATCATCATTTCACTGTAAGATTGTATACAGCGTTGCCAGGTCGGCAGTTTTTCCGCACTTTTTTTAAAATATTGGTGTTGTAATCTTTTGTTCGGCAGTAAAACAGACTAGTACACAGTTTACAACAAGACAAGTTCTTTTGTGAATCAATGAATTGGTCTAAATGTTCACAATGATTTATTTGTATATGATAATGTACTGTAAATAGTTACAACGATTATTTATTAATGATAATATACTGTATCTTATTACGCAAGGCAAATTTAGGACCTAGGTGAAATAACTTATGGGAAAACTGCTTTTAATGCTGGCCAGTATAGTAATGCTGTTGGACTTTAACAGCAGTTTAAGGGTTAGAGTAATATGTTTTGCCAGGTGGGTATTTGGAGTTCTAGTGTTGGGGAGGTTTTAATGGCCACTGGGCTGGTTTTGGGCAGGTTTTGGTTGTCGATTTGGCTGGTTTTGTCATACAGACCCTGGCAACCCTGCCAGTTGGGGTGGCAGGTCGTCCTTTAACCACAAGGTTGACGGTTTGATCCCCAGCTCCTCCTATCGCATGTCGAAGTGTCTTTGAGCAAGACAAAGTTGCTACCTATGGCGGCTCTGCCACCATTGGTGTATGAATGTGTGTGTGAATGAGAGGCAAATTGTAAAGTGATTTGTCCACTAAGGTAGAAAAGTGCTGTATAAATGCAGATTTTTTCCCAACTTTAATTTAACCCTCCTTTGTTGGAGTATAAACTGCTGCACAAATGAGGCATTTTTTCTATACAATTAGGACTGAAGTCCATGGTACAAATATGTCTCTTCAATAAACTGCATAACTTATACTCTGGAGAGATGTAAATGGACTGTATTTATGTAGAGCGTTTCTAGTCTTAACAACTACTCAAAGCATTTTTACATCGTACAGGAACCATTCACCATTCAGACACATTAATACACTGTGGCCATGGCTGCCATACAAGGTGCCACCTACTCATCAGATAAACATCCACACACACTTACACACACCGATTCCTGATGAGCATCAGGAGTTAGCACTAAGGGTTAAGTGTCTTGCCCAAGGACACTTTGACATGGGACTGCAGGGTTTGAACCACAGACCTTCCGATTGGTAGACGACAGCTGTACCACCTGAGCCACAGGTGCCAGGCTAGCTTCTTCTAGCTCACTGGCTACAAAAGTCTTCCAACTCCTTAATAAATAAGACTTATTTTGTTCTCTGGCGTCACTGCAATTACATTCAGCAGCTAATCTTAATGTTTCTGATTTCAGAGCTTTTCGCACCACATAAACACACCATGTTCAGAAGTAGACATCCATGTGGGTAAGCAATTTCCACTGCATTATCACAATGTACAATGCATAAAGGGAAGTAATGTCCAGAGTGTGCTGAAATGAAGAGACCACACCAAAGCTGTTTGACAATACAACCTGGTAGATAGCAAAGGCTCCGGAGCTCTTGTTGTTGCTTGTACCTGCTGTGTAATCTTCTTGTGCCGTCTGTGTGTTTTCCAAGGCCTTTCTCTCGTCTAATAGGGATGCCTTGCCAGTCACCACCAGAAAGCAATGAAAAGAGCTCTGAAGCTTTCCTCTCTGCTATCAGCTACAACTACTGCTGCATCAAATTTCCCCTGATCTGTTTCCATGCTGCCCCCATTCAGGAGACAGACGTTCGCTGTGAACAGTGGGAGGATGAAGACACAAGAACAACATGAAGAAATGTGTTGAGCTTTTTTTTCTGAGGCAGAGAAAGAAGTCTGTTGGAAGCTATTTAGAAAGCCTGCTTTGTAGTTGCACATGTGCTTTCAATGAACACATTGTGAAAGATATGTCCCTCCCCTCTCTTTTCTCTCTACTGTAAGCCACCCTGAAACATTTGCAGGATCAGGATTCCTCAAAGCTTTACAGACCAACCAAGGCCCAGAACAATACAGAATGAAAAAACAATGAAAGAATCGCAGCAAAGCCATGTCATGTTCACAGTGACAGTGGTAGAAAAAATACTCAATGTGTTGTTTTTAGGTAAAACTATAATAGTAAAACTATTGCTACCACACAGTACAAGTCCTGTATTCAAATGTTCTTACATTTACTTAATCTCTGTTCAAGATGGAGCTTTCAACTCTAATACAACGCTGGGTAGTTTAATGAATAATAATGCATCATATTTCAACTGTGATATTTTGTGAGTAAAATCTGAATCGGCAACGTAACCAGTAACATTTCTCTGTCAGGTAAACGTAGTAGTAGTCTATATCCACGACTTTCCTCTTCCGGGATTGCTCCGTTGCCGGCGGAAATTCCTGATTTAATAGGTCTATGGTTAACTGCTCCTCAGATCTCTGCAGGGTCTCTAGCTGCAGACAGCTAGCTAGACTATCTGTCCAATCTGAGATTTCTCTCGCACGACTAAAACAGCTTTTGAACGTTCACATGTTCCACCAAAACAAGTTCCTTTTGCAGAGGCACCATAGCTCTGTACAGTGCTAAGCACCGCCCAAGACGATTGTCTTGGGCGCAGCGCAGTGGAGGAAGGTCTGGCACAGAAAGAATAATGTAGTATTAATGTTTTAGACGAAAGTAAAAGTACACAGTAGGTCAGTAGTATACAGTGGGGTTGCATATTAAGTGCTTTGGGTTCCTTCTGTAAGTTATTTTGGGGTACAAAGGTTCTGGAGAAAGCTGCAAGCAGCAATACAGAAGGCTAAGCAATCGGCCAGTTCAGGCACGTTTTAAACGAGCGCTGCACTAGTATACTAATGTGACTAATTCCACAGACAATATTCTGTACCAAAGCATGAGAAAAGTAAGGTTGAGTATAGTAGTAAAGTCGGATTGGTGAATGCGTTTAAAAAGCACCTGCGTTTGACAGCAGGTGCCTGGATGTGCATCACGTCTCGTAGTGGAAACAGTGTTAACTGTGTTTTACAACTTTTGAAAATGGACTGTGTTATTCAGGTCTTGACTGCTGACTCCTCACTCCCCTTAACCGGCCGGTGGGGCTGCAAGTGATCAACATCTGCATCAGAGGCAAAAGGAATTTTCCGGCAATAAGCTTGGCTAAAAACAGGCCTTAGCTCATCTGTTGCAGTCTACATATTGGCCTTTGTGTGGCTCAAAAAACTGACATCCATAAAAAAAAAGGTTTGGTCTCATTTTGCATCTGCAGATCAATTCCAAACCTGATATGTCATGGTCCACAACAGTTAGGCACGATACGAGATGAATCCCTGTTTATGTTAACAAGGCCACCGACTTGACTTTAGAGCTGCTACAGCAGCCGGGATGTACAAGCCGGGAGCAAGTGGGAAAATATGAGCTTTTTCAGCTGCTGCGAGGTTGGTTATAGGACAGTGGCGTGAAGCAACGCAGGGCGGTGAGTTTACAGGTCCACGTTCGGCAGCGGAGTACTTTGGCCTTATATTAACCCTAATCTCTACCCTTACCCTATATTTACAGAGTCGTGAGGGACAAGTGAAGAAAGGGTTAATGCCCGACGAGGTGTCCATTGTCAGGTATTAATGGACGACGGCGAGGCGTGAACCGTCCGACGCGCAGCGGAGGACGGTTGCCTCCGCCGAAGTCCATTAATACCTGACAATGGACACCTCGAAGGGCATTAACCTGCTTATACCATGGTCACTTGCCAAATAACATATTTTTAAAACTTTATTTCACATTTTAATTAGTTTTACAATCGAAATCTAAAGTTTTTACAAACAATAACTCTGTTTCCCTGGTTACGCCTGGCGGTTTGACTAATACCTGGAACAACCATTCCCATCCATCAGGTTCTAATGCAATGCAAACGTTGTTCACTCCTCCAGGAAATAGGAAAACCTTAGATACGACATTGCCATCCTTAGCAACCGGAGATTTTTATAGTCCGCTCAGCTGATAGAATCCTTCAGCTCAGCTACGAGCCAGAAGGCTAACGCTATGCTAGCTAACGCTATGCTAGCAAGATCCAAAGTCAATAACATTGTGTACAGTTGGCAATCAGTAAAAATTATTTGACAGTATGTTAAACAACAAGACAAGCAAGCTATCCAGCCATGTCATTGTCCCCGAAACAATATAACGACTTTTACGAACAATTTGATCCGCGATGTGTAACGTTACTGTCGGCCGCAGCGGCGCAGCCTGGAGCAGCGACCTGAACAGTGAACGGGATGTGAGATAACGTTATTCTCTGTGAAACAAAGTCAGTCCAGAGGGGAAATATAACTTACTACTTGCAGCGTGTGTGTTAGCGCCATCCTGTGGTGTTCAGAGGACGAGTTGGAAATGACAGATCCACATTTCCTTTTTTTTTATTTAATGTAGCGCATTGATTTAGTTATTGATTTAACGGTAAACAGTCCGTTTCACCGGGACACCTTTACTAGGTGTCCTACATCACTTTTTAATGGACACCCAGCAGCCAATCAGAATCGAGTATTCACCCAGACCATGGTATAATGAGATTTAACTCTTATTTGTTTGTTAGGGGAAGGGAGCAGACACTTTTTTAGTTTTAGTTCTATACGTTTCTTATCAACAAATCCAATGAAAAATCAAAAGCAAAAACTTCTTTTTAGTGTCTTTGCTCAGACCTTGGCACTCCTGCATAGACCCAGGAGGTAGTTTAACTTGGAGCATTGGGTAGCACAGCTATATTCAAAACCATGTAACATTTCCTAAAGAGCTTAACAGTGTGGTTCTGGAAGTAAAAATCCCAGTCATTTTCTCCATAAGGATTCAGATTATTATCCATGACGTCTAAACCATCCGAGGTAGATTGACCCCGAGCTGTGAGGTTGTAAAATGAAGCTCCCTGCTCCTGTTGAATACACAAGTCCGTATGAAATCAACCTGGTTTTAGGAAAAACATCATTAGGAAGTACTATACTACCCACAATCCTAAGCGTAACAGCGACATCTCTGATTGGTGGAGCTCCCTGCTACCATAGAAATGTTTACCACACCTGCAAATAGCTATAACTTGCTATAAGTCTCTGATCATTCCTGTAAGCAGTCTTGTTCCTCTGACATTTTTGACGTTTTCAAAATGTTTTATGCGCAAAATGAAATCTTTTATGGACACAATTCACCTAGTAGCTGGTTTGTTTGGTTCCATTTAATGAAACGTCCATGGAGGCATTGAATGGGGAAAATCACTTCCAGAACCAGAGGCGTTCAAAAACTGGGAGCTCACTGTTGAGCTCTATAGGGAGCTTTTTTCCCATTAGAATTAGAATCCCAAGTAGAGTGGGTCGCACTTTTAAATTCTGCATTACTATTTAAGGATGTGCTATTTCTACAGTATCAGTAATGCAGATTATTGCTATCTGTACATCCATGGCTATAGTGTGAACAGGAACTCCTAATGCAGCATGACTTTTAAATATACTTGAGATTTGCCAAATTGTAAAAAAACATGTTAGCAAAACAAAAATGGGTGAAAGTGAACCACGGTGTCCCTGGTCTGTGTCCTGCTATTCACTCTCTTAAACCCATTTGCGGCAAGACGAGTTGAAACTTGCAACTACTGGCAACACTCGGTCTGCAACGTTCTGAAATAGAGACGGTGTATCATCTCCATAGGAATGACTCGTTGTACTTCCATTTTAACTTCCGACTTTCAGGCTTTTTGTAGCTGGATATATAATTTGTTGCTATGAATGTGGATGTTAGTGATGGTGACATGCTTGCTACAGCTGCATTTCAAGTAGAGACGAAACAGAGAAACCATAGTTTTATTTTTCTGATTCTCTGCTTTGTTCTAACGCCGCTCCCTCCCTTCAGTCACTCTCTAGCTCGCTTGACCACATTGCCGTGCTCGCGGGCGCTGATTAAGCCCTCCGTCTAAAACTCTTTTCAACCAACCTGCTTCATAACATAGACATGTAGCTGATTTTGCCAGCTGATTTCTCTACTGGCTGTTGAATCAGGTGATGTCTCTTACATCCTTAAACCAGCCTCTCGAGACTTTCCCTGCAACGTTCTAAACAGTTTTTGTCCCGAATCTTTGGTCTGAACTGCGCTTCACTCTCCTCATTTCCAATAAAGGCGCAGAATAGTGATGTCCAAAACAAGCTTCGTGAAGAATTTTCTTTATTTTCTGAGCCCAATAGATGACACTCTGTTCAACAAAGGGTTGAAAGCACACTGAACTGACCTTCCCTGGGACTTTTTCTTTAAACCAAGAGTGCCATCTAATGGGTCAACAAATGCAACTAATGCTTCATGAAGCTTCATTTGGACATCACTGCAGAAGGGAGTAAAAAGACTTAGAGATTAAACCTGATGATGGGCAAGGATGAAATAATGTCTTTTTGTAAAGGTCGTTATGTCCTATGTACAAAACATGGTCATTTATAGTTCTCTTGTAAATATTGTTTGCAGCTCTGGAGATGGTTGATTGGTTTAACTGGTTGGTCGCCCATTTTGGTCCAGACTGAGATATCATTTTAAAATTAGGAGAGTGTAACTGGGAAAAAATATATATTTCCAAAGCAGTTTTAATGATACCTTATTCTGCAATGGTATCATAGTCAAATGTAATGTCTGTATAGCTGACACTGACCCTGTCCTCCTCCTCCATGTGGGAGGCTTTTCTTTGCCTCTTTAATGCCTTGTTCATATCATGACTTCAAAGAACCAATGGGGCACAATACAGGCTTCAGACAAGCAGTTCACTTGAACAAGGCAGAAAGCACAGATTGCCCCTCTGTGCTTCCTTCCTGCTCAGGAACCATCTTTTTTTCTGAGCACGCCTCACAGAGCTACTGATAAGAGTACTGAAGCATGCCAAGTCTGGACTCTTTCAGACTGTCAGGCATGAAACAGGATTATTAGCATTTTGGCACTGTGTGTACACACTAGCTTTTTGGCCATATCAGCACTGGAGCATAGAGGTTAACAACTCAGCTAGGGAGACAACGAAGCATCCATCCTCCCCCATTCACTGAGTCCATCTATCTGTCCACATATCCAACCATCTGCCTATGCATCGCTCCGTGTTGCTGCTTCACCTCCTCCATCTGTTAGTTGTCATCAGCACGTCTGCATTCTGCACATTTCACTAAGTATGTCTTTAAATCATGGCTTCCACGGTTCTATTTCCTGTTCATCCGTTCGCGTTGTGCCTGGACTAGAGAGGGTAAACAAGTCTCAACTATCCAACATGAGATTTATTGCACCTGTTCAGATATGTAGGGGGTGACTACAGGAGTTTTACTGTGCTAGAAACAGAATATCAACCAACACCATATGCTGTGACAACATACTCTGCTGATGGGTCATATATATATATATATATATATATATATAGAGAGAGAGAGAGAGAGAGAGAGAGAGATAGATAGATAGATAGATAGATAGATAGATAGATATATATATATATATATATATATATATTAAGATACAATAAATATATATATATATATATATATATTAAGATACAATAAATATATATATATATATATTAAGATACAATATATATATATATATATATATATATATATATATATATATAGAGAGAGAGAGAGAGAGAGAGAGAGATAGATAGATAGATAGATAGATATATATATATATATATATATATATTAAGATACAATAAATATATATATATATATATATATATATATTAAGATACAATAAATATATATATATATATTAAGATACAATATATATATATATATATATATATATATATATATATATATATATATATATATATATATATATATATATATACTGTACATACATATATATAATAATCACCAATCAATCATAATCTTGAACTCATATTTCACAGTTTTACAATACATTTCCATGGTCTTATATTGCTGGAAAGGATGAATTCCCGCTGACATATTTTGAACGGTAAAATAAATGCAGCTCTTTGTAGGAGAAAATGTTTTTTGAAAGGTTCTCTGCACTAAGACTGTTTCCCTTTCATCTGGAGGGATCACACCTTTGTCACTTCTGCTTATGTCCGTACCAGTGATCTCTGGAGCTCAGTGGGAACAGATCGTTGCCTCTTCAACAAATGACAGGCGCTTCAATTCCCACCTGGGCAGGCTTTTCACATGAGATGCTGGGTGTTGCTGTAAATATACCATCTTTATGTGTCATCTAGGCTTTCAATAGCATTGTTTAATATTGAATATGACCTCAATTCCATGGTCTCATGCCGCCATCTTGTGTTCTTTATGCTAGTGTCCGGGCATTAAAGGCAAAGTTCTTCTCTTTGTCTCACTGTCTTCATGGAGCGTGCTGTCCTCTGCAGGCCGATGGATCAATGCACAATGTCAGTTCACAACTCAATGTTAGCGCCTGCTGTCTTACTGTTAGTAGTAGTGTAGCACTATAATAAATAATGAATATTGAAATAATTTCAAAATGATATTCCACAAATATCATATAAATATTAATATTGATCAATTGTTAATGCATTTTTCTACATTGTTTCATTCTGTGACATACATGGCTGTGTGTGTGTGTGTGTGTGTGTGTGTGTGTGTGTGTGTGTGTGTGTGTGTGTGTGTGTGTGTGTGTGTGTGATGGCACACAACTCACTAAACAATAACATTAAAAGGCTTCTTTTTGGGAAAAGTTGGACTTAGAGAGAACTGGTGCAGTGTTTTTTTTTATCTCTCTGCCTCTGCCAGAATGTTAGCTTGCCTTTTATTGCTGGGGCTTTTTCAAACCAATCACTGTGTCCTGTGGTGGTTTTAGGACCTGCTCCTTATCCACTGACGTGGTTACTGGTTCAGCTCCTGTTGGCATAGATTTGTGCTTTTTACCGTTTTGACTGTAGAAGCCGTTTCCAATACCAACGCTGGAAGGTAAAACTGCCTGATTGTCTAATTAAAAGAACAGAAGAAACAAACACTGTTACTGAAAAGTCAAAGTGCAGAAGCATTAAGCTGTCCTACTGCAAATCAATCTGTAATGCATCTGACTATTACATTTCACTGGAATTATGCCTTGTGACATGTGACAAATAAAATCGATCGATCGTTTGATTGATTGATTGATGGAAGAACATCCCAACACTGGTCCAGCGGATCTGTTGTGGACCAGTGTAGTGAACCAGCCCAGGTCTTCCCTTATCATGAAAGTGCAAGGATTTACAAACATTACTGTTTTCTAAAATGGCTCATCTGTTCTTCAGTCGTGTCATTTCACTGTATTGTGTCTTGTGACTGCGAGGATGAAGGATGAGCAGCCATCCAGCTTCAAACTTCACTGCACTCCCATTATGTCCTTCCTTCTCCCTGTAATCTTTCTATCTTCACATTTTTTTCTTCTTAAATGAGACCATTTTCGTTAATGTTCACTTTTCCCACTGGGAGGGTTATCTTATCTTTAATCGCCACTGAACATGTTACCTGCTTCCACAGATCTCCACTGCCCCCTGCAGGTTCACCGTCAGACTTCACTGTGCTTTGCCGTCATGGTGATGGATCCGTTCTGGTTTAGTATGAGAGAGGAGGGGAGGATGGTAATTCTCCCAGCATCCTCCTGTGTTTACAAAACATCTTCTCCCTCTGATTTCAACCAGTTGCAGTTTAATTATTTTAATCCAAAGTGTTTTCTAGCATGTTTTGAAAACGCTACTTTTAAAAAAAAAAAAAAAACGTACTGACATTAACTCTAATTAAAGAAATGATGAAATTGTAATTCAATAACATCTATTTGAATGGACAGTGGAGAAAAACATTGGCTGCACATGTATCTCCTCTATAGACAAAGTGTGGTACATTTAACAGCAGTTATTCTGTATGAATTGAGTTTGCAAAAGGAGGTTCACTAATGCTGAACATACTGACGAAGTGCAGTAAACGAGGACAGGATGCTTTTGAGCCACAAGAGAAGCTGTGTTACTAGATTCTTGTTGACAGTGGGGCTTTCTCTGCCTGCTATCTGTTTCTGAGAGGAGACATGATGATTTGACCTCTCAGTGGTCCATTAGCTTTCTATATTGTCTGCAATACAACAACAATAATAATAATAATAATAATAATAATAATAATAATACAAATGAATAAGAAACTGTTATTTCTAGAGCACAGTTTATGCATACAATGCATCACATAAAAGCAAAGATGTGTCTTTTTTCTTTAAAAGTGTTAGACAGTTTTTGAGACTCTTAACCCTCCGGCAGGTGTTGACTGAAAAAGACTTGATTTAATAATAATGATGTATACTTTATTAATGCCGCAAGGCGAAATTACAATGTTTTCACTCTGTTGTTATTACACACAGGCCTGAATTACACACACATGCTCAGTAACTATACACGCACTAATAGAGAGATGTCAGAGTGATGGAGCTGCGCATGGATAGGCGCACCGAGCAGTTGTGGGTTGGGGGTTTGGTTCCTTGCTCAAGAGAACCTTGCCCTGGAGGTGAACTGGCACCTTTCCATCTACCAGTCCACCACCATACTTTGGACCGTATGGGGACTTGAACCAACAATCCTCCGGTTCCCAATCCAACTCCCTACTGACTGAGCTACTGCCCCCTGCTACTTGTGATCTCATTGGAGACGAACAGCCAATCAGAATTGACCTTTCATATTCGGATTGGTTGGTTCTGTTGCACACTTATAACGCTGTGAAAATTTGAGCGAGTGTGTCAAGAGTTGAGCACACACAGAGTCTCTGCAGCGTCTACCTGCGTGCAGAGAAAGAGTTTTTGAGAGGGCACATGAGTAAACTGCCGTGCTGCTGTTGTGGCCGAGGCGCCACTCTCCAGGAGGTCGGTTTCCGCATCCTCTCCACTACCTACAGCTTGTGGCTGCCCTAGCTGCGGTCCAAACAACCCACCAGGGGCAATTTGACCGTCCAAGAGCACACGTCTGCTATTGGCTGAGAGTTGTGTCCTGTGCAGGCAGATGTTCTGCTGTCAAATGTACAGCCAGATATCGATATAACTCCGGGGGACAGCCAAAGGCTTAGCGGTCATGGCGGAGACAGCATAGCGTTGTTGTTCTGCGCCGCGGTCACCTAGGCGGCACACAGGTGCGTGCGGTCAGTGAAGCGGGTATGGACCTGGTCCCGGGGAAATGGCGGTGTGGGCTTCCATCTGCTGAAAAAAAGTGGCCTTCAGAAGCAGGATGGAGGCCAGGCTCTGCCGCTGTGGAACTCCGTTTCCGTGTCGCGACACATCTGCCGCAGCATGCCCGCTGCTGAGCGCCAACGGGGCAAGCCTGCCTCCTCAGAGTGAAGCCTCCTATGGCGCTATTTTGATGCTAATAAACCATCACCCCCCGTTAGCATCCCATTGACTGCCATTCATTTTGGCGTCACTTTGACAGTGAATATCTATACATCTGAAGCGTTTAAAGACTTCATTTGCCCATTGTTTATTTCTAAAGAAACATGACAATGTATAAAAGGCTCCATTACCTTGTATCTCACGTTATGGCTCCGTAGCAGATGTTTTAGTAAAAATAGGCTAACGATTGTGTCATAACCACGCAACTTACTGTCTCATAGTAGAGGAATTACCGTATAGTACAGGAGAAGCTCGCAGGCAGTTTGGACTTACATTAGCTGTTTAAGTTTGCTAAATTGCTACTATTAACTAGCATTTTACTTAGCAATAATTAGCCTGTGCCTATGTTATCTCCTTTCATATACCTACGCTCTCTGTCTCTGCAAGATTGGGAATGATTGAGATTTCTCTCGGCACAGCTACCAGAAGACTTACAACGTTCAGACACGTTGCTCACGTAACATCTACGCTCAACCATCACCGGAAAAGTGCTTCTAATAGACTTCACTGGTCTCTGTCCAGAGCAACGGGATATGTTGGTCCAGTTTATATACTGTCTTTGCTGAGCGCGTCCATTAGAATTACCTGAAGCTGCACAGACCAGAAGCCCAGTGCTCATCTCTAATTTTGAAGAGAGAGTGGACACTAAGCGACGCACGGGTCTGCTTCAGAGCTCCGCGTGTTCGAGCCTGAAACGTCAATGTTACGTAAACTTCAAACAAAATCCTTTTTATTGAGCTCCTAAACTTTAAGCTGCCTAAATTTAAAATGACATTCAGAGCTACTGTGAAAACATTCGGGGCTGAAGCCCCGGAAACACCGGTTCCTCCACCCACCGCCAGTTCTTTCATATCACTGCCGGATTTGTATGAAGGAACAGCACAAAGTCTGCTGCAAGCCATCTAATTTACATGTTTGTATTTCCCTGACTTTAAATGCACTGCTCATTCATTTGGTGTCTTCATGGTCTGGGAAGCACACAATGCAGCAGTGTTAAAAAGGCATAATTAGATGGGAGTATATAGTAGGCGTCTGAGAGATCTGCTTTTAATGTCTAGATGAGAGTGAGTTATAAAGTTAAAAATATCACAGGGTTTTGTGGAATAAAGGAAGTGATAAAATAATGTAATTTTAATGGGGCTCAGCATTTATCATTAATTTCTATATATCTATAATATCTATGATACAGTCTACTTGTCCAGTAGAAGGCTTTCACTCTATGCTTGTTCTGCCGCTGCTGGGCAGCGCACAAATAGCTCAAGCATAGAGACACATTGTAAACAAGAATGTGATTCATACCAACAAATGTTGGCCTATCTAATCTGCACATACGCACATTAATACAGCAGCAGTGGAGGGCTGATGTCATGTGACATGTGGTGCGTCATAGCACTGCTCATGTAGGGCTTATGCATAGCCCAGAGAAAGAGAAACAGTGGCAATAATAGATCATGTGTGTACACATGTGAAGGACTAGCCCCCCCACCAGGAGAAAACCCCATAGTAGCTGTGACGCGGGTAAACATTTATCAACATTTGCTCTGACATCAAACCTCGTCAACAGAGTTCCCCCCCCAGCCATGTGGGAGAAACTGTGACTCTGGCAGGCCTGAGAAACCTGCTGATCTGGGTTCATGGACGTACCGGTGGATAGCATAGTTTTCCTTGGAATTAATTAACAGTTTTTCTTATTCTCTGCTTCTTCGTCTTTTCCTTCTGAACAAGGCAGTAACCCTAATAGCGAGGCAAAGTCCCTCCCTTTCCGGTGGACCAACTTGGGACCATTTCTGAAAAAAGATGTACTGTACTGAACAGAGAGGGACACATAATGAATTGAGCCATGAATTTATATTGTTCATCAATATAAGAAGGTCTCATGTATAGAGTAGAGTTGCACTTTCTACCGTGAGAAATCTGCAATACAGGCTTCTAAACCAAAAACTACTAAATCAACCATGCAACAGAAATGTGATCCGCAACTAGGGAGACATTTTTAACAACATCTGCAACCAAGAGTGTATGTTTAATATATAAACTGCAGTAACCTCTGTTGAATGCATGGATGTATTACAGGTTAAATGGTGTTAAAACAGTTGACCAGGAAAACAGAGCACTCAACTTAAATGTATGATGCTTATAAGTCAGGCGATAAAATGTTATTTTTGCTATTGCCAACAATTCCGAAGAGTTCTGGGGGTGTTTCCACAGGTTGCAGAGAAAGTAGTCTCACATTGCCAGATGTTCCTCCACAGCGCTGTGGAGGAAGGTCTGGCTAGTCCACAAAGCATTCTGGGATAGGAGAAAAACCTGCTCTGGTTTCTTTAAACCAATCACAATCGTCTTGGGCGGTGCTAAGCGCCAGACGGAGCAACGGGGCCTCTGCAAAATAGCCTCGTGAAGGAACTTGTTTTGGTGGAACATGTGCACGTTCAAAAGTTGTTTTAGTCGTGCAAGAGAAAACTCAGACTGGACAGATAGTCTAGCTAGCTGTCTGGATTTACCCTGCAGAGATCTGAGGAGCAGTTGCTTGGTCCCTTCTCTATCGTCATCGTGTTAAACCCACCAGTAGCGCGCAAGGTGGATAAGCCAGTTTGTGACTGGTCCCCGCAAAATTGTAACGGAAGCAGGATAGATAAACATACAGGTTTCCAGCCTGAGCTGCAGGGCGAAATCAAATTGCCGGCAGATCGGGCGGAGTTTACCCAGTCTAGCATCGGACAATAATTGGAACACATCCGTAGCAATCTGATTTCAAGAGTCAGGAGCATCATGTGGAGGGGTTTTGCTGATGTGTCACTAGTGTCCATCAGTTCTTGCAGACGTGAGGCTCACACGTTGGCGACTTTGGACAGCAAAGGATCGAGGGTTCGATGAGTCTGGCGGACCACGGCAATGAAAGCGCTAGAAGAGAAGTTATCGGACTCAAAGTCAATAGTTGCATCCTTTAATGACTTGAGGAACACAACCACTGTTCCCAAAGTGTCAGAATCAGAAAGGAGTTCATTGCCACAGTGGTTACACTATGTAGAATTTGCCTTGGTGATTGGTGCATACATACACAAACAAACATATTAAACATTAATAAGAATAAACAATGAATACAGAAACAGAGTCAAATATATACATGGTACATTATATTCTGCATGGTCCCAATACTTAGCTAGTCCCTTACATCTGTGTCTCAGGTCACATGGCCATCATCGCTGTGTCCTGTGTTTCACCGAGCATCCAACATACTGGTTAGATACTAAAACATTCTTAGTCTTCTTTGTTTTTACATAACAGCTATTGGATACAAATAGAGCTCAACAGTGCGTGTTCACTTTTTTAACAGCTCTGGTTCTGGTTCATTAATTAGTTCCATTGACATTTCAAAAATTGCTTCTATAAAAAGTTTTAAGCCTGGAACCAAGCCAACCAGCTATAAGAGGAATCATGACCATAAAACCTTTGAGTCGGTGCAAAAAAAAACATTTAGAAAATGTCAAAAAGTAAAAAGTACAAGTAACTTCATAGACTTCAATGGTAGAAGCTTGCTGTAGCCGGTCGGGGTTTCGCGGTACGGTAAGATGCTAAACCTTTCCATGGTAACAGCGAGATGGACCAATCAGAGACGTCGCTGTTACGCTTTGGATTGTGGGTAGTGTAGTATATATCGCCACATGATCGCAAATAAAACATGCCAGAACTTTTCCCAGATCAGCAACTTTGAACAGTCATATTTGTATACCTATTGTAGAGCTCCATGTCCTCCCCACCTAATGTCTAACTGAAGATTTCAGCTTTGGTTGTAACATGTCTTTGTGTTTTAAGGTTTACAGACATGCATACAACTCTAAAACACCTTTCATGGATGATGAGTTTTTCCTCTTTCACTTTGCTATAGAATGGACGTATGTAGTCAAATGTGGACACAACTTCTAATGTGATTAATCTATGATACTTCACTGCTCTGTGTTTCTGTGTACTTGCGTGTTCCCCTTTGTTTTCTGTCACTATGTGTTTTATGTATTTCTCAGTTTGTGTGCTTCTACAGCATCTGTGACTCACAGACAAACAGGACAGCAGGTGGTGTGTGATGTAATATGGGGCACATATAAGTCTGCTGTCTGTCTGCTGGATGTACCTGAGGAGGAAACCAGAGACAACTCACTGGCAAACTGGACCCCTAATGGGTTCAGCTTTTAGAGATGTCTAAATACGCACATTGAAACTTGTCGCTGGGCTTTAAATAGTGCATAAGTTGAGATCTTTTCTTCATGGGCATTCTCTGAGAGACTGAAGCCGGAACCATTTTTTTGACCAATTTCGTTCAAAGTGAACATTTGATTGGTCTTAGAAATACCCAACAGTAGTGTATCTGCGATTGGTGAGCAGAGGATGTCATCACCAGGGTCCAAGCTCCCTCTGCTGCTCTATGGCATCCTCCTGTGCAGCTCCTTTGCTCCGCTGCCAGTCATCAGCAGTAGGAGACAGAGCATAGGGAGTGGCGGGCAAGTGGCGCGGGACAGCGCCAGCTCCTGGGACAAGAGGGAGGAGACAGCTAGAGACGGAGAGTACCTGCTGGGGATAAAGAGACTGAGAAGGCTTTACTGTAACGTGGGCATTGGCTTCCACATTCAGGTCTTACCGAACGGCAAGATCACAGGCGTGCATAATGAAAACAGATACAGTAAGTCATTTTGCCTTTCAAATAAACGTACAAATGTAACCAAGACTTGAGTAAGTAGATTGGGGCCATTGGGTCCAGTGGTTTCTGTACGGATTGATTACATGCTTTTTTATTAGTAAATATGTGCTTATTTTAAGAATTAAATGAAAAGCATGTCCAATGATATATGGTCAGTTCATGTGAATAGATAATATGGAATTCACGTGGGCATTACTGGAAAATGTGGAGCAATGATTCCTAAATGTAAAATATGATACCATCAAACAGAGCAACTGGTGGTGTCATTTACAAACTGCACAGTCCTGTATACTGATTCAGTGTGTGTGTGTGTGTGTGTGTGTGTGTGTGTGTGTGTGTGTGTGTGTGTGTGTGTGTGTGTGTGTGTGTGTGTGTGTGCCTGTGTGTGTATATAACGTCACAAGAGTTTTTGGGCATGATGGGAAACGTCTGGATTTCTAGCTCATTAGTTCAGATGAAACATGACAATAGAATCTTCTTCATGTTGTGTTTATTATAAAATGTAGATTTACTCTGTGTACAGATCGTATATTCTGTGCTTGATAACTTTTATGATCCTGTAGAGGCTGATTAAATTCATTCCAAATGTAGCCTTTGATAACAGAACCTGAAGGATTTTACTCTTGTAAGCATCAAAGTCGACACAAAATATCTGCTAACAACCTCTTAACCTCTTTATGGACAGGTAACATGAGGAGTCCGAAAATAACCTCTTTATGGACAGTCTGACTATACCTGACTGAAGGAATGAATGATGACATATATTTTACTTCATTTGACCTAAATCTGCATTATTATTTTTATTAGCCTCTCATATTTCCATCCCATTCTGAGTGACTTCCTGCCAGAGACCCAGCGCTCTGGTTACACCGATGATTGGTCGCCACCCAGCATATGTCTTGCTAGCTTGTTACTTTGTTTCCTGGCCAAAAGTGTTTTCGATTTGTGATAAGTGATGCATTTCTTCTAGCAAATATTCAGTTGGAATACTGACCAACAAGTCATCCCTGCTGAGTATAATCAGCCACTCTACACAACATTTCAAATCCAGACTAGAGGTCGGACAGAAGCTATACATTAATGTTAAGCAATTTCAGATCAGTATTTTGAGACTGAATAAGTTCCGGACTCACACAGACTATCTTTATATGTGGGAAGGCCAGCTGCTGACTGTGACTAGCCCAAACATCTCTGCTTTCTCTGTTCTTGGGGATCAATCCAGTCTTACCTCTGTTTGGCTGCCTGTCAGCAGCTAAAACTGTAGCGATGTAACTAGTCTCAAATTGCCAGACCTTCCTCCACAGCGCTGCATAGGAGGGCCTGGCTAGTGCACAAATGTGCTCTGGTTTATTGGCATTTCTTTAAAGCAATCAGAATCGTCTTGGGCGGCGGTGCACGGTGCCTCAGCAAAATAGCCTCAGGAAGGAACTTGTTTTGGTGGAACGTGTACGTTCAAAAGTAGTTTTAGTCGTGCAACGGAAAACTCAGATTGGACAGATAGTCTAGCTAGCTATTTGGATTTACCCTGCAGAGATCTGAGGAGCAGTTAACCATAGTCCTCATAAATCCACCGGAGTTTAGAACGCCAACACAAAGAAAGAGGAAGGTGAAAAGGTGAAAGAGATCTGACATCTGGCAAGTGGAAGTGGAACATTGTGGATATAGACTATGGTGTAACAGTCAAGAGTTTAGTTATGTGGTTCTACTGTAATACCCGATAGCGCCACATGGTGGTCTGTCCCTCTGTTTGTGATGTGACTAAAGCTAAGAGCTGTGGCCTTCAGAGTAAACTAACTCCCAGGACTCTAGCTCTCTGCACCTGCACCAGCCCAGACATCTGTCTTCAGTTCATAGCGACACATAAAGCCTCGATCAGTCATTAGAGATATACCATTAATGGGTTCAACAGCTGTCTGTGGACAATATGCTTCACTTAGAACTTCCAGAAGAAGTTAGTGTGGTACATTTGACAAGAGAAGCTTCTAAAACCTCTTTCCATGTGGTTTGGCCTTTAGTGTGTAAATGTGTTCTGTTTAGCAACTGCAACACATGAATCAGCCACCGTCTGTTTAAGGCCTGCAGTTTAAAAAGATGAAAGATAAATGTGCTATAAAACAAAAACATGAAGTGCATCACTTATGCAATTTGAGGACACATGAACACTATTCAGGAGCTTTCCACTGTTCAAATCTTTTTGGGACTATACAGCCCTTCTGAGGCAATTTCAGTAAGCATTATTAGTGTCCCATTTAGTGTGAACTTCCCTTTATGCTGCTGATCATTTCCATGTTTCATCCCAGGCCTTCTAGAAATGTCCCCCGTGGAGAGAGGAGTGCTGACTCTGTTTGGAGTGAGAAGCGGCCTCTTCATCGCCATGAGCGACAAAGGGAAACTCTACGGCTCGGTAAGAACGGATCAGGCCTCGTTCATTTGTTACAAGATGTGTGACCTGAACTGAAAGTGGCAGAATTCTTTGCACAGATGTCTTCCATAAAGCAGTATTATTGATATGGTGTAAAAAGTCAAACAGCATCATCACCATGCTGGGATGTGTGAGGGTCTCTGGTTTCTACACGTCTGAATGCTGTAACCTGGATGCTCACTGAGGTTTGGAAATATTCCTTAAGTAGTTGAGCGAACAAAGTTAAAATAGCTCATCTCGGACCCGAGCTTCAATTAGCTGAACCTAAGGGCTTGATTCTGCTAGTGGCACTGTAAGTAGTAATGGGGGATGATGTGGACCAGAGGCTAAACTAACTAACAACCTGGAGGTAATGCACAGGTATCACAAAATAATGTTTCAAAATGTAAATAAACCATTTTAATCAGACACTCTAACCACAAACTTCAGAAAATCTATAAATGAAAGAGTGATTCTTACAGTATTTACCGTCCACAGATGCGTTACGTGTGTGTGTGTGTGTGTGTGTGAGAGAGAAAACCTCTTTCAGTTCATATTCACATCCCTGCAGCTACGTGAAGCAGCAGCTTTAGACACATCTGTCCACTATGTGTATCAGGATTAAAACATCACATTACACTATTCTGTTGCTCATGTGGGAGATATTGCATTATGACCTCCACTCAACCGTTTCTGGCAATAACAAAGACAGGAAAGGGGAGAGAGTGGGGGTATGACACGCAGCAAAGGACTTGATATATACTTGAACCCACGGCCACTGCAAAGGACTCAGTTTACATGGGGCGCTGACTCTACTGGGTGAGCTAGAGGTCGCCCCACAAAAGTTAAGATTAAGTTATGATGCAGACTTTGCGATGTCACATCAATTACAATATGACGCCATCCGATTCAATATGAGATCAAGTAGAATCATGACTTATAAAATGTCATCTAAAATAGCAACAAAAAAGAGAGTATTGTTTCTAAAGTAAAGCAGAATTGTTACTGTTACTCATATTCAGTCTCTTTTTCATCATATTACTATTGTTAATACACTTCCCTAAATGTATCCAGATCTCAGAAACCCCTCCAGCAGCACACTTGGCAGATGTGCTCACTCACTTGTCAGGCAAGAACTGCATGCAACACAAACTAAACAGATCAGACAATTCTGATCACAAGATTTGCCGCCAGTTTATGTTATGATGCGGCTTATTTTCTGAAAATCTTCACAAATCAAGGTTGCTACACTGTAACCAAATGATGTATCTGTTGCTCAGGGATCCACAAGTTCAAAGAGTTTACATCTCATACTAAAGATTTGTTTCTGATTTAAAATACTTTACATTGATGGATAGATTTCGGACATATATTTGATGATGCAATGGGGCCACTGCCTAATGACAGTATCGTACCGCAGCATCCTCCAGCTCATCACATTGGGAAACACAAGATGTTTGAATGAGCAGTAACAGTATTATTAAGGTGTCCATTAGTGATGCTGTGATTTTAATAATACACTGTTACCTGTGTAGACATGCAAGGGTAGATGTGAGGTGTCAGATACAGAACAGACCAACAACTTTGGCAAGGCGCAGCGTGAGCCCTCGTCCAACAGTCATCTAACGATTACACGCCTAATGTGAACGCTTTGAAACAACCTAACGCAGCCGTTTGCCTCGTACATCCACAATCCAGAACATCTAGACCACATGTGTCAAACTCAAGGCCCGGGGGGCCGAACCCGGGCCCTCGCAGACTTTGATTTGGCCCACGTTTCAATGTAGGTGCACAATAAATGTTGGCCCCCTTGTTGTTCGCCAAAGCAAACAGACAGGAAACTGTTTTCAGACTGTTATTACACGACACTCAGAGCAGAATTTGGCAGATTTGCCAACTTTGAGAAATTCTCCCCGAACCAGAGAGATTGCATATTCTGAAACATGTAAAAAATGTAATCATTGTTTTGCTCGATTTGCTAAACTCTTTGATGGCTAAGGAACTCTTTGGTGACTTTTTAGGGCTTCATGTCAACCGAAGTGTGACAAAAGAATGAAAAAAAAAACAACAAAACATTGCAAAAACAACAAAATAATTAAAACAAAATAATCACAAAAACGTCTGAGAAAGCCACAAAAAACTCGGAAAAAGCAACAAAAATGACGAAAAAAGCGACACGCAGTATACGGTCAAAGATATTTTACTTTTTTTCGTATGCATGTCAATAAACTACATGTCTGGCCCTTGATGTGATACTCTTTTCCTGTGTGGCCCTTAGTGAAAATGCGTTTGACACCTCTGATCAAGACTGTTGCTGACCTACTGACTGGTAGTCTCGCATTGCCAGACCTATCTCCACAGCGCTGCAATAAGGTCTAGCTACATCACATGTCTTTACTGGGATAGGGGAAAAAAAACTGCTGTGGCTTGTACAAACTTTTTCTTTAAACCGCTAAGCCCCGATAGCAGAGATAGCAAGAGGGGAGGAACATCACACATGCCGGATGTCAGGCTTCATCCCAGCACATCACCATCACATGTACATTTGTTGAGCCAGAATAATTGACTGGTATACCAGTCTGCTGTGTTTGTGCCATGATGTGACCGAGTCAAAAAACAGCCTTCAGAATATTTTTTATCATAAAACTATCTCTCCTGACAGAGAATTGGCCCTTTTTGGATGGTCAGAGGACACTTTTATCTTGCCTCTACACATTCAAACAGCTTTACTGATAGGCATGGTTCTGGCAAAAAAAATAAAAAATAAAAAACTAATTCTTAAGGACTGGAAAACATCAAATTCACCATTCATGAACTTGTTTCAGTGATCCACCTGGAGAAACTAACTATTCAAAACATCAGCATAAATGGGACGAATCCTGGGGCCCCTTTTTGCAATATCTGGCCCCAATTTGATTCTAATTATGCACTGATTTGGTCTATGCCGGTCTTTGTTTGGTTTTTGTATGCATACTACTGGACATTTATTTGGCTTGGGGTTAAGATGAATTGGGAATACTTTACCTCTCCCCCCTTGTGTTTGTGTGTGTCTGTACGCGTGTATGTGAGTATGCTTGTTTGTTTCGTTCGTTTTCGTTTGGGTGTTGATTTTTTATGTATTTTGTTCATATGTTGTCAAATCATGTCTATAAAAACAATCTTAAGAAAACAGCCTTCATTATGATCAGATTATAGACACTGAACCGTTTATGTACACCCTTACTCCACATCACAGAGAACATTTTAAAATAACTATGTTTTTTTTTTATTTGCTTGTAAATAAACAACCCACAACTGTTAAAAATGAATTTCAAACAATAATTAAACTGAGATGAAACTAATAATAATTCAAATGCAATGCTCAGAAATGGGACCTACAAGTATAAGAACTATTAATATCCAGATGACGCAGATCCCCGGTGTCCGCTGCTTCTGTCTGATTTCATTCCATGTCTCAGTGATGGTAGGTGGTGTCCTCTGGCCCCGAGCCACAGGTGTAATGTTTTATTTGGTAACATTGGCGCGATCAGCTCCGGTTAAAGTTGTTGTGAATGCTACCTGAGGCTAATGCAGTCATAATCCAAACACCAGTTAGTCATCCATCAGTTAGTCATCCACTTACTCATCTAACAGCAGGCCTGTAGGTAGGTGTTTGGTTGGGGGTTGGTTGGGGGGTCGGGGGTCGGGGGGTCCGGCGGGGGGGAGATTGACCTGAGGGAGCCTGCCAAGCCACTGTGGGTTTTTTTCCCCTTATATTAGTATATAATATTACAAGTAGAGAATGTCCAATACCATTTTTTGCTTCCCCATACCGAGCACCGATCCGATACCAGTGTGTCACATATTTTATTAGGCTATGTTTTAATAGCTGTATATTACTGTCCCTGTATGGATGTGATATGATTGCTATCATTGTCGTCGGCCTGGCTCGGGTTAAACTCTTTGTGAAATATGAACAATCACAAACAATGAATGCAATAGAACTTTCTTTTATTATCCAGTTTGACAGTGACGGAACAGAAAAAGAACATTAATAAACAAATTGAAAGTAGATCTTCTTCAGTATGAAATGGTTAGTTCTTGTTGGACAATGTATGGGTTACACTATCGTGTTGTGGCTGCTGTAATATGTTTTTCTTTATTCGTTATTTTGTGCAGAGTAGAGTATGTTGTGCGCGGACATTAAGACCGGAAGCTGTTGATGAAATGACTTTTGTATTGGTGTCATGTAATTCTGTGTGGGATGGGCCACTTAGTGGCATGACACGTAATTCAAATATCACAACAGGGCTAAATTGCGTGCAAAAACTCCAGTACTCGCCGATACCGATACCAGCATTTCAAGCAGTATCTGAGGCTTTTCAGATACTAGTATCAGTATAGAAACAACTCTGGTATAAGTATCTATGGTAAGGGTGACACAACGAGGACAACTCCTGACTCTGATGTCATTTGTCCACACAGCTAAGATATCTGACTGTGTGTAGATCTGAAATGCTTCTCCGTAGCCCTTTTCTCTTTATTACTACAAACATGATTTAGTTTAAACAAGGAAATGGAAACTTAGAAAATTGGACAATTGGGGGGGACGTCTCATTCTAACAAGAAACTGAGCAATACACAATACATTGTGTTGTCTGTTCCAACCCTTAAATATATTGGGGGGGGGGACATTATGTCGGACATTATGGGCACATTATTGTAGAAATATTATTTCCAAATGTGTGTGGGGAGTTGTGAAACTGTCTGCCTATCTGTACTCAGATCAATATATGCGCTCAAAAAACTGAATGTGAATGGCCTTTTATTAATGAGTGAAAACTCAGTGTTTCGCTTCAACAGTTGATGTTGATGAAGGAAAAACTGCCACATTCCTTAAAGGATCAGTGTTTGTGAATTATGATTCTGATGTGTCATCAGGAAAGCTGGAAGTTGTTGTCTTACAAACCGTCCCAAACAATGACCACATTCCAGAAACTTAAACAATGATTAGTATTGAGTTGATAAATGATCATTTACTTTTATGAATTAAACTATGTAGAAAGATAAAGGTCCAGAGAGGAGCTACTGAATTATTCCCAGGAGGGAAACATATGTTGTATGGAGAAAGATTGAGAAAACTAAGTTTACTGACTCTCGTATACAGAAAATACAAAGGAGACATGATTGAGGTGTATAAACTTATATATATATATGATGCAACGGTTGAGCCTATCTTTCATTTTTGGACCAATGGAGGTATGATTTAAGAGAGAATGATTTAAAGCAGAACATGCTTGTCTGAAAAGAAAGAATTTCTTCAGACTTTGTGCTGTAAAACCATGGAATGAGCTTCCAGAAGAAGTTGTGCGTCAGTTAACTCTATCAAGAATAGGGTTTATATACAGAGTCTGTTAAAAGAAAAATGATGTAATGTACAATTATAAAGCTGCTTTATAATTTATGTAACTTATTTATGAAATGTAAGTCATTTTTAATCATGAAAGGAATGTGCTTTCAAATTTGTTAATATCATTTTATATCCAGTACCAGAAAATGTTCAATACATTTCAATACATGTTCCTCTCTCCTCAGGGCCACTACAACGATGAATGCAAGTTCAAGGAGAATCTCTTGGCCAACAACTATAACGCGTACGAATCAGCTGCCTACCCTGGCATGTACATCGGCCTCAGCAAGACCGGCAAGACCAAAAGAGGCAACCGGGTCACGCCCACCATGACCATGACACACTTCCTTCCCAGGATATGAATTTTAAGATCAAAACTCTCAGCAGTACAGAAGAAAGCCAAGGCCACGGTGTTCTCCTTCTACAACTAACACAACGCAACACGAACTGCTGCGCTTTCAAACGATTTTGCCCAATCACGAGCTAACCGGCGCTGTAGGCAACGTTTGCACCGACAAAAAAACAGTCATGTGGCTTCAACATGGCTGTGAATGGCCAGAATACAAAGCAGTATGAGTGTTAACATTGCTATCAGTAAAAATAGACTCTGTACAAATATTCAGGGCGCTGCACGTGGAGTTTGGGACGGTTCCAGAAAATATGGATTCATGCTGCAGGTCCTCGACTGAAATAATCAGGGCCCAAATCAGTATTATCGTATATGAGTTATTTTCCATTACCTGTCTCAGGTAACTGAGGTGGTGGCCATATAAAGCACCCAGCTAGCAGGGAACGTTCCCACCACATTGGCTTAACGTTACCCACAAGTTCTAATAACGTTTTAGGAAACGTTGTTATCTAATGTTCAGAAAACGTTTAAAGCCCAGTTCAGACCAAAAATTCGTGACAGGACGAAACTGTTTAGAACGTTGCAGGGGAAAAGTTTCAGCTGTCTGAACCGGCCCGTCTCAGTTCGACTCAAACCAGCTGATGGTGACGCTGCGACTCAGCTGGTCGAGTCTCCAGAGGCTGGTTTTAGAACATAAGACACGTCACCTGCTCCAACAGCCAATAGAGAAGTCAGATGGTAAAGTCAGCTATAAACTACAGAAATGAAATGATCCATAATCCATTTTATTTCATGTTACAAACAGCTGCTCGAAATTGCAGAGTTTTAGACGGAGCCTGAGCGACCGCCCAAATGCACGGTAACGTCATATGGTCTAGCGAGATACAGAGTGACTGAAGAACGCCAGAACAAAGCCGTGAATCAGAGAAATAAAACGTGTCTTTGCCGATTCACCACTAGAAATGTAACTGTAGGAAGCATCTCAATATCGCTAACGTTATCCACGTTGATATTTAGACAAAACAAATGATATATCCAGCTACAAGTCGAAAGTTAGAACGGAAGTACAAAGAGTCGTTGCTATGGAGATGATACACTGTCTCGTCTCGTCTCATTGGTGTGAACTGGCGGGTTTCAGAATGCTGTAGACGGGCTCGTTGCAAGTAGTTGCAAGTTTCAACTCGTCTCGTTGCAAATCTTTGGTCTGAACAGGGCTCAAAGGATGTTAGGCAGTAACATTTGAAGAAGGTTTTCACCAAACATTTTTAGAATGTTTGTGTTGAATGTTATCCTACCTTTAAAAAAAAAAAAACATTCTGGAAACCAAAAGAAAACTTCCCACTAAAAACATTACGAGAACAGTGCATGACAACATTCTCAGAACGTTAGTGGAACAAAACAATTCTAGCTGGCCATTTAACTATCAGGTTAGAAGTATTATTTTATTTGCACAGATCATTTAGAGTTAATAGTGAGACTCTTCATGAGACAATATCTTTACTCATCACCACCTTATTAATAAACCTACACAGCTCTATTTATCAGCTGTCCATGTCACACATGTCTGACTGAACCATTATGGTTGTTATTTAGTTGGATACCCAGGCGGGATCATGGGCTAATGTTCACTCGTGTTTCATGTGTAACTGCAACCAGAAGTCTTTTTTAGACTTAAAGCCCATTTTTTTCTGCACATAATTACAGTTATTGTGTACCGGGCTCTGAGCACTGCCAAGCCACTGCTGACACCCACAACAGTACTGATAAACAGGCTCAATGCATCCAACGTAAAGGATGATGGAGGACTAAAGGCCTAACAGGGCTAACAAACCAGCCAGCTGGGAGCCAGTCTTAATAACTCTCTGAGCTAATGAGACAATACCTTCACAGTATTTATTCAAGAGTTATTTTTAGCATTGATTAGCATTTTAGCATTGTGTTCTGATGTTGGCTGTCCAGTTATAATGTTGGTTTTTGGAAAGTTGGTATGATATTCTTTTTTTAATGAAGGGACATTTTACAGTGGATTTTTCATTTAATTTTGATTTTCAAGAAAATATAATTAAAAAGATGGGAATGTTAATGGGAAGTGAATGGATGCAGAGTTATAAAACACATAAAGGCCAGGAGGACATGCTGATATACAACACAAACACTTCTTACATGATACTGATGTCAGGGAATAGGCTTTTACTGCAATACTGCTATCTAAAATTATATTTTAGCCTAAATCCTGTCTCCTATTCCCAGGCGAAATTAACAGGCTAAAATATTTGATCTCATATCACATATTTTAATTGGCTGTTTGTCCGTGCCTTTAGCTCCTCTTGCCCTGGATATTGTAATTCAGCAGCAAGGCTTCTGCTGAACACCAAATGCAGAGATAGCTCTCCGTCCCCCAGGCTGGATGATGCCGGCTCCCCCTCATTGGCTATGAAATCAAATGTGTGATCATTTAACACCAAGGCCCATCAGCTCTGACAACCACACGCTGTTTAAAGTTCCACATCCAGCCATTTTTATCATTGAGGATATCTCTTTCATTGTTTTATGTGTAATTTATTTTAACTCTCAGTGCTTTGGTTGGGTCAATAATTGACGGCTCTAAATAAACCATTGTTGAAATTGCTTTGCTTCGATTATTTTCAGGTTAGACACTTTTTGGATGTATTTAGTATTTGACTCAAAATCCTCGCTGCCCATGTCACACCATATTCTGATATTCTACCAGACAGCGGCTGTGTTTAGACTAAAAAGTACTAAAGTAAAAGTAATCTATATGCAGAATAATATATATTATATGACTGACTAATAATTAGTGATGCATTCATGTGTTAAGCACATTAATGTTACAGCTGGTAAAGCTAGGGCTTAATTATGTTATAC
This sequence comes from Gymnocephalus cernua, assembly GCA_023631565.1. Lineage (NCBI taxonomy): Eukaryota > Metazoa > Chordata > Actinopteri > Perciformes > Percidae > Gymnocephalus > Gymnocephalus cernua. The sequence continues at coordinate 17,097,686 of CM042435.1, forward strand.
TGCTGGGTAGTTTAATCTATAATAACACAATATAATTTACAGTATAAGTGGATTATATTTTGTTTTAATAATCTAAATCTGCAAAGTAACTAGAGCTGACAAAGTGCAGTAAAGAGTACAATAGTTGCCGCTGAGATGTAGAGGAGTAGAAGTATAAAGTAGCAGAAAATTAAGTAAAGCACAAGTACTCTGCAACTATGTAGTCTGCATGGAGTGTTGCTTGGGTGTGTAGTGTCCCTCCAACATTTAAACATTTAAAGTACCTCAGAAGAGTATTGTGCAGTACTTGAGTAAATGTACTTAGTTACATTCCACCACGTGTCAGAATGTTTGCGGGCAGGAGTAGAATACACCCACAGATAAAGAGATGTTACATTTTAGCGAGCTCAAACATTTAATTTCATCAGTGATGGAACTTTCACAATGAACCCTTATGTTCCAGGAAATAGACTGGTCCCAAATAAATAGCTGTTAGCACATTGATCTGTATAGTCTAGCATTGCTATGGAATGCAGCTATGTGATGGCCGGTTTCTCAGGACCAGAGGAAGCGCAGCGACGAGTATGAAGTTGTTCGAGAAGAAAGCTCCACGCAGCAACACCACAGGCCCAACAATCAGCCGTTCTCAACAGACACATTTTAGTGTGTGAAAAGACTGCATAGTCACAGAGAAGTGGTGGCGCTTTAAGATGATGATGTAGTATTAAGAGAAAGTAGTATGAAAGACTGAAAATCTGCGCAAGGAGGTTGGTGGATGGGTCAATCAAGGACATGACTTTCACCACCCAGGAGACCGGGGTTCATGTCCCGTTCTTGTCACGCGTGTCACTGAAACGTACATTTTGTAACCCCACCAACGATCTTTTCCTAAACCTAACTGTCCCGTTCTATTTGCCGCATGTCAGTTAAACCTACGTCCCAACCCAGAGCGTCAAAAAGTCACGCCAAGAGTCCTGACCGATCACGTCTAAATATGATGCTAAAGGAGACTTTTTGCATCGATAACAAGTGCCGAAGGCACCTGACCAAGCTTCGCTTTTTGACGCGATGGGAGTGAGCATGTGTTAATATTTCACTTCAATGTATCACTGGTACCCGTAGCGACCCCCCCCACACACACACACACACACTTGCTCAGACTGTCTACCTCCAGGCCATCAGTACTTGATGCTGCTTTCATGCTGTGTATTCATCATTATCCCAACTTTTAAACTTGTATTAGTCTTACTGTAATTGTGCTATTGGTGTCATATCTAATGACTGATTGATTTCAGAGTTTGGGTCCTGACTCCTGATTTGTGATGTAACAAGACATGGCTTTCCAGAAACCAAACTTAGCAGGGTGGCATGCATTTCATTCTTCAGATATAAAGCAAGGCAAGCTTTTTTATTCAACTGCCGTGACCGTCACAGTTTGGGCCGGGGCATGTCTGTGGCCAGAGCCTCTGCCTGTCCACTGCTCTGGGAGCTGAGGAAGGTGTGCTCCTGATTCAAGTAGGTGGTGATGAACTCTGGAAAATCTCTCTTCAGAACCACCTCCAGGAACATGTCTGCTGCTGTGAGTAGCCTCTGTTTATCCCTGAAGAAGACAGAGAAACAGAAGACATCCAGTGAGACAAAGAACCACAGAAACCCACTCCCATCTGGAAAAGACAAAACGTTTTGGAAAGATACATGTCATGTTAAGTCAGAGTTATGATTTGCCAACATTTGTCTTTCTCACTATCAGAATTTTTACTTACTATGTCGCACCACTGTGGCAAAAAGAGAGCTGAGCCAGAAGGCAAAGCCCTCGATCTACCGGTCAGTTTTCCTTCCTACCCTCAACTATGGTCATGAAGGCTGGGTCATGACCGAAAGAACGAGATCCAGGGTACAAGAGGCCGAAATGGGTTTCCTCAGGAGGGTGGCTGGCGTCTCCCTTAGAGATAGGGTGAGAAGCTCAGTCATCCGTGAGGAGTTCGGAGTAGAGCTGCTGCTCCTTTGTGTCGAACGGAGCCAGTTGAGGTGGTTCAGCATCTAGTAGTGATGGCCCCTGAGCACCTCCCTAGGGAAAGGTTCTATGCACGTCCAGCTGGGAGGAGGCCTCGGGGAAGACCCAGGACTAGGTGGAGGGATTATATCTCCAACCCGGCCTGGGAACGCCTCGGGATCCCCCAGTTAGAGCTGGCTAATGTGGCTCGGGAAAGGGAAGTTTGGAGTCCTCTGCTGGAGCTGCTGCCCCTGCGACCCGACCCCGGATAAGCAGAAGAAGATGGATGGATGGATGTCATCATGCTAACATTGACCTGTTTTTTTTGTAATCCCTAACATTTTAACGATTTCTTTTTTTTTTTTTTCTCTCAGGGCAGTGCCACATAGACAACAACTAAAGTGGCTCATGGTTCAAAGTCTGACTATTTTGTGTTGGGTTGCTGTTTGTCAAAGTCAGCCTGTGATAACCAGTTATAGTGAAACTATTTGATATAGTGATAGCTAAAGAACAGCAGTAGTCGCACTGGTGTCAGCGCAGATAAAAATATGAACTACTTATTTCTCAAAAGAGAGCAGAGCATTGGCTGTATAGTTTACAGAGCAGGGCTTTAAACAATGTAAAGTCAATGGAGCCCATGATTACAATGGACACATGTCCTCATCTTACTTCCCAGAGAGACGGAGAGCCCTGAGCTCCACCAGGAGCTGCTCGGTGAGCTCCGTCACCAGCCTCCGGCTCACCACCCGGCCGTCGTCCTCCAGCTGAGTCTGATGACAGATCCACTGCCACACCTGACACACACACACACACACACACACACACACACACACACACACACACACACACACACACACACACATACACAAATCTATCACATACACAAAAAACTATATAACACACTAAAAGATGGGGAAAAAAAACAACAAAAAGCATAATAGGGGGTCTTTAAACATTTTGTAATAATAAAAATTTCTATTTATAAGATTTGTGCTTTGTGCTTTCTACTCTGTCTTTGCAGTACGTTAGGCCCATCAGGGACGGGTGCTAAGGGATGGGTCGTGTGATCCGAAACCCACCTGTGATCTAGAAATCTCGGCTGTGGCTGAATCTTCCACCTGGCCTCTGTAGAAAAAGTGGCCTTCCCCTGGGAAGCCGAGCATGCTGACTGTTAACAGTCCACACAGTAATGATGAGCAGAACCAGAATACGTGCACGTACATACCTGATAGCCAAGCATTAATAAAGAGGACACCAACTGCAATGTTGTACTTCAAACCATAAAGAGTGACTCCTCCCTGAGGAAATACAAAATACACCTGATTATTAGAGGCCAATACAGGATATCCACTCATTTACATAAAGCTATCAAGGTGAGTATTACATACTATATTCATCTGTATTCATATGTTTGCTGTTGGGGGAATTGTAAATTATAGAGTGAGGTCTAGACGTACTATGTCTGTAATGTGTCCTATGATAACTCATTTTAATATTTGACACTATAAATAATATTGAATTAAATGCATTAAAAAGGAACACCTAAAGGGAGATTTTGGACAATGCTCTGTTAGTGTTCAAATGAAGCTTCATGAATTCCATTGCATTTTCTTGATTTACTGAGCCCAATAGATGGTGTTCTCTGTTAAACAAAGGCTTAATAGCATACTGAATTGATATTGAATTGCTCTTGGGGTTACATATTATGTTTAGTTTAGATTATTTGTTTATTATTTGGTTTGATTTAAAGGTATAGTGGAGGATGTTCCCAAATTTTAGAAAAGAACCGCCCTCTCCACTTTTTGAAAAAATGCACATGCGCAACACCCTACCTGCTCCCGAGAAGGAACGGCTATTAAACATGTGCACGAGAGAGCATGCACGAGCCTAGTTCTCCTCGTGCACACTCTGTTAACAAGTTGCTGTCGGCATGGCTTTACAAGCCTCCTTTCCAAAAGAAGATTTGCACTTTTTCCACTATGTCAGACTCGCCACCAGTAAGTGAAAATGTATTTACGACAAGCATCTCTATAGCTAACTTTAGCATGCTACAGGCCAACAAACAAGCTATCGCCGAGATGGGATGCAGCGCCGCGGTCGGAGGCTTTTATATACCGTCTATGGTCGGAGGCCGTGGCCGTCTGCTCGCTGACCTGTCACGGCACGTACGACGGCCTTACGTAAACATATCCCAGAATTATTGACAACTAGGAGGACCAATAGTCTTGATGATCCACCCGGAAAAAGAAAATCCTCCACTATACCTTTAACTGACAGGTGAAACAAGGATACTGGTTGGTGAAAGAAAAGAAGAAAAAAATGTGTATATGTGCCTGTAAGTAGGAATATATGCATGTATGTGTACATAGATAAATAAGTGAAGAATTCAATTGTTTGTATATTTGTTTTTTTTAAATTCTTCCTACTCCTTTTGGAACATGGAAATCCTTATTTGAAACATTTACAATAACATTGAAAGATATATTTGAAGGGACCCTATTTGTGCGCGGGGCTCTAAGTGTGTAGAGTGCAGCGACTGACCGAAGGCATGGACAGTAGGTCGTCAGGAGTCACGGTGACATCATGGCGAAGCTGGTTAAGCTGGTTATCACCTTTAGTGTTGAGCCGGAAGAGCTGGAAGAGGTGAAGAAGTAATTATTCTCCACTCTGTGTTGGTAGTTCTGTGTGGCTCACGATCCAGTGCTTACTTTCTGCATGGGCTCGATCAAGCTCAGATCATACACCATGAAGCCGTCCACACCTGCCTGGATCTCCAGCAGCTTCAGTCTGATGGGTGGCAGAAGAGAGTCATATTTCAGTTGTTTAAAAATGCCGGCACTGTGAAGATAGTCTATATCTGCAACGTTACACTTCCGGAAGGGAGAGACCACCATGTAAAACTCTTGACTGTTACACCGTAGTCTATATCCACGATGTTCCACTTCCGGGATTGCTCTGGTGGTGCCGGCGGAAAATCTGCCAGATGTCAGATCTCTTTTAGGCCAGATGTCCGTCACCTTCCTTTTTCTTTGTGTTGGCGTTCTAAACTCCGGTGGATTTATGAGGACTATGGTTAACTGCTCCTCAGATCTCTGCAGGGTAAATCCAGACAGCTAGCTAGACTATCTGTCCAGTCTGAGTTTTCTGTTGCACGACTAAAACAACTTTTGAACGTACAAAACCAGTTCCACCAAAACAAGTTCTTTCCCGGGGCTATTTTGCAGAGGCACCGTGGCTCCGTCCGGCGTTTAGCGCCGCCCAAGACGATTGCGATTGGTTTAAACAAATGCCAATAAAGCAGAGCACGAATGCTCCCATCCCAGAATGTTGTGTGAACTAGCCAGACCTTCCTCTGCAGCGCTGTGGAGGAAGGTCTGGCAATGTGAGACTAGTGCTTGGATAACCACAGAGACTGTTGATGGGGATGACGACTCTGCTTCTGCACTGCAATGCTTTTCTCACTCAGTCTCATGAGCATGTGTGTGTGATGTTCCTACCTGCTGACAGCAGCCAGCACTCTCCTATGGGAGTCACTGAGTGGGTCGGGAGGCAGCAGCGGGGCAGCCATGCCTCCTGTGGCCAGCGCTCCCCTCCGATGACACGTCTGAACCAGCAGCTCCATGTAGCTGCGCAGGAAACGCTTCTCCATGTTGACATATTTACTGCGGTCGGGCAGCAGGAAGGCCTGGCGGTGGCCTGGAGCAGAAATACATGACCTCTGGACTTCAGTGAGACAAGCACTGCCTTTTTTTTTTACCATTTGTGTACAAATTGCTTATTGTAAAAAGTTATTCATAACAATAAAAACACTCCATCATACATATTCTATGAACCCTAATTGTGATTGGCACTGGAGCGTCCCTGAACAATCAATCAATCAGACTTTATTTATGTATGTAAATGTAGCACAAAGTGCTTCCTACAATACCCCCCCCCCCCCCACACACACACACACACACACACACACACGCACACACACAGATATACACACACAAACATGCACAATATCCCTCCCCCCAGGCCCCATACACCCCCTCATAACACCAGCAGAAAATGAATAAATAAGTTGCTTATTAAAACACCTGACTAAAAAGGTTTGCCTTTAAAAACATCAACCACCCTACCTCTAACCCTAACCCAATGACTGGCTCCAGAGGCTCAGTGTCAAACATGGGCTTCGTAGGGAAGGTTTGGCTCACCAAACTTGTTGACAAAGGAGGCTGAATAATCCCAGATGCCACAGTTGAGTCCCGCTGAATGCTCCCGCAGCTCGTAGAGAATCTCCTCCATCTCAAACGCTGCTAACACGTTTTCAATCAGCACTGTCGCCTTGATGCTGCCCAGTGGAAGGCCCAGCTACACGCACGCACACACACACGCACACACGCACACACACACACACACACACACACACACACACACACACACACACACACACACACACACACACACACACATACACACACACACACACACACACACACACATTTAAATGCTTTTAAAGGCATCGCAAGAAAAACAATAAGATCCAAATACTGTGGGTAGAGTCATTGACAAGGTGACAGGTCTACATGCCTCACATACTTTTACAGGTCTTTCCATTTATAATACTCAACACATTTAGGATAAACAAAGCATCTCCGTCTCCATATTTGCAAGCTCCCTATGATGGCTGAAACAGAGCAACATTTTGCAAGTTTTTCTGCCTCCTTTTTTTGCAGCCCCAGCAGCTACATCCCCCCGACCACATTCTTATGGAAATGGCCTACATTTCTAAATACCAGAGTTATTAATTTACAGTTGTATCCAAGTTGGTGGATGAGATCTACCAGTGGTTGATATTTCAATAGTTTGGAATAGTAGCTAGTGTCCATATACACATGTTCCACCAAAATAAGTTCCTTCCTTAGGCTATTTTGCAGCGGCACCATTGCTCCGTGCGGAGCTTAGCGCCGCCCAAGACGATTGTGATTGGTGTAAATGCCAATAAACCAGAGCACAATTTTCTCCCATCCGGGAATGCTGTGTGGACTAGCCAGACCCTCCTCCGCAGCGCCGTGAAAGAAGGTCTGGCTATGCGAGACTAGAGTAACTCATTTCATTTCCAGAGTCATAAAGCCCACCGGGCTCCAATTATTTTCTCATGCCATGAAGTTGTGTTGCGATCTCAGTCCCCGCTGTGCTGCAGCCACTGCCTCAGAGCACCTCTCAATATGTGACTCATACTTCATGTAATTGCTTTCGTTTCATTTCCCTATCCCAAACTCGCTGATAAAAGGTGCTTATTGTTACAGTAAAACGTTTATCTTCAGCTGGCAGAACGCTCTCACCTGGTTACTACTTCTTCACGTTTTCTTCTCCTAATAATAAGATTTGATTCTCAAAATATTGTCATTGTTTTTCTTCTCCCCAAAATCTCCGATATTGTTTTTCTGCTGAACAGTGGCCCATTGAACCTACAGTGCCAACACATACAGATAATAATCAGTAATGAACTGACTGTTGTGTTTTCTCCTCACTTCACAGAGGCATCCTAGTCTGCCTGTCCTCACCGCTACAGGACCAATCTACCGGTCTGCTGGCAGTATAGTTTCATCTGGTCACTTCAAACAAAAGCTTTTGCTGAAAACTGATTAAAATGAGAATGATAAGGTTCAAACATCATCAGAAAAAGATATGATTGATATGTGCATAAACAGTAGTGCAGACCTTCTGTTGACACCAGACAAATATCTTGTTCCATAGTCTGGCCTCCATGAAGCTCTCCACCTGGAACACAAGAGAAACCTGATATCATCTCTTTGTGTGTGTGTGTGTGTGTGTGTGTGTGTGTGTGTGTGTGTGTGTGTGTGTGTGTGCATACATGTGTGTGTGTGTGTGTGTGTGTGTGCGCGCGGGTGTGTGCGTACATGCTCCTGTATGCGTGTGTATGTGTGCGCGCATGCATGCGTGTGCATGTGTATTTGTGTGTGTGTGTGTATGTGTGTGTTCATGTGTGCGTACGTGTCCATGTGTGCCTGTGTGCCTGTGTGCCTGTGTGCGTGTGTATGTGTGTGTGTGTGTGTGTGTGTGTGTGTGTGTGTGTGTGTGTGTGTGTGTGTGCGTGTGTGTGTGTATTTGTGTGTGTATGCATGCATGCGTGTGCATGCGTGTGCGTGCATGCGTGTGTGTGTTACTTTTGAGAGGTAGAAAAAGGGTCCACTCTGGTTTGCAGAGAGTGTCTGTCCACAGTGAAACATGAGGAGTCCAAAGTCAAAGAGAGGACCAGGAACCTCCCTCCCCTCTACCTGCCAAACACACATAAAGTCTTTATTTATTTTCTTTTTGATGATTCATACACTAACTTAGCCAATAACACATCAAAACTAATGACAAATACCCATAACATGTTATCATCACAGCCCCAAGTTGATTTTGATAAACTGCTTATTTTGACTGACGCTATAGGAAAAATGTTAGCAGTTAGAACCAGTATATATTTGGTGTTTTTACTGACAAAACATAACTTTATCTATTATATAGGTAAACATATCAGTTCCCACAAATTATACCAACATTTCTTGGACCAGCAAACTAGTGTGAATATTGTGTTGGAAGTTCAACTGAAAGCCAAGAGGTTTACTTTTACTCATTAAAGAGCTGTCAAATCTTAACAAATGCTGTATGAAAATATTAGAATCAGCTTATGAAACAAGATGGGCATGTTTTTAATTATAGAATGTATCAAGTGGCTAAACCATAGAAATAAAATATAAAATGAAAAAAAAACTTATTCCAACTTCCCAAGAAATTTGCACTTCACTTTACTATTTTGTTCTTTATTATATATATTTGTTTTGATTTAGAATCTTAAACATAATGAACATTATCACTACTGTTATTGTTCATCCGTTTTGGGAACGTAAAGTTGAAGAGAACACTGATCATCATTATTTCCTCTCTGTCCGTTGCATCTTGTCTCTGTGTTGCAGTGTCTCTGATAATTGTACCTTTTTTTCTAAAGTGGGTATTTGGTTTGAAATATTATAAATAAATACAAATATTCTGACAGCAGACGATTTGTTCTTAGAAAAGTGAGACAGTCAGTTTTCCGACACATTGTCTTCTTTGATACTACCACCAGGAGTCGCCAAAGTCACATTAGCAAATCACATCACAGCTCTACAGTTTTTCTTAGTGTAGCTTTATTTCAATATAACCACTTCAACTGCACCGGCTACATGAAATGCAGATGTTATAATCCCACTGTTGTTTTGTTGTTTGAATCCTATCATGATCTACCGGCTTGACCCTTCGGTGAGTCGATTCTGGAAGCAGTGGCGAGATCTCGGTAAACAAAGTGACACAAAACAGGGTTCAGTTCACAATGTTCTAAAGGTTTAATGCCCATGTGTCAAACTCGAGGCCCGGGGGGCCGAACCCGGACCCTCGCAGGCTTTGATTCGGGCCTGTATTTCAATGTAGGTTCACAATATAAATGTTGGCCCCCTTGTTGTTCGCCAAACCAAACACACAGGAAACTGTTTTCAGACTGTTATTACGCGACACTCAGAGCAGAATTTGGCAGATTTGCCGACTTTGAGACTCAGAAATTACCCTAGAACCAGAGAGATTGCATATTCAGGATGTGAAACATGTAAAAAATGTAATCATCATTTTGCTTGATTTGCTAAACTCTATGATGGCTAAGGAACTCTTTGGTGACTCTTTAGGGCTTTATGTCGAAAAGAATGGAAAAAAATGTCTGAGAAAGCCACAAAAAAGAACAGGACAAAGCAAGAAAAATGACGAAAAAAGCGACATGCAGTATACAGTCAAAGATATTTTACTTTTTTCGATGTATGCATGTCAATAAACTACACGTCTGGCCCTTGATGTGATTCTCTTTTCCTGTGTGGCCCTTCGTGAAAATGCGTTTGACACCTCAAAGGTGTTCTCGAACAATCGCTCCATTAATTTAGATAGTGTGTAGTATGATAGGAAAGAGTCAGGATTGTCAGATTGTTTGTTCACACAGGTAGGAAAACACTTTTGCCATTTAGGAAATAATTCAAACGGATGAGAATGACTTTCTTCAGAGTTGGAATGGAATGTGGAATATAACATGATTCACAACACCTACCATCATGTTGTGCTCCAGCATGTTCCAGGCGCGAGGACGGAGCATCAGCACCGGAGCCTGAGATATGGGTGGAACATCTGCTAACACATTAGATTAGATAGACTTTTATGTTCCCAAATTGGGAAATTTCAGTGCTACAGTGGCAAAATATCAGACACACAGCACACGTACAGAATAAACAAGAAATAATAAATAGGATAAAATATAAGAACAAATATTAAAAAAAGAAATACAAAGCAAAGAATGTACAAACGTATATACAAGTTGGGAATAAAAATTACTTAACCCTACTGTTGTCCTCGGATCAAATTTGACCCATTTTCTAAAAGTTTCTATATCAGAATTTTGGGTTTCTTTCAACCAACTTTTCAAAAAAATAGTAACCTGGATATGTCCATACAACGCTCTTCACAGCTAAAAATAAATAAATAATCAGTTCACTACTTTCATTGAATTTGAGGGTTCAATTTGATAGCATTTGAAGAAGAAAAAATTATAAAAGAACATTGAAAAAAGTGACAAAAATATCGGAAAGAGCGGGAAAAAAAATACAAAAATGTCAAAATAGCGCAGAAATAAACTTGCCAAAAACATCAGAAAAAGTGACAAAAATGTCAAAATTTGGACCCTGAAAAACAATAAAGTCGCATGGTCGACTGGAAGACAACACAAGGGTTAAGTAGTATTTATGAAGATGTAAGTAAAACCTACGTTTGTGCAAGTTGCACTTTGTGCAGTATCGTGATGTATGTGAGTCTTATTTAACACTCAGTCATGAAGTGTTAAAAAGTTGTGGTACAGGACAGGACGGTGACCTGCCTGACACATGTGCAGCCACACACATATCCCTGTAATGAGTATCAATATAAAGTAAAGCACTTACTGGGGAACTGGTTGTAAACCGCCTTCAAAATGTTATGAATGCCTTTGATCTGGTTGTGATATGTCGGGCAGTTCCCGTCATCAAAGTCAACCTGAAAGCAAAGAGAGGACCAGTCTGCAGAGGAGCACGATGGCTCTGTGAGGCTGTGCTAAATGCTAAGCACGTTAGCTTGGTAACACGCTCACAGTGACAATGCCAACATGTTGATATTTAGCAGGTAATCCTACGTTCACCATCTTGGTCCAGAATGTTAGCATGCTAACATTCCCTGTTATTTATTTACTTGTATGGACAATGTATGGGTTACACTATCGTGTTACCTACACTACCTGCTGTAGTATGTTTTCTTTATCCTTTATTTTGTGCAGAGTAGAGTATGTTGTGTGTGGACATTGGGACCGGAAGCTGTGGATGAAATTACTTTTTGTATTGGTGTCATGTAATTCCGTGTGGGATAAAATATCATTCATTCATTCATGTACACAAACTACAGCATGTTGTCTGTAAGTTGACACTCTGTCAGTGAAGCTTGTTCTGCTGTCCCCAAGTGACGGAAACAAAATCATAAATGAAATCAAAATGAACGCAGCTTTTGTATTTCCTTCATGTTACAATGTTGCCCTGCTCAAACACTTTGCAAAGGTGTTAGCATCAAACAGTGACAGCTCAGCTAAAACTACGCATTTGAAGAAAGGCTCAGTCTTTGTCTTGAGCCTGCCTCTGGTAGCTATTACTCAAAATGTATAAAATAATATTAATTTGAAATAAAAATATTGATAATCCCTGGATCCTGCAGTCATGTCAATTAGCTCAAGACCTTAATGGATTTGTGCATTTGTTGGGGACTATTTTTAAGTGGCGCCGTGGATTTATCCTCATTAGTGAGTATTTCTGGCTGCAGGATGGTGCATCTGTGTGCGATTGAGTCAAAATCAAAACTGCAGTGTTATTATTTTGTTATGTAGAGTTTTGTGGTGTCACTCAGTATGTATATCTCAATATCATATTGATATGTCGAGATTCAGTAATAAGACAGTCATGCTATGTAATTCTGACAACGCCACATGCTCACTGGAATCAAAGGACATCAGATTGTATAAAGGCCTTATCAGTCCATGTTGCAGTGACTGCAGGTTCAACTCTGACCTGTAGCCCTTTGCTGCATGTCATGTCCCCCTTTTACATCTCCAGCTGTCCTATATAAGTAAGGCTTAAAATGCCCAAAATAATCTTAAAAATAAAAAATAAGGCATTTCATGACCAAACTACGGAGCTCCTAAAGGGACATGACTTGACGAAACTTTCTGGTGTGCACGCAAAAGTATCTCATGCTCGCAAGAAACCAATCTAAGGCTAGAAAAATGATGCTAACAAAGTATTGCTAACATTATTTGGCTAAACTTAATATTTCACATTCAGAGCATGAAATCAGTTAACAGTTGCCTTATCATCTTTAAGTTTGTTCATGACACTATCAGGTACATTCCATTGCGTTTTCATGAAGATAAATACCTCCTCCTCGGCAGCCATTCTGACTGCTACTCAGATTGGTTTCTCGTTCGCACCAGAAAGTATCTTGTGCACATCAGAAAAAATAAATTCCCATGTCCATTTAGGGGCTCCGTACCAAACAGTAGAGCAAACATGTACAGCTGTGTTGGTCTGGTGTGGTCACAGGTGAGTAACAGAGGCGGTACCTGTATGCCCTGTGCTGGTGACTGGAGAGCTTTAATAAAGCGCTGCGTATCGCAGGGAGCCAAGTCCCCAATATCCACGTGTCTTCTCTGGAGCCTCGGGGGGACAGGGAGCACCCTCCAGGCTGGGTCTGTCCTGATATGGCTGGTATTTTCCAGAAAGCTCGGCAGGTCACCTGAAAGGTCCAAATGGGCCTTTCTGGACACTCGTAACCGCAGCACCTGAAGAGAGTATTACAGATTCCTCATTCTGAGTTCAACACGTCCTCCATGCACTGAATAGAAAAAGCTTTTTCGGCTGTCTCACCTGATCCACCTCCTCATTAAATGTGGAGACCAGCTCATGGAGGAAGAGGAGGGAGTCTGCAGTGAAAAGTGTCTCATATTCTGCTTCTAGACCTGGGGGAGGGGGGAACAGCTCCATGCTGACTGGACCCTGTGGATGAGAAGAGTCTATGATGCGGGTTTATTAAGGTCAACATCCATACTGCAGAAAGGGGGTTCTTTGCAGCTGCTGCAGTGGTCCTGCTCCACGCCCGCTACACCCTGCACTGCTACTAGTCATAGTTCCATTATCTTTATTGTTACTATTGCCACTGTACATCATACGGACAGCTATAATTAATATGAATCATATTTCTCTATATCTGTATGAGTGTCTCTGGGTCCCAACCGGCAGAGGCAGATGGCCGCCCACCAAGAGCCAGGGTCAGTCCGAGGTTTCTGTCTGTTTAAGGACGTTTTTCCTCCAAATGCTTGGTCTTGGGGGAAATAGTTGTGTATCTGTAAATTATAGAGTGTGGTATAGAACTACTCTATCTGTAAAGTGTCTTGAGATAACTCCTGTTGTGATTTGACACTATAAATAAAATTGAACTGAAATGGAATCGACGTGGCCCCGAATAGAGACAGGACACTTAAAAGTTCCAAAAGGTTTATCACTGACACATATGGACTTGTCATGAATACAACTTTAACAGAAACGCCTGTGCTGGATACCAACACTCAATGAATAAGTGGTACGAGATGGAGGAGTTGAAAAAGTGAAAACGTTATGCAAATGTACTCTGACAGAAACGAGTGACGGTATCAGGGCTGTTTTCTACTTCACTCAACGACATGAACCTGCATTTATGAATTAATTGGTCATTTCGAGGCAGCGCAACCGGCTGTAAACACAACATCGACATATTAAAGCTATTATGGAAAACAGCTTTCTTATTATGCATTCACGTGAAAGGGAGAAATGTGGAGTCCTGTTTGTGTCCACCTGATGAATGTTAGTTCTCTCCTTTTAGCTCGGTTTTTAGTTTCATCCAACTCCTGAGGGAAATATCGTTCTCTTTAATGCTCCACTGTGTTCAACAGCTACACAGAGAAAAGTACTGCTTTTTAAATGGTTCTTCAAAGGACTCTATGGTTCTTGAAGGAGCCATCACCAATTGAAGAACCTCTTTATTTAGGAAATGGTTCTTCAAGCAAGTATGGTTCTTTCCAGTACTAAAGGGTTTTCTCAACTAATCGATTGTTTGGTCTAGCCTAAAACATCTGAACGCAGTGAAAAATGCCCATCAGTTTCCTAAATCCTGGTTGGTACACTGCAGTGGTGAGGTACTCAGAGCTTAGGGAGTAATAAGACTCACTCCATTACTGCAAAGAACCATTTTTGGTTCCAGTTAGCACCTGAGCGAACCAACCAAACTGTTAAGTTTTGGGATGCCAATAGGCTGAAAGATGCTAAAATGGTTCATAGAGCTGAGGGAAGCTGCAGAGATGGTAATTGTCTGTGGGTTCATTATGTTCATTATGTGAAATGTATAAAATAGAATACAGAAAATAAAAAGAATCCCTTAAGGAATAGGTTTCAGGAGCGCCAAGCACATGCCAACTAAGCAGTGGTGGAATGTAACTAAGTACATTTACTCCAGTACTGTACTTAAGTACACATTTGAGGTCTGTGTACTTTACTTGAGTCTTTCATTTTCATGCCACCACTTCTACTTCTACTCAGCTACATTTCAGATTTTTCTGCATTGAGTACTTTTACTTTTAATACTTACTTTTACTTTTAATAATACACTTACATACAATTACTTTTTTCAATGCAGGACTTTTACTTGTAAAAGAGTATTTTTACAGTGTGGGGTATTACTTTTACTTCAGCAAGTGATCTGAATACTTCTTCCACCACTTCACCTAACTTTGATTCAAGCACTAAAACATGTTGCACACTGTTTCATTATTTACTTTCATGCACAAGAAATTCCCAAGTTTTGTCAAAGCAGCAACACGTCTGAAACAGCACTTTAACTATCACTACCCTAACACTCATGAAACTGCTCTGAAGTTCAACGTCCATCATGCCACACACACCCTAACGCATCCTCATGCAGTTGTTCCTTTCCATCACCCATAATGTGGCCGTCTCTACTGTCCTTAATGCTTCAAAATAAAGAAATGCGCTGATACTCACAGGCATGCTGATGGCAGGGCTCTGTTCCCTCTGTAGTGGACTTTGGTTATGGTCTTCCTTTGCTCACTGTTTGAACAGGAAGGTGTTTGCGTGTATTCAGAGTTTAAAGTCCTAAACTGTCTGTGTAGATTCTGTACATCGACATGTGAGGCTATTTAAACACAGTGTGCCTTATAATAGCAATCTGGTCAAAATAGTCATTTATTTGTCATTTTATTTTATTGGAAATTACTAGATGTAATTTGAAATGACCTGAACTGAACTGACTGAAACATTGGATCCACCATTCCTCAATATGCGTTTTCCATTCTACAACGGTCCAGTTCTAACCCTTGTTAGCCTGAGCAAACCCTCTGCTTTATCAAATTATTAATTTTAATTATTTTTAGTGGCCAAAGTGAGAGTTCCCAGTATTTTACAAGAACATATCAACATTTGAGAAATGTAAACGAAACAATAATAATTGTTTGTTGACAATGCCAATTCATGTTTAATAAAGATCTAATGTTTACAGTCTATGGTAAGGATACACTGCTGCCATGTTCACTAGAAACATTCAAAGACAGTATATAAAAGGGAAATATTGCATTATTTTGTAACCTTTATTTAGAAAATATGAACCGGATGTCGTACGTGTTTCCGTATCCGCTTTAGGCCATCACAGTTGTGACCTGACAGATACAGGGTTGCCGCCGGTGTGATTAACGGTGCAAATACATTAATGAAAAGCCATGGAAGACAAGGCACAGATACAAGAGGCGATTAAAATCCAGGGTGAAGTCGTTCGGAAGTTAAAGTCAGAGAAGGCGAGCAAAGAGCAGGTCAGTACTTTCTGTAATGGTAATGTTAAGTTCTTCACATGCGGGTAACGGCATGTCCATTTGGCATTTAACAGAACGGGGTTGCTAGCTAGCCATACAGCATAGCTAACGTACCAAACCCCGTTTAACTTTCTGTCAAAGTAGTGTGGCGTTTAGTACATGATGTTGTCCATAGCTGAATCACTGCTGTCTGATCTATTATGAGTCACTTATTTATTCGGCACACATTATGTCCATTAACGCTTACGTATTTAAATCAAACTCCCATTATAAAATACAAACTTCTTCCTCTGCCATTTATAAGCCGAATTAATTGGGAGATGACAATGATTTAGAAAACACAGTTTGTTATATTGTACGTTGCATATGTGTTCACTGATAAGTGAGTCAACATTAAAATAGCTCTAAATTAATGGTAACTTAGGTACAACAGCCTGTTAGCTCTACGCACTGGGGCCACTAGCTAGCTATTTGGCCTGCTACCACATCATGCATCAGGTAGAAACGACTGCTTGTCACCAAAGATACGGCTGTAACAAACAGCTCAAACCCAGATATAGCGTTAGTAGCTACATTTTTATTTGCAAAGGGACGTTTTAGACGACTCCGTCCCGATGCGTCTAAACATTAACTTTAAATGTGTAGCTAAGGATATAAAGTTAGCTGATGCAATAACTTCCCTTATTTCATGCAGATGTTATCACAAATGTGAAAGAGCCTGTGACAATTTAAGGTATGTAAGTAACACTAGCCGATGTCTTCAGGTGCCAGGTTAATGCTTCAGCCTGTGGTCTGAAACACATGTCTGCCAGGATAATGCTGTCTTTATCATCAGCCAGCACACCGATTATGATTATGATAGGCCAGTAAACTGTTCTGGACTACTGGATGATGGTCATTGTCATTGTCATTGTCCTCTTACGGTCCTCTTACGGTGCATGACAGAGGATCCTCTGTCATGCACCGTAAGAGGATGTTGCGACAGGTTGAGGGTTTAAGTCTTGTGTGAAATGAACGTTTGTTAACACAAGTTTTAAGACCTTAATGCAATGAGCGCTAGAGTGGCAGCTGTTTCTCAGTTAACATGTCTAGCTGAAGAGTCCACATATAAATAAATATATATGTGTATATATGTTATATGTATGTGTGTATATGTGCGTGTATGTGAGCTTTGTCTTCTTTATTGTCTTGTTTGCTCTGAATTCTCTGCTGTTATGTCAGGGACTGTTGAGACCCGCCTTTTCCCACCATGACATCACCAGGTGCAGAAGTTATTGAAGTGACAGTGGAGAGTTCAGCAGGTCTTTTTCACAGGAGACATCACCATAGTAGGATAGGCACACAGGTGTTGTTAATAAGACAAACGATGACTCTTGTTCTATTCTAGTGAGCTGTGACAGTGAGCCAGCATGCACAATACTATACTATACTAATATGCACAATAAAAGCATCTTACACACGGTCGTTAGCGCTAAACCCACCAGACTCCATTTAATAAAAAAGCAATACTTTTAGCGTGTATAACGCCAACATATTTTCACATGGAAATCGGTAAACTGTGTGTTTATTTCAACCAAAAACTGGAGTTGTGACGGTTGGAAAAGTGGAAACGCAGACCCAAAACGGCTTTTCATAGTTTTTAGTTTCTGTCGACTTTGAATGAAGTGTATTTTACGATGCTGAAATTACTGTTTATTTACACGGAGTCTGGTGGGTTTAGCGAATGCAATTTAGCGGATGTTCTTATGCTTAAAGAAAAAAAGGATCTTACTCTTTCGCTTAACAGGACCAATGTCAGAGACAGTTGTTCCTATCATTCACTTAGACACAAAAACAAAGGAAAATCAGGTTGAAAGCAAGGATTTGATTGTGAGGATTTTTAAAATGCTGGAATCACTAAATGCACGCGACACAGGTTTGATACTCAGGTCAGAGCAGGACTGTGCGTGTTTGTGTGTGCGTGTGCTGCGTTGGGCTGGCGTCTTTGATTGACTTGGTCTCATGTGATCTCATGTCCTGCCCTCCACCCTGTGATGATGATGCATCATGCCCCGCCCCCCCCCCCCCTAGTGACAGGGTTGCTTACCACTTTTCTCCTGTTCTTCCTGCCTGGCCCTGGATGACCCTTCATCATCTACCTACACCGTCTCCTGGACATCTTTGCTCAACTCACTTCCTGATTCCGCTGCTGCTGGCCGTTGTGATTGGCTGCTGTCGCTGGCCCTGTACAACTCCACTGGACATCGTGATGCACCCCTGAACTTTAACCGGTTGGATTTCTGGACTTATTGTTCTTTTTGTCCGTGCTGTGGGACCAACATGCTGGCCGTGTTCTGTGTTCGTGCTTGCTCTGGTCTGGTTCGGACTGCAACACGGGTCCAATCTGTGCATTCTCTACCTGGGATCACTGTTGCGCAGGTAGGTGTGTGTGTGTGTGTGTGTGTGTGTGTGTGTGTGTGTGTGTGTGTGTGTGTGTGTGTGTGTGTGTGTGTGTGTGTGTGTGTGTGTGTGTGTGTGTGTGTGTGTGTGTGTGTGTGTGTGTGTGTGTGTGTGTGTGTGTGTGTGTGTGTGTGTGTGTGTGTGTGTGTGTGTGTGTGTGTGTGTGTGTGTGTGTGTGTGTGTGTGGCGCAAAATCTCCTGTCACCACTAGGGATGCAACGATTACAGATTTTGTTGGTACGATTTATAGTCTGAAAAATAATCAGTTTCACGATCAAGATTATTATGCAGTAACAGTTTTGAATGTTTTGAAAATGATTATATGATCAATCATCAACCTTTTTATTTAAATTCATCTGAAAAGATTAGAGATTGTTACGTGTTAGTTAGCTTATTAAAGCAGCAGCAGCAAAGACATATGTTCATTCATGTTTCTCGTTAACGTGTGTGTGTGTGTGTCTGGCAGATTGATGAAGAGGTAGCCAAACTACTGCAGCTGAAGGCTCAGATCGGAGGAGACGATGGCAAACATCAGTTTGTCCTCAAGACGGCAAAGGTAAGACCCTCGTGCTACTGTATGCAAACACGTGCATTCAATTAGGAATAGGAAATTAAAAAAAAATATTCCGTTGGCTAACCTGGTGTTAAAATACGATCTGTGTCTTGGATGCAATCCAATGCAGGTAGAATCTGGCTCTCACTGTGATGATGACATCCGTTCGGTTTGAAAGCATTCATAACAAAAATATATGCTAACGTCACGCCTTCTGCTATCCCAATCTGCCTGTCCCACAGCTGTAGACGGCAGGGACGAGGTGGCCTCGTGGTTAAGGTGCACACCATACACTGTTTGTTTCAGCAGCACCTCATCCGTGTAATTCAAATGTAATTAATGCAGAAACAAGCCAAATAAAGACTTGTAGCTTTCACTCTCCCTCCAAAACGCCTCAGTAAATATTCATGCAAACATGGCTTCTGGTTGATCACATGAAAAGAATCCTGTAAACTAACCGTCTGTCACAGCTGAACTTTCCCACAAACGTGCGCAGTGCCTATCAGAAGACATCATCGGCTGTGTTAAGAATGTCTGAAGAGGACAAAGCTCCGACACACAAAGTCACTGCTGTAACTGTACTGCAATGTTTCAGACTGAAATATACCCATGAAACCACACAAACGGGGAACAGTAATAACGGTGGTTGTATGACAGTAGACATGCTAGGTAGCTTATCTTGCTAGTGCTAGCTTGGCAGACCCGGTAGCTTACCAGACCGTGGCCTTGCAGGTCCTAGTGGGCCCCCCTGCGCCTGGAATGCAACGTGTTTGTTGACAAGTTGACCAGCTCTGCCCGTCCGATCACAGAGCGGCAGAATCAATCAAAATGTCCATTAATACGGGTTGGTAATGATGTCATTGTTCAGATAATGCATCATCACGTCAGTGGTGAGTTGTTCCTGTCGTATCTCACTGTGGATCTGTTATGACCATAACTTGGGACGTCAGGATGTTAAATACATTTTCCTCTTCAGTTAACATGACACATGAGAAACAGTAACTGACAGCCAGCAACAGATTTGTTTTGCAGAACAATACATTCTTGAAACTCATTTTTCACATTCACTTAGCCAGTTCATTCACTACACTTCACGTATTCCAGGGTTTTCCCTGTCTTGTCTTGAGTCTTTGTCAGCACATAAGCTGAATGAATGTGAAATGCGGCAAAAAAAAAAAAAAAAAGGATCAAACTAACTAAAAGACTCTTCTCAGGTCTAATGATTGTAGTTGGACTTTTTTTGTTTTTAGCAAGCTTTGTCCAAGCTTTTTTAATTGTCTTATTTATTTATTATCTGCTCTAGCTTTTCCAACGTCTTAGACACAGGTATGGTGATAATAATGGTCCACAATGACGTCATATTGCATATTTGTTTTTTTATTGAAAAACATCACATTTTCTTGAGGAAAGACCCTTTGACCCGGCCGCCAAATTTGCGCACCCAAGTCTTCGATGAGCCCAGGGAAAACCCTGTATTCCTTTGAAAGCTTTCACCTGACAGTCGTACTGAAACGCAGCGAATGTCCCCCCCCCCCAGGGAACGAGGGACTACAACCCCAAGCAGATGGCCATCAGAGAGAGAGTCTTCAACACCATCATCGGCTGCTTCAAACGCCACGGAGCAGAGACCATCGACACACCCGTTTTTGAACTCAAGGTAGATTTGCACACGACACAATTGAACACGTTCACCGCTCAGTGCTAGGGCTGCACGATATGAGGAAAATATGCAATTCCGAATCCTAAACCGATTCTTGAAAAACTGAAAGATTACATCAAAGAAAGGCTCTTTTTATAGATGCGGCAGCCGTAATAAGCCGTAAGCGTTTACGTCCGTTTTGGTGAGCCCAGAAGGAAAATATGGCATTTTAAAAGTAGCCTACATTTGTTCTGTGTGCCATCTGACATTACCTGTCATACATTGTGGCATTTGTTTTGTACGTCTGAATGATATAAATGGTGCTGATAAAAAAAAAAAAAAAAAAATGTTTTAAACTGCCCATATTTGGAGCAATTAATTTCTTATGGAACTATAGTATGTTAGTAATGAAACAATGAGATAATGGCCTGCAATATCATTTCCCATCCCTCTCAAGTAGGGGTGCACCGGATCACAAAAGTCACGGATCGCATCACGGTTTTGAGTCACGGATCGGTTCAATGTCGGAAGGAAATCATATCCGACATTCTTTTATTGAACATTGAGTTGAATATAAAAGGCTTAAAGTGCAGTTTTCTGCTGATATTTTTCTTTCAACTAACACAAAAGTGTCTTTCGCGATGTGTTTATTGCGCCAGTTGATATCGCGATGACGATTTAAAAAAAAAAAAAAGTGATATGTTGTGCAGTCCTGCTCTGTGCATGTGTGCCCAGCGTCTCCCATTCACCGCTGTGACGTTGTGTCCTCTGTGTGGTGTGCAGGAGACGCTGACAGGGAAATATGGAGAAGATTCCAAGCTCATCTACGACCTCAAAGACCAGGGAGGAGAGCTGCTGTCCCTCAGATATGACCTCACTGTATCCTTCCAATACACAGCAGGAGGGGGGGGGGGGGTGAATACGCACAACAGCTAGCATGATTGGTTTGCGTGCAGTGAAAGCAATGAGTCTGTGTTTCCTTATTTAACAGAAATCTATGCATTTGTCTGTTTTTCCACCACTGTCGGTCATTGAAGAAAACGTTTTTAACAGGAATTTTGTATTCGTCTGTCGTCACATTATCCTTAAGTTTCTATTCATTGAAGAAATATGGAATTGCGTTTCGTCATCGTTCTTCTCTCTTCTTTGTTTTGGAAAGGTTATTGTTCATTTATTTTAGTCTGTTTTTTCATGGTGAAAAAAAAGATTGTCAATGAATATTTTTGTATCGTAGTTTTTGTTTGTGAAATAAAAAGGACATTGAGCATCATCAAGCATCAGGAGCGGTGTGTGTTCCTTGACCTGCCCTCTCTCTCAGGTGCCCTTTGCCCGCTACCTGGCCATGAACAAGATAACCAACATCAAGCGCTACCACATCGCTAAGGTGTACCGCCGTGACAACCCGGCCATGACCCGCGGACGCTACCGAGAGTTCTACCAATGTGTGAGACTTCCTCCGATACGTTTTCACTCCTGCCAGGGACACAGAGCCACTGTCTGGCTGAACTGTTAGATCTTTTGGAAACGGACCGGGTTTAATTTGTGTGTGTGTGTGTGTGTGTGTGTTTCAGGATTTTGACATTGCAGGGCAGTACGACGGCATGATTCCAGATGCTGAGTGTCTGAAGATTGTCCATGAAATCCTCAGTGAGCTGGACCTCGGAGACTTCCGTATCAAGGTTCGGCACACTTGTCCAGTGTGATTTCATTTCAATAACTGAAAAGGTGAAAAGTCCGACTTCGATCAGTAGTGTGATCTCTGTGACCACTTCCTCCATGTCCAGGTCAACGACAGACGCATCCTCGACGGGATGTTTGCCGTGTGTGGCGTCCCGGATGACAAGTTCCGCTCCATCTGTTCAACAGTGGATAAACTGGACAAGGTGAGTGCATGCGCTCAGCTTTTTTGTTTTTCAATCCTGCAAACCTGATTCCCGTTAGGAACCCCTGTTCATTTACAGAAGGGTCAAACGTGACACGGTAAGACTTGTAGACAGTGCTCTACGAAGTCAACTGTTGTTCTGAAAGAAGGCCACAGACCCTGATGTAGTCTATATCAACGACATTTCATTTTCAGGATTGTTCAGGTGCCGCCTGAAGTTCCGCCGGATGTCCCTCTTTTTGTTAACTGCTCCTCAGATCTCTGCAGGGTGAATCCAGACAGCTAGCTGGACTATCTGTCCAATCTGAGTTTTCTGTTTTCCACGACTAAAACAACTTCTGAACGTACGCGTTCCACCAAAACAAGTTCCTTCCAGAGGCTATGTTGCAGAGGCACAGTGGCTCTGTCCGGTGCTTAGCACCGCCCAAGACCATTGTGATTGGTTTAAAGAAATGCCAATTAACCAGAGCACGTTTTAAAGCTCTCATATTATGCCTTTTGGCTTTTCCCCTTTCCTTTATTGTGTTATATATCTTTTTGTGGACGTTAGGGATGGGCATTCAATAAAATATTCTTCGCCGATCGTCGGGAGAATTAACGATCAACTATCGATTAATCATTTCGTGCTAACACCGAGTTGATGCTAAGTTGAGACTGAGAGCAGGACGCACCGCCACCGACATTAACCACGGTCAGATGTCGGATGTACGGATGTGGTACATCATATGTGGTACATCATATGTGGTACATCATTTGAGTCGTGGCCGTGTTGTACTTATACACGGCGTCGCAGTGTTTGCAGTGAACTAAGTCGTTTTTTAAATCAAAATGGTCCCACGCCACACTTCGCCGTGACCTCCTCAGGATTACTTTTGAAATCAAAACGGAAACTTGCAGGTAACTGAGCAGCCTATGGCGCCCCCGGGTGGTAAACTGTTTAATTGCTGCCACACAGAGGAATTAATTTCATTGCTTCAAGACTCACACTACGCAACGCAACCTGCATTAGTTTAGTCGATTTCAAATTAACGTGATCGACGAAATTCTTAATGATCAATTATCTATCGTCGATTAATCGTACCCATCCCTAGTGCACGTTATAGGTTTACAAAGTGAAAAAGCCCAAAGTCCACCCCAAAGGGCCTTACCATCTTCCAGAGAAAACACTGTTCACAAACTGCTCCAAACTGTAGTCCAGCTTTTACTTCCGTGACGAACGAGCGTCACTTTGTAACACACGTTATAATGCTCGCCTAGCTGCTAGCATGGCACGCCCTCATACTCTGCAACTGACTGGCTAGCAGTATTTACTGCGCATGTGACTCCCAACAAAGATGGAACAGAAGTGAGATGCCTCACTCTGTAGCTAAAACAGAGAGCTCAACACACAGGGTGAAAAGAGGAGCTGCAGCAATGTGCAGTACAACAAATATATGGTGTTTTCTGAAAATTAAACTACATAAACCTATTCTGGTACAACCTCTAAATATAATTATGAACCTGAAAATGAGCATAATGCGTTCGATGTTGTAAAATACCCTTTCAGCCATCAAGTGTTTCTTCTTTTTGTCGTTTAACAGCAAACAACTGTTGAAAAAAGTTGTTATAAGTAATTGTTACATTTTAAATAAATAATTTCTGTTTAAACCATATGGCCTTAGCAATAAACAAGCCTTTCTTTAATCTTTCATTTTTTTATTAATTTTTTGTAATTAAAGATAAAATACTGTTTCTTTTGCACTTTTGATAAGAGGACACATCTGCTGTTTTGGACAGTTTATATAAATATAGGACATTTTTTTCAGTCATTGAATTCTGTTTAAAAAAATCGTCAGAAAATCGTATCGTGAATCGTATGGAATCATGTGTTGAGTATATGTTACATCCCTAGTATCTGTCTTTGAGTCGTGTCCTCGTGTCTTTCTGCCCCCCCCAGATGCCCTGGGAGGACGTGAAGAAGGAGATGGTGAATGAGAAGGGCTTATCGGAGGAGGCTGCCGACCGGATCGGAGAGTACGTCAGTTTGCAGGGTGAGACTTCCCCCAAACTCACACAAGACATCTGTCCTCAGAAAGGCTGTCCAATCAGCTGGCAGCTGGTCCAAGCTCTTCCAATGGGATCCGTGGCTGGTTTTGTTAGTCTTCTAGAGCAGGGGTCTTCAGTGTTTTTTTAAGCCAAGGACCCCTTAACAGAGAGAGACGGAGCAGGGACCCCCCACTACATATATTGTGTAAAATGAAGTTGCATGAAACTGGGCCTATAGTAACGTGTGGGTGGTCTGAAGCTTTCATACATACCTTTTTAGTGCATACAATACTAAGCTATTAAAATAATAATTGTTGGCATGATTTTATAAATCATCTTTTAATGTTACATACATGTGGAACAGTATAATATTAATATTTACAGTCTATGGGATGATCTACCGTACCTACAGGCCAGTGAGCCTATCATCAGTTTTTTTTTTTTTTTTTCACAAATAGGTTGATTTATATTTGCTAATAAAATGTTAGATTCATGTTAAGACAATTTAATTTTGGAATAAAAAAAAACAATTTTCGTGGCCCCACTGCAGTAACTCTAAGGCCCCCTTAAGGGTCCCGGACCACCTGTTGAAGATCTCTGGTCTGGTTTAGGGGCTAAACAGTTTGAAATTGTGAATGCCATTGTTCCAGAGCTGCAGAGGATTTCTTTTATTTTAAGGTTATTTTTGGGGCATTTCAGGCCTTTTATGAGAGAGGACAGCTGAAGACACGAAAGGGGGAGAGCGAGGCGGAATGACATGCAGCTTCGGCCACAGGTTGGAATCAAACCTGCGACCAAACAGACAGGAAACTGTTTTCAGACTATTACGCAACACAGAATTTGGCACATTTGCCGACTTTGCGACTCAGAAATTCCCCCAGAACCAGAGAGATTGCGTATTCAGGCTGTGAAACATGTAAAAAATGTAATCATCGTTTTGCTTGATTTGCTATACTCTATGATGGCTAAGGAACTCTTTGGTGACTTTTTAGGGCTTTATGTTGACACCTCTTCCCTACATTGTACACTATTTTCTGATATTTTAAATTCCAAAACGATGAATCAATAAATAATAAGCAGCTTCATTAGAGGTGCTCACAGGGATGAACACACAGTCACAGAGCTCTGCTCTAAAGGACTGCACAAAATCTAGTGGGAGCGGGCGGTTTTAACGGGGGCTGCGTTCCAAAAATAGACAGCGGGTCCCGGGGTTTAGGAGCGCTGCTCCTGATCAGCGCTGTAACCGACTGTTAGCTTCGCCTAGTTTGGTTTCATTAGAAAATCAGAAAATCTGCTTATTTATCACTACACAGTAAAATAACTAGTTTCCCTGCGGGAGGGAAGAAGACACATAATCACTGGTCAATCTAATGTTCTCGGTGTGGGCGGGACCCAACACACATGCTGCGGGAGCGGGCGGTAATGGTCACAAATCCACGGGGAGCGAGCAGGAGCGGGACAACTCTGTGTGGTTCAGTGTGCGCTGCTTGTGACACAGCTGTTGGCGTTGCAGGTGGGATGGACTTAGCCGAGCGCCTCCTGCAGGACCACAGGATGTCTCAGAGTAAGCAGGCGTGCACCGGCCTGTCGGACATCAAGCTGCTCTTCAGCTACCTGGAGCTCTTCCAGGTCACCGACAAGGTACTGCTGCTTCACTTTAATCAGCGGAATATACAGTATGTTGTTCTGCACTTTTATTCTCTCTTTGTTTGTTCACACCTCGCCCGCTCTCCCCTGCAGGTGGTGTTTGATCTGAGTCTGGCCCGCGGTCTGGACTACTACACGGGAATCATTTACGAGGCGGTGCTGACTCAGGCCGGGGTGGCCCTGGCGCCCGCTGAAGCCCAGAACGGGGCGCCTGCGGACGAGAGTGTCAGCGTGGGCAGCGTGGCGGGCGGCGGGCGCTACGACGGCCTGGTGGGCATGTTTGATCCCAAAGGCAGGAAAGTGCCGTGTGTCGGTGTCAGCATCGGCATCGAGAGGATCTTCTCCATCATGGAGCAGAAGGCTGAGGTGTGTGTGTGTGTGTGTGTGTGTGTGTGTGTGTGTGTGTGTGTGTGTGTGTGTGTGTGTGTGTGTGTGTGTGTGTGTGTGCATGCACAGACTGTAATTCTGTGTTCATTGTGTGTGTGTGTGCGCAGAATTTAGCTATGTGTTGTTCTGTGTGTGTAGCGCATCCGCAGACTACAAGTGCGTTGTTCAGTGTGTGCAGACTGTAACAGTGTGTGTGTGTTGTTCAGGCGTCAGCAGAGAAGGTCCGGACCACGGAGGTTCAGGTGATGGTGGCGTCGGCTCAGAAGAACCTGCTGGAGGAGAAACTCCGACTCATCACGGAGCTCTGGGACGCTGGCATTAAGGTGTGTGTGTGTCTGGTACCTGCTAACAGGTACTTTTTTTTAGTATCACCTCCGTCGAGGTTCCAAGCGAGCTGAGGCGATACCAAAAGGTGACGTGAACACCTGCAGACTACTGATTGGTCGGCGTCATCATTGCTAGCGACAGACGGGGGTGTCCTGAACAAACCCGCCATTGTTCAATAGTAGGCAGAAACTAAGTGTCTCCCCTGTGCTTTCTGACATAGGGTTAGAAATCTGTAGCAGGAAAAGTTGATTTCATGTTGTGAACCAGGAAATGAGTCGGGGTGGTGGTGGGATGCAACGGCTGAGCGACGTGTGTTGCTGCGACGTGTAGGTACATTTTTTGAGAGGTGACGTCAGGTTACGGCGTAGGTTCGGTATCTCCACATACCTACGTATGTAGCCACGTCGTCAATTTAACTCAGAAGCATACGTCACACTTTAAGGGAGGTACAGGATCTTTTGTGACTGCCATATTTCTGATCTTTTTTTTTTTTTTATAAACCTTTGGTTTGGATGTGTTTTGTCTTTATTTTGGATTGAATGCTGTGCGTGTGTGTTTCCAGGCGGAGGTGATGTATAAGAAGAACCCCAAACTGCTGAGTCAGCTGCAGCACTGCGAGGAGTCGGGGATCCCGCTGGTGGCCATCCTGGGAGAACAGGAGCTAAAAGACGGAGTGGTCAAACTCCGCGTCGTGGCCACCAGAGAGGAGGTACACACACACACACACACACACACACACACACACACACACACACACACACACACACACACACACACACACACACACACACACACAGCGACAAATTCCTGAAAGCACAGAACTTTAGCAGTCTTCTACAAGTGTGCCGAGTTTACATCATACAAGGAAGGAAGAAAGAAACTAAAAACATCATGGTGAAAGGTAAACGGCAGAGACAACAGAACTAAGAAAACAGTCAGGAACAAGATGGTAAGAAGAGTAAACTGGTGGAGTATTATCTAGCTTCCAAATGTGCCGTTATATGTCCATGTCCCAGTATAGAATTGCATGCACTAAACACAGTGAATATAGCATGATAGAGGATTTCATCATCATCACCCTCCCAGCCAGCCTCGATCCAGATCTGCCCACACCCGTTCTGCCCAAATAAACCGGTGTTAGACTGACGGTGTTTGAGTTTACGGTGGTTAGAAGCTGGTTGCAGGACTAACCCTCCCCGTCCTGTTTCCCTCTCCTCAGGTTGATATTTCCAGAGCAGATCTTATAGCTGAGATCAGGAAGAGGACCTCTGAGGCCTAGCCAACCACCAACCCAGATCACTTCAAACACAGACGCTCTGCACAACGACAAGTCACGTTGCACGCTGCAACACAGCACGCCAAAAGCAATGACGCTAACTGGAGGTGTGACTGGAGAACACCACCTAGACTAAAAGTTGCAGCTTTTTTTTTGGATCGTGTGTTAACGTTGTTTAATATTGTGCTCTGAGGGGGGGGAAAAATCATTGATGTTAACTGTTCAAGCCCGAGAAGTCAGTTTCTTCTCCTCCATAAAGCTGCTGGAGATCAGTTTGGTCTTCACGTCAACACATTATCTGTCCAGGACCAAGGCCGGCCGCTGTCCTACCTGAACCCATCTCATTTACTGCAGTGCAACTTATAGCTTCGACTCATTTCTACCTTCATCAAACATGGCTGTATCAAGTATCTGAAATAAAAGCATTCATCATTCTGCTGAATACTAAAAACAGTTGCTGTGTTGACTGATAGAAGAGTGTGTGTGTGCATGCGTAGTTATAGTGAAAAGGATGTCAACCCTTTTTGTTCCCAGTGGGTGCGCCTGCGCTGCGTTCCGGAGGCCCCCCGCGAGCCATCACGCCCATTCATGTCAATGCTTGATATTCCACCAGCCGCGCTGCGCCATGTCCCAGAAGCACGCGTGAAGCGGCTCTCCGCTCCGCTAAAGATACGCCCCAGGCGTTTAGTTACAGGAGCGCTTGGAGTGGAAGGTAGATACGAGCTTAATAAACACAGCATTATTCTGTAAAGTACTTTTAAAGACAATATAATCTGCGAGTTGGGCAGGAAAATTGATTTCAGAGATGGATGTGTTAAAACCTGCAGAGTGTTTTTTTGGTAACTGGGTAGATTAATGATTTAGGACGATCATTTAGAATTTATGCTCGCAGGGAGGGACGTCCTTAACTGGATTTCCTTTAATGGCTGCAGTCCACATTACATTGTGTACAGTGGGCCTGTTGCACTATGGGTAATTGTTATGTTGAGCAGATGTTTCAAATCCACGTAACCTGATAATCACTAAAAAGTAATATCGAAATCAAACAAGTCATCTACAATCTGATTTTTAAATTTAGCTTCATTCTATACTTTCATACAAAGCAACACCACCATCCCATTTTCTTTTCAAAACTCATTTAATTAAAATGAGGAACCAATCCAACACAATAAAAAACAATTCAAGAAAACATGCAGAAAACAAACCACAGAAGATCAAACAAGACAAACTACAAACTACTCTCATAAAAACAAGACAAACTTTCATAGAAGCATGCAGAAATCAACAAACTACATAGAAGATTAAACATCTTTTTTTCTTTTTACATTATAAAGCAAACTGTGTGTGTCAGTGTCAATGCATGTCATTACTGCACATCCTGTGCAGAACCTGCTGGGCCGCGGCCCGCTGGGCCTCCTCCCACATAATGGAGGCCGTGGGTCCTGGCAAGATCAGGACCAGCCCTCTGAAGGGCGTGCTCGTCCCGGGGACGCACACCTCGTAGGTGAAGTAGAGGAATCCATCCGGCCCAGCGTGGCTGTAGTAAATCTCATAGAGCGGCTGGCCAACGCCATTCGCCTTGCACAGCATGCGCAGGAGCATCACGGGGGACGAGGCTGGCGCTAGTGACGCTGGGGGCCCCTGGAAGGTGGAGCTGGGAGGTGGGGGCGCAGTGGGTCCTCCCACTGCTCTGCAGAAACCCGGCGGGGTGGACTGAGGGCGGGCCAGGCGAGGAGGCGGGCCCGAGGGCAGGATGTGGCGCGGCGGCTTCACGGGGCACGGCACGAGGCTCTTGGGAAGTTTGTGATGCTCGTCCGGGCTCGGCTTCACGGCCGACTGCCATTTGACTGAGATGTTAATCCCAAACTTCTTCTTGAATGCTGGGGACAAAAAGAAGAGACGTACAGCAGTGAGGCCCACAGCAGCTTCTCTGACGACAGGCTCGCTTGAGATGAGCCAGGCCATCGCCTCCCCAATGCATGTTGGGTAGTTTTGTGTCGCCTTGATCCTGACTCGCTCTGACGTAACGCGCACATGGGCCACGATAACGTCACGAGATCGAGGCGGCCGCAGTTTTAAGGGATTTTAATTGCTTTCTGTCTGATTTAAAGGCTTATTCTGTACAGAACACGTGTGGCAGATAGATAGATAGATAGATAGATAGATAGATAGATAGATAGATAGATCTCAATAAGTGGCTAATATATGACACGCCAATTTGTATGCCATTATGACGTGTTATCAAGACGCATGATTGCTTTTTAGCGTGTTTATCAACGCCGTTTGGCCTTCATTGACTTACATTACCTTGCGTGTCAATTTAGGCCGAAGCGAGTAGTACGACAGCCCGAAAATCTGCCTAGGGAGGTTGGTTGGGGTGATGGATGGGTCAAACACATGACTTTCACCCAGGAGTCTGGGGATCGTTTCCTAAACCCAACCGTCGCTTCTTTTCCTAAACTCAACCCCGTTATTGTTTGCCTAAACCCAACCGACATACACGCGGATAGCTCAAAATATGTACAGATAACACTTGGCTTTGGAAAGTGGCGTGTATGTTTACGCAAAGTCATGTTGTCAGATTAAAGATCATCTACAATCTGTTAACATCAGCAACAGATCACATGTAAAGCATTTTAACAGCTGCTCTGTCATAATAACACAACTGGAGACTGTGTAGAAGCTGATATATCGGTCTGATAACGTGTTAATTCAGACGTAACAGGATGCAAGTGTTTATGTGACTTCCTGTTCAGACTAAAGGCTGCTGGAAACTGTCCGACTTGACCGCGGCTTTCTGTCGCCGCCTGCTCTCGTCCACTTTACAGGCAAAAGTGCATCAACATAAACAAAATTGCAAAGGCAAACCCTTTCTCTAACTGAAAAGTCACTGTGCAGTGTGCAACAAAGATTGTTAAACATCCAAATTATTTACACTGTATTTGGATTGAGCTAATAAAACCTAAAAAAAAAAATCGATTTTTTGAAAATATGAATTGATTTGCCCTACGAACTCAATTTTTAAATCAAATCGATTTTTTTTCCCCAGCCCTACTAAAAAGTATTTACCTACACCTTATTCTTGTTTAAAATCATTTACATGATATAAATGAATGTATATGGAGCGTGACAAAAAGGTAACCTTGAAATTGTGGCGTTAACGGCGACGCAAGGAAAAATGTGGGTGCACCTACATTTTGTGCTGGTGCACCTAAATAAAAAAGTTAGGCGCACCAGTGCAACCAAGGCAAAAAGTTAGTGTGGAGCCCTGGTTGGGTGATTGCCATTTTCCAGCCAGATGATGCAATTATATCATCATCATCATCATCATCATCATCATCATCATGGTAAATAAAGTAATAAAAAATAAACTAAAGATCCACTGACGATAGGATATGTAACATTATTTCTGCATGTATCTTATGAACAAAGAGTAAATATAATCATGAGCAGAGGAATAAAAAATGTTAAATCAAACGCTACACCAAACATTCAACTAAATATTTCACATTCCATTAATCGCGGTCTTCACGATTACCTAATCGCATTCCTTCAAATCTCGATTTGAACACGATTCATTGAGCCCTAATTGTATCAAAAGGTTGACAAGATGTTTACACGGGTCCCGTGTATCAGTCCGTCCCTCACGTACCTTCCACCAGCTCCTTCTTGGCCATGGAGGCAGCATGGTGGGACGAGAAGGCGACTATAGCAGACACGCCCTCTATGCCAGGCCCCGCCTTCAGGGACAGCCTCTCCACCCCCTCTGCCAGAACACGCAGCACCTGGGAGAAAACAGTAGGTACACCAAAAAACCTTTATTCACAAATAAAGGGCCACACTGAAAAAGAGAATCACATCAAGGGCCAGGCGTACAGTTTATTGACAAAAAAAAACACGTAGACTGCATGTCGCTTTTTTTGTTGCTTTTTTCTGACTTTTTTCTGACTTTTTTCTCAGACGTTTTTGTCAATTTCTTCTTTTTTTTAGTTTTTTTTTTTTTTTTTAGATTGTTGGTTTTTGCAACATGTTAACCATAATTTACTGAGGTGTATCTCTCCATTAAAAGCTTAGAAACATGGTTCTGAGTAGGGCTGGGCAATATATCGATATCGATATATGAGGCTAGATATCGTCTTACATTTTTTCATATCGTAATATCCTGATATGACCCAAGTGTTGTCATTTCCTTGTTTTTAAAGGCTGCATTACAGTAGAGTGATGTCATTTTCTGAACTCACCAGACTGTTGTAGCGGTTCCATTATTTGCCTTTGGCCACATACAGTAGTTATTATATCCACATAACTGATGATTATTCATAAAAAAAAATCGTATTGTGTGCATATTTTGTGAAAGCACCAATTGTCAAACCTACAATATCGCTACAATATCGAGGTATTTGGTCAAAAAATATCGGGACATTTTCTTCATATCGCCCAGCTCTAGTTCTGAGCCAGACGAGCCCCAGAGCCGTGGTACCTGCAGCAGTTCCTCTTGCCTGGTGGCGGCCGGCAGGTTTCCCATACAGAGGTGTCTCTTCTCGGTGCTGCGCCGGACGCTGAGACGGAAGCCGGGCTCCAGCGCGTACCCGTGCAGCAGATTGATGGCTTCGGTGGCGACGGCCGGCGAGCCGTACTTGCCGTAGGCGAAGCCGCGGTTCTGGCCGCTGAAGTTCATCATGAGCCGGAACTCCCAGAGGGGCCCCACGGAGCTGAACAGGGGGATCAGCAGATCCTCGTAGGTGTCCCGCGGGATCTGGCTGATGAAGACCTCGCAGCGGGCTCCGGGGGGCGGCCCGTCCCACACTGACGGAACAACGCAGAGGAGACGGGAGGTCAAATGGGAAATCTAACAATTTACAATCACTGCCTACTTTT
Source organism: Gymnocephalus cernua (assembly GCA_023631565.1). Classification (NCBI taxonomy): domain Eukaryota; kingdom Metazoa; phylum Chordata; class Actinopteri; order Perciformes; family Percidae; genus Gymnocephalus; species Gymnocephalus cernua. The sequence continues at coordinate 17,130,704 of CM042435.1, forward strand.
GTCTGCTGCAGTTACCAGTTCCAGACTCCAAAAACACATTGTATTTTAAAGTTGCTTTTTCACAAAATGGATTCATTTGAGTTTATCAGAGCACCCCGACGTTGTTTACGTTCATCGCTGAATTTGAATCATTGGTCTTTATCAAAACACTGACAGCATACAGATGAACAGCAACCGATTATTGGGCCATTTTTTGGCAGTGTGCAGATTATCTGTATCTGTGATTTATTTGCCTGATAACCAATAAAGTTAATGTTAGCTACAGTTAGCTGTTTTTTAGCTAAGGTTTGTTGGTCACTGCGGTTTTGTTCGTCTCGGAGAGACTGGCATTTTTCATATTCGGCTGGATGTCTCTATTTCAGGTGAATAGGTTTGACTGCGATGGGCTTTAGGCAAATGTTGCAGCGTGGGGTCTCTTGCTCCACGTCTGTCGCAGCAAACCCATACCAGTTCCAAACAACAGATGATTTTATTCCTTTCTGGGGAACAAACTTCCCACTCTCACTGGTAGCCATATTGTCACTTGCTGTTGCTGTTTCGTGTGTGCTATGATGTTGTTCTTGTCGCTTGCCATACTGCAATTTGAAACTAACTCTACGGAAGCTCCGGAGAGCCAAAAATGCGCCATTACACAAAAACTCGATTTACTTCTTTTTTTAAATCGGCCGCAACAAAAAATTCGAATTAATTAATGTAATCGATTTTTCGCCCAGGCCTACGCTGCAGGAAGATTTCAATGAGCATTATAGGTAGGGAAATAAAGACATGTTTAAAATTATTTAAGTCCTAGAACAAAAATACACAAAATACAAATTTAAGACTTTTGCATTTTGAAATGTTAGACTTTAGACTTTTTAAGACCCCGCAGAAACCCTGTAACTGCTCCTCAGATCTCTGCAGGGTAAATCCAGACAGCTAGCTAGACTATAGGGGCGGGAAACACCAGAGGCCTCACGATACTTATGTCACGATACAATATTATTGGGATATTAAACATATTGCAATATTCTGCGATATATTGAAATGTATTACCTTTTTTCCAACTTTTCAAGACAAACTGACCAACACATAGGCTATATAATAATTGATCGATACTTGGCATATCTGTATCGATACGATATTGGCAGAGAAAATATCGCCATACTATGCTGCATCGATTTTTTTGATCTGTCCAATCTGAGTTTTCTGTTGCACGTCTAAAACAACTTTTGAACGTTTACATGTTCCACCAAAACAAGTTCCTTCCTGAGGCTACTTTGCAGTGGCACCGTGGCTCCGTCCGGCACTCAGCGCCGCCCAAGACGATTGTGATTGGTTTAGTGAAATGCCAACAAACCAGAGCACGTTTTTCTCCCATCCAGGAAGGCTGTGTGGACTAGCCAGACCCTCCTCCGCAACGCTGCGGAGGAAGGTCTGGCTATGCGAGACTAGTTTGATTGCAGTCTGGTGTAAAGTGTTTTGAGCCCAGCAGCCTCTCTCACCCTCGGGCGGTCCTCCATATTTCCTCTGGCCGTTGACTTGAGTCAGCTTGGTGCCGGTCGTTCTCAGCCAGGTTTCCAGCGCCTTCACCCGCTCCGCGTTCAGCACCTGACGGGGAAACAGAGTGGGAACAACTCCTCATCAACCTGTCCCTGTGCCTCAGCCCATTTATTTTAAATCAAGTACACCTCAGTATATTATGGCTAACAACTGCTTTTTGCCCCCCCCAAAGAGGTTTTAGCTAGTGCTGGGCGGTATACCGGTTCACACCGAATACCGGTGTATATTTTCGTAATGATATGAATTTTTAATATACCATCCTACCGGTGTATTTGATTACATAACGTTCGGAACGCTACGCTGCGCGACACTGTTTCAGACGGACCCTTTTCAATGTAACACGCATGGTGCGACTTGAGGCGTGGTGAGGGTAAACAGTAGTGCTGGTGTCACACAGAGCCATAGAGAGAGTGAAGATGGATAGAATAGACATTGAAAGTTCCGAAATCGAAGCTGGAGAACTAGTAAAACATGATGACACAGAAGAACTTGTGCCAAAAAGAGGAGCCGTGTCTGTTGTTACCTGTCGTGCTAACTGTAGTCGTCGTTACTCGGCCGTGCTAATGTTACTCGGCCGTGCTAACGTTACTCGGCCGTGCTAACGTTATACCTGTCACCTCAAGCATGCAGCGGAGCAACACAATGAACACAATAACAATCCACCTACGGCCCCACTACAGACCGCCGAGAAAGACGGGTCAGAGCAATGATTAAAACACTGGATTTAAGATGTCTTGCCTCGCTGAAATATGTCCTCCAACCTACTAACATTATTCAAACAGTGAAGCAGGCTGACAGTGGAGCTACATTCACTTTTCTACAACAACCTAACATTACCTGTGGTCAAAGTAGTGTTTAAACAACTAGGTATCTTACAACTACTATTGTTTTGAAAGGGAAACAATGTTAAAGTTGTTTATGTGTATTCATTTAATTTAAGTTTATTTTACTACTACTACTACTACTACTACTACTACTATAGTTTGCACAATAAAACTAGTTTAGCTTCTGTAACTGTTTCATGCATTCTCCTTCACATAACGTTATTATATAATGTTGTGGAGCCAAGCAAATCAAAAGCTTTTAGTAAACATGATATTAAAATGTTTTTTGTGATATTCTATGTACTCCTGACAGTAAAATAAGCCATTGTGAACCTATATAAAGACCCAGTCAAGCAAAGAAAGAAAATACCGTGGAATACCAGCAGAAACTTTTTCGGTCATAGTGCCCAGCACTAGTTTTAGCCAGCCCCAAAGGAAAATCACCAGCACCAAAATGACAAGTATTGAGAATACAATTAATTCAAATCCTCTCTAAATGTGTTTAAGAGCAATTTAACATACAACCGTAAAACAAGCAGAACATAAACTTGAATATGAGAGCTGATCTCAGTTTTACCTCCAGAGTCAGACTTTCGCAGTGATTTATTTAAATATGATGATTATTATTTTTAACCAGTTTTGTTAACTGGGGTTTCATTAACTCAAGCATACTATACATTTTTGTTTATCAAATTGTCAGAAATAACAGGTAGCCTAAATGCATGTAGATTTCTGTCAAATAAGGAAACTCTGACTCATTGCCTTTACTCTATGCGGACTGATCATACTGTCCAGCATACCCTCAATTTCAGAATGATGTCATTATTAAAGAAGACATCACCCAGGTTTTTAGTCATATATTGTCAGTATGGCTGCACAATATATCGCTTTGTTACCGTCATTGCGATATCAACTGGCGCAATAAATACATCGCGAAAGGCTGCGACATATATCGCAATAGACACTCAGATTTGTTTTGTTAGGGGCCTACTTAAAAGAAAATATCAGAAGAAAATGCCAATCGCCACATTCAACAACATTATCGCAGCAGCCCTAATTGTGATACAGCCTAAATATAGTCTTTTCCAGGTCAATACGGATTCCATTTCCTGAACTTATCACACGGTTGTCCCTGAGTGATAGAGCAAACCGATGCCATTAGGTCTAGACCACATTCTATAATTTACAAAGACCCAACAATTCCCCCCCAATTTCCCGATCACAATCAATCCCAGACTGCATCAACAGCGAAACTGGCTTCTGTCCCGACAGAATACCTGTATTCATTATATCTTGTGATCCAAAAGACCCAAACACCATGTTATGTTGAGTCTTTTTCTTTGTTCTGAAAAAGTGTTTCTAAGGTATAACAATATGAATGAGAAGACAGAGGAGGTAATGAGGGGATGGGCGGCAGCTGGGGCCAGCCGGCCGCACGAGTAGGCTACACACCTAGCACACAGGGCCCCACAGCAAGAGCCCCACGTACAGCACCAGCCCCGGCGCCTGTGTTTACCAACAAGTCCAAACTGAGTCCAGTGGCGCGCGACGTCGCCGAGCGGACGGTTTCCGGCCACACTTTGTAAACTGCCACGTTTCAAAGCAGAAGACGGACCAAGTAAAGCGGAAAAGTTACCTGGCTCTGCTTGCTTTCCATCATCTCCACCGACCGTGATTGTTGTGTTCGCGCGGGCAGTGACGTCACCGCTGCTCGCGGTCGCACCTGACCGTTGCCCAATTGGCCAGCAAATTGCACCTGACACCACGCCACCTTCACGGTCGGCGTGGGCTGCATTCAGGGCAAGTTCGAGCAAAAAATAAAGTTTGCAACAAAGTAGATGCATGACCTAACCAATACCTACACTCTTCCATGGGTGGGGTCAAAAATGACCCCAATTAAAATGAATGCGTTTTATGCTGTAAAACTTAAGAAATTTCTTTCATTTTGGTTAAAGATGATGATTTGTATTACATTTTGGTCAGCAAAAGAATTGTTTCATGTTTGACATGTTCATTTATCACTTTTTATTAACATTTTATCACAAAACAGCTTTGAGAAGTGTGAGTAGGTGCCAACCATCTGGTCCACAATATCTACGCCTCCTTTCGGCTGGTTGTAGAAGTGGATCACTTCTGTTTTTTTCTCCCGGGTGTTTTCAACCACCGTTGTGCTGTGGCGCATTGTGCTGAGGAACAAAACAGCATTTTCCATTTTTTCCAACATAGCTAACCATGGTCATGCTGCCATTGGTAGCTTGTGGCTTGTGGCCCGGAGGTGAAAAGGTTGCCCTGCAACCGCAAGGTTGGTGGATCAATCCCAGGTTGTCTGGCCACATGTGTCCCTGAACAAGACCATGAACCCCCAGTTGCTCCCCGGATGCTGTATGTATAGCTGTCCACTGATCCTAATACTCAGGATGGGTTTAATGCAGTAATATAATTTCACTCTACCATGTGTATGTGACGATTAAGGACTGAATTTTGTTTGTTTGAACCCAAATTCAGTGCTGAAGAGATCCCTGGTCTTGGAATCCTTCATCACAGGAGGGATGTCTTTTCGCAATGTTCTCACAATAGTCAGACCCTTCTCCACCAGATGCTCTGCAAGAGGCACACTGGTGAAAAAGTTGTCTGTGGTGATGTTGCGACCTGTGTGTCTGAATCCACTGCACAACTGACTAAGACCCAGATTCTTTTTGACTCCTTCCCCTGGTTGTCTTCCAGCGTACACAATCCCATCAATTGTGTAGTTTTTTTTTCACAAACCCAGAAGATATTTATGCCGTACTTTGCGGGCTTGATCCTAGAATGGTCCTTGGCTCAAAACAAAAAATTAACTCCACATCACCGTGGTTACATGAGCAGTAAAGAAAGTGCCGTCAACCAACCCGGTTCACTCACTTGTCAGCCTACCTGTATGGAGCTCAATAGTGTGGTTCTGGGAGTAAAAATACCATTCATTTTCTCCATAAGGATTTTGATAACATGCATAATGTCTAAACCACGGGTCTCCAACCTTTCTTCATCTAAGGGCTACTTTAAAATAACAAATACACACATACGCTGAATGAAGCTACTGTTTGCTGAAATTGCAATACCCAAAGCTTATGAAAAATCTTAACTTAGGTTCATGACTATTTTACACTTCTTTTACCCACAGTTAGCTACATCACTGAAAATATTCCCATCAGGGTCCAAGAAGAAATTACCACTTTACACGTCTATGGCCCATAAAGTTAGCTACCTCACTTTTAATATCGTGGTCATTTTGTGTTTTAGTTTGTCAACTTATTGGCGAGCTACAGGAAACCTGCTACCAATAGCTCGCTAGCTACTTGTTGAAGATCCCTGGTCCAAACCATCCGAGGTAGACTGACGCTGAGCTGTGAGGTTGCTCCTGTAAACCAGACTTAAATACATGTGATTTGACTTTGAGTTCAAACATTTAAAGGTCCCATGACATGTTGCTCTTTGGATGTTTTTATATAGGCCTTAGTGGTCCCCTAATACTATATCTGAAGTCTCTTTCCCAAAATTCAGCCTTGGTGCAGAATTATAGCCACTAGAGCCAGTCCCACAATGAGCTTTCTTTAAGATGTGCCATTTCTGTTTCTGTAGCTTTAAATGCTATTGAGGAGGAGAGGGGGGGGGGGGGGAGGGGGGGCCTTGACCAACTGTCAATTTGCTTGTTTGAAAGCCATGACGTCTCTCTCTCTCTCATGGGTTGGCCAAATTCTCTGGGCGGGCAAAGCAGAGAAAGGGGAGGTAACCTTGCTCCTCATGACCTCATTAGGAGAAGATTCCAAATCGGCCCATCTGAGCTTTCATTTTCTCAAAGGCAGAACAGGACACCCAGGGCTCGGTTTACACCTATCGCCATGTCTAGCCACTGGGGGACCATAGGCAGGCTGGGGGAACTCATAGTAATGTTAAAAAAAACCTCTTAAAGTGATTTTTATGCCATGGGACCTTTAAATATCCTCGTGGAGATTTCGGTGGCAAACTCTCGTGATATTCTGGGCCTGATCTGACATCCAGTCCATGCTATGATTTGATCTGGCTCGAGGGTATTTAGGTTTTGTTTCAACATTGGGGGGGGACACATTATAACTGGGAGCTCCGGGGGTCCTCCCCCAAAAAATGTTTAGCGTCTAACACTTTATTTCCTACAATCTAAGAAATAAAACCGTAAAATAACAGAACAAGTTCTGGCAGCTCATTACCCGGACTTTGCCCCGTAATTAGAAAAAACGGAAATTATGTTAAAATACAGAATATTTTGTGTTTGGCCTGTATAAAATTCAATCGTACAAAGCTGCTCAGTTAGGAAACTTCTGAAAACATTGAAAAAAAAAAAAAAAAAGTCAAAAAGTGCCACAAAGTAAAGAAAAAAAAAAGCGTAAAAAACAACAAATGAATGCTCCACTCCACATTTGGAGGAGATGGGAATATATGTAAAGATATGTATACTTGAAGACAGTATTCACTCATTATCAATAAAATTACAAACAACACTTTATGCATACAGCACCTTTGACGCAAGATTCCAAACAAAATCATCAAAAATACCAAAGGAAATTTAAGAAAGCTTTGGTGCACACAAATCCCACTGTATTTGACTTTAAACCTCGAGCAAGGTTACCTCCTAAATGTAAAGATATGTATACTTGAAGACAGTATTCACTCATTATCAATAAAATTACAAACAACACTTTATGCATACAGCACCTTTGATGCAAGATTCCAAACAAAATCATCAAAAATACCAAAGGAAACTTAAGAACGCTTTGCTGCACACAAATCCCTGATACTGTATTTGACTTTAAACCATTCTGTATTATGTATTATATCTATAATTCCACAAGGTGTCAGTGTTGCTTCATGTCTGTTTTTCCTGCAGTGGGGAAACTGCTGAGAGACACTACAACGTGTTTTGTAATAGCATTGGAAAATTGGAATTTCTTTTTGTAAGCAAAAACACTCGATTGTAATGACATCAACCAACATATATCTTTAACTTTCTGCTGACAAAGAGTGTGAGATGTGGTTAAAAGCGCTGGAAAAAATATAGTAAGTGGACCTTGAGTTAAGATTATTTTAAAATATCCCAGCGTGCATCAATGGGTCTGGTCCTTGAAGCATAATAAATGTAGCAGTAATATAACAGAGGTTAATCTGGACATTTTGATTTTAGAAAGATAGTAGCTCGACTTCAAACTCAGTAGAATTGGAAGTCACCATCTCTACAGTTTCCAATCATGGACACAAATTTTGGGGGGAGGTGTTCAAACTGCATGTCTGTGGATGGAAGGGGGAGATGCATGTCAATGTAACAACTATTTAATGCAATCATGGTAGTCATAGCATATAGTAGTATAGTAGTCTATATAGTATATAGTATAGTAATCGTAAAGAGTGGACAGGAGGGTGAGCATGAGAAACTTTTCTCATTGCATCAACCATTTTGTTTCACTTTTGTGACGTTTTCATTTCCATTCCGAACCTAGTAATTAACTCATATTTTCCAGCATTTGTCCAAGTTTATAGCCTGCATAAAACAACACGGCGAGAAACCATGGGGCAACGTATCCAGAGATTGTGGACGCTTGTTGTAGTCCACCTCCATAACATTGTAGTTTCACCATGGCTGACCCACATCAATGACATCCACCGTCGCATGATTACATCACAGAGTGGAAGGGCAGTCAGATTCTCTGAGCTGAATTCTGTCTGTCCACCTGTCCTTGACTTCATGACATTTTCATCAGGCTTAAGGAAAAGTGGTTAGTAGAGGACATAGGAGGTAATTCTTATGACTGTTTTGAACGCGGCCCTTTTACTTTACGTTGCATCATAATGTTTTGTTACCTTAAACAATTTGATGTGAAGCTGGGGTTGCACGTGCACTGTCCATTCTATGCAGCAAACTTTGTGAGACCAACATTAGGTCTATTTCACCTTTAGAAAGCTCAAGTAAGTTTGAACTTGTTTCATAATTCAATACGTTTTTTTTTTTAAATAATTGAAGTAAAATATTCACAGACAGCAGACGGTAGAAGGATTGAAAGGTTGAGGACGACTTCACCACATAGAGGAATGTTGTCTCTGTGTGTTGAGCTGCCTGTCCCAGGATAAAAAACAGGTGCCTGGCACGGATGGAGGGCTGCTGCTTTGTCAGCGCCACAAACAATATTTTCAGAGAGCAAAATGCTGCATTATACTGAAGGTTATAGGGAAAGCAAAATGCTGCCGCCATACCGCTGACTTTGATTTTCAGCTGAGCAATTTGTTTTAGTTACAGGCCGTGTCTGTCCACACACACACACACACACACACACACACACACACACACACACACACACACACACACACACACACACACATATTCATGCTCACCTGATAGAAGCCGGAACTGAGAAATAAAAGGTGAGCCTTTACTTTCAATATGTTGAGAAAATCATTGTGGAAGATATTTTTAATCTTGTATCCAAAACATTACGTCCGTATTTAGATCACATGGTTAGGCTTATATAATCATATGATCATAAGCATTAGCTTAGCACAAAGACCTAGAGCCGGCTCTGTCAAAGTGAATAAATACAGCTTTAAACAACTTCAATGCTGTCTTATTTACAGTACATGTTGTATTTTATGCATTGGACATGTAGAATATATATATATATGTAAAACCTTTTTCAGAGCAGTAAGCCAGCCAGTTTGAACAGGATTTTAAAAAACGTCTGCGTCGTGGTTTTCAGGTTTGAATGCTTTCAAATGAGGCTTGGATGCATTGGCCAGTTAGGTGCGTTCCATATACGATGAGAGACACTGACCAAGCGCCAGCATTTTACAAGTTGGGAGTGAGAACAGGTTGTTGCAGCAGGTGTCTATCCAAACGTGGAGGTAATTTGCTCCATGATTGAAAAATGATCATCTTACCTTACGAACTTTGATGAGAAAAATGTTTTCAGAATCCTTCAGCCTTTAGTAAAGATTCTTCTCAGTCAGTCAAGAAAAACAAAAAACGAAAAGAAAATCACCATCAATCACCTTACCTTACAAACCTTGAAGAGTGAAATATTTTCAGAATCTTTCATCCTTTTCTAAATATTCTTGGTTGAAAATCTGGAACTCAGCCCAGTTTCATTGTTCAGAATAAAAAAAACATTGTGAAAAAAATAGTTAGTAAAGATTCTTCACTGACATATGACCTCCGGACAATGTCTGACAAATCAGGTCTCTATATTCACCGGAGTTTGCCTTTCACAGCTGTAGCACACAACAGGAGATTGTGGGTGGATCCCAAGTCTCTTATTTGATATCTCCTCGCTTGAAACAGAAGTTGTACTGTCTCAAAGCTCTTATTCCTGCCCCGAGGAGCAAGGATGGAGGAGGGATCTCTGAGGAACTATGGGCGAGGCTGGATCTCTGAGGAGCTATGAGTGAGGATACAGAGAGTAGCCTTTCTTGAAGCCGTGCGGCTGAAAGCCTAACATGACATTTCAGAGGAAAGGACATCTCATCTTAACACACATTTCCTTGTTTCTTCTCTCCTCACAGGATTTCCTTGTCTCCTTTCCATGCTTCCTCTGTGGGATGGAATAAGACGAGGAAGGGAAGGGAAGCAAATGAAGGAAACGTAGATGCAATTTAAAGACCCTGTGTCAGATGCTTTTTCAATTCCTGGGTATCCTCCGTTTGGTTTAGGCGAGGGGTGGCGCCTAGGTAGAGCGTGCAGGAGGCAGGACATGACTCAGCAGATTACACCGCAGTAATGGAGCAGCTCCTAATTTCTCCAATTTACTCACTCTCTCCGTGCTGTTTGCTTGTTGAGTTGATTGTAAAGGCAGGACTACCGTCTTTATTTTTGTTTGAGAGCTGTAAGTAACGTTTGCAGTATACTATAAGAGAAGACACAATAAGCCTTGTAGTTCCCGACTAGGGAATGGGGGTCAGTGTGCTGAGGTTTAAGAGTCGCGTTTCGTTACTGAGATATAGTCAGTACATGCATTCATCATCGCAGCTCACCACTGAGTCAGTGTAACGTGTGGTGCAAACTGGAAGGTGTACTACTGTTCATTCAACTCCCCGTCACATCTGCACATCAAGGCTCACAGCGCTCCCACCGCCCGGCTTCAGCTGGTTAAAAAGTCAGCTTACTCATGTTTCAAATGTTTTATTCAGTAACGTCTGTGCTTGACAGTTGTGTGTGTTCCAGTTTCAAAACACTCCTTACTTCTTAAAGGGTTTAGTTCAACATAGATATAGAGTTAGGATTGGGGGATACATCTAATCATTTAATTATTGTGTGTTAAATTAAATAGAATGCTGAAAAAGTCAGAGATAGATAGATAGATAAAGATGGACAAAAGAAAAGCCAGGTATAAAAATACTTAATTTCCATTCTAAAATACAAAATACACAAACGTCTTGATTAAAATAATTTAACGGTTGCACAAAACATCATAGCAAAAATCATACAATAAAAAAACTAGATGGATATGTGCAAGGCAACAAGGAAGTTGTGGGGGCTTATACAAGAAGCTTCTCAACATGAGAGGTATTTCAAAAACCATCCAGTATAATAATTGTTTTAGTGCCCGGCAGAGCCTCCACATCCCAACATTTCTGAAACTCAGCACAGTTCACTGGCTGCCTGGAAGGTAGGAGATCAATCCACAAACATATGGTAGGGTTTGTAGAATGGTTGGCAGTAAATAGGCCATTTAAAGTTCATGAGCACAAAATATGGAGTAACACAAGCATGGTACTTCATCACATTGCAGATGGTGATGTGTCCAGCCAGTGCAGAACTTTGTAACAGGGCAACTTTACTTCTGTGAAGACCAACAGAGCAATAGGGACCCTACATGCAGCCGTATTGAGTATGCACAATAAACCACAATAGCAATGCAGGATAAGGACCCTTAAGCCCAATTTATACTCGTGCGTAGAATCGACGGCGCAGGGTCCGGCGTAGACGCAGACCCCTCTGGGTCTACGCCGGACCCTACGCCGTAGCCTGACACGCACCTCTCGAATAATGGAACTACGTGTCGCAGCGACGCACGTCTCTCGGCCGTGGCTTGGTAGCATTGCATTTCCCCCGACTCATTTCTTGGTTCTCCTTCTCCATAAACAACATGAAATCAAAGAGAAGGGTAACTTTTCCTGCTCCAGATTTCCCACCGTGGTCAGAAAGAACAGGGGAGACACTTGTTTCTCTCACTATGACTCTACAGTCGCTACTCGCTCCGGAGCGAATCGCCGTCACTCTCTCACTTCCTCCTCGCTCTAAAACACACTCCCCACACACACACACACATGCTGGCTGGACGCACACACCAATGCACAAGTATAAAACAACAGGCCACGGCGTAGGCCACGGCGTAGGCCACGGCGTAGGCCACGGCGTAGGCCACGGCGTAGGCTACGGCGAAAGCTCTGCGTGGAGCCTTCGCACAACCATAAAACAAGCTTTACAGTTGTCCAGCAATTAAGAATTGTGCCATAAAGTTAAGGAACTTTCAACAGACAGATTAACAAAATAAAGTTGCAGAGTTGATGCAGCAGAGGGAAATCCTGCCTTTTCAGACCCTGGTATGATTGAAGCTTAAACAAACAGGATCCTACACTTTCCATAATGCAACTCTATTGCATCTTTGGTTAGACTGCCCCTGACTGATAAACACTTGTGTGTGCTATACATAGACAGATAAAGAAATGGACCAACAGATACCAGTGAAGGTTATTAAAAGCACTTTTCCGGTGATGGCTGAGCGTTACTGCGCAGCCTCCAACTGAAAGAGACGACGTAGATGTGACCTGAGCAACCTGTCTGAAAGTTGCAAGTCTTCTGGTAGCTACGGAAGCCGATAACGGCCATGTTTTTGTTGTTTTTTTTTGTTATGCACTGTTATATCGAGATAACAAAATAATTAATTTGTTATCTTGAGAAAACAAACTTTGTTATATTGAGATAACGAAATAATAAATTCGTTATCTCGAGATAACAAATTAATAAGTCGTTATCACGAGATAACAGTGCATAACAAAAAAAACCATGGCCATTCTCGGCTTCCGTAGGTAGCTGTGCCAAGAGAAATCCCAATCATTCCCAATTTTGCAGAGACGGAGAGCGTAGGTATATGTAAGGAGATAACATAGGCACGGGCTAATTATTGCTAACTAAACTGCTAGTTAACATTAGTTATTAAACTTAAACAGCTAATGTATGTCGAAACTGCCTGCGAGCTTCTCCTGTACTATACGGTAATCAGTGCTTGAAGTGGGAAAAAAAAGGTGCCGGTACTCTCTTGCATTGGCAGATCATCATGACATTTGAGATTTCTATAGTGAAAACCAAAACTTGGAGATATTGCTGGTACAACAATTTATTGTCATTTATTAACTATATAAATGTATGGATTTATTTAAACAAGTTTACATAACTTTAGTGCGTAAGCTATTCAAAAAAATCATGTTTTGATTTTAAACATACATGGCACAGTGAATCCTTATTAACTATCTATGGATGGCCTAAGCGACTAATTTACATATAGGCTAGTATAAATATTGTTTATTTTTTCCACAAATAAGCTGATTTATATTTGCTAATATGTTGGAGTCATGTTAAGAAAAAAAAATTCATTCATTCATCAAAACTATTCATTTTAACAATAATTTGGTGCTCAAACAGATGCAAAACAGTCACTCTCAGTGAGTGTGTGTGCGTGTGTGACAGAGACAAGGGGAACAGCTTCAGTCCCCTCTCTGTCTGGGCAGCTAGTGACGGGATGCTGCTACATCATGTTTTGCAGCCCAGTTTGTTATCATTAAAAACAAGCCAGCTGTTCGTGGAGCAAAATTAATTTGGTCCTTTGACCAACAGTCAGGCCATCCTAGTGTTTCGTTACTCACGTTACTGTTGACGTCGGTGTAACGTTAAGGTTGGTAGCGGCAGGCTCCTCATTAACACCAGCTGTTGCGCTCACATCAACGTTAGCTTGAAGCTCATGAACCGTACTAGCTACCTCCTGATGTTTCTGGTTGGACTTGGACCTCTGTTGACGTGTCTGGCTCTGGCACACGCGTTCTTTTAGTACCTTTCTGAAGCCAGGCGGCTAACATAACGACTTACAAACTCAACACTTAATTTTAGTTTCTAGGTTTTCAGCAGTGAAAAATCTGTTATGGTCAGGCTGACGCTGACAGCTTTTTCAAACTAGCGTCCGTGGAGAAGCTAACTTCTGATAGGGTGGGCGGACTGCTTGTCTTTACGTGATTCGTCAAGATCTAAAATGTAAACACGTAGTGCCCTCTGGGTAGTGTAGTTTATGTAACGTTAGGGTCATCTCTCTGGCACTGACGCTTTCTCTGTCAGTGGTAGCGTACCGGCTGCATGCGAGAAGTAGCGGTACGCAAGAAAAAGTGCAGGTACGCTTAAGAGTAAAATGTAGAAGTGCCGGTACTGCGTACCGGTGCGTACCGGCCCACTTCGAGCACTGACGGTAATTCCTCTACTATGTGACAGAACGTTGCGTGGTTATGACACAATCGTTAGCCTATTTTTACAAAAACGTCTGCTACGGAGCCATAACGTGAGATACAAGGTAATGGAGCCTTTTATACATTGTTGTGTTTCTTTAGACAAATAAAGTCTTTAAACGCTTCAAATGTAAAGTTATTCACTGTCATAGTGACGCCAAAATGAATGGCAGTCAATGGGATGCTAACGGGGGGTGATGGCTTGTTAGCAACAAAATGGCTCCATAGGAGCTATGCTCTGTGGAGGCAGGCTTACCCCCTTGGTGCTATATTGTGTTAACTTTTTGATGTGTAGTTTTGTCATGGTCTGTCATGCGACTTCCTACTTACCCAAACTGATCATGTGACTACTTGCCAACACATAAAAGAGACGTATCTAGGCAAGATCATGATCAGCTCCAACATGTTCCCACTCCCAAGTCGTGGTTTGTTACATAACTTAAGTTACATACTTCAGTTAAAATATTCAAGGTTGACTTTTGGTTTCCCATGAACAGCAGTCCCCTGAGTGCAATTCCTGTTTGTTTGACCCATCCGTCCACCCCAACCTCGTCCTTATGCAGACTTTGCTATGCTACATCCCCTGATATCCTCCCGAGAGGCAGCCCTGCATGCTGAAAACGGATGCTAAAGGGGAACAAAGTGCGTTACAAAGGGGCACCAAGGAGTCCTGACCGAGCATTGGAAGTGAGAACGTGTTGACTGCTCCCACAATTCAACTCAATAGCCTCTTTCATTAAACCCTCCTTGGTATTAGTATTCCTAAAGTGTCACTTACTTAAATGCATATTGTTTTGGAATTGAAATGGCATTAAGAAACTCTTTACTAGACTGACATGGTGTTAAGTGAAGCAGATACAGACAGGTTTTAAATAGTGCTTTCACACCCTGATAGTTGCCTCTTGGCGCACATCTGCATTTTTCAGTTAAGCCTTTTTTCATTAGCAGTCGCAACAGAGAATATGGTAAATGTCTTTTGATTTTATGAAGAGCATGAACACATTCATGTGGCCTTGAAAAGCCTGCAAAGTGGAAACACCGTGACAAAACAGCCCCCATGGGACCGCTTCAGGTGATCCGTATAAGTGATGCAAGTGTATAGATAATGTGTGTGTGTGTGTGTGTGTGTGTGTGTGTGTGTGTGTGTGTGTGTGTGTGTGTGTGTGTGTGTGTGTGTGTGTGTGTGTGTGTGTAACTGTTGGTTTTCCTGTTTGTCTATGTGTTGGAGAGGTCTCCAGTGTATTCTATCATCAGCTATTCACATAAATGTTTCAATATACAGTATATAATGTTTCAATCAAATGCAACTGTCAATCAAATCTAATCGAACCACTCCCACACAGTCCTGATGAGTTATTACTGCATGTTGACTCTTAATAAATAATAAGGATTTTTTAAAGGAATTTCAAATATTAACTTTGTTTGTGACTTATATTTACTGTTATAGAGAAATTCTTGACATCACAGTTTTCACTTTCTCCTAAAGTAGCTCCACCTTGACCAGCTACAACAGTATAATGTTGCTGATGCACCATTATTAACAATCTAATAATGTCATAACGTATCAGTCACAGGGGGCTTTTTTCAGCAGAATAAGTACTTTTACTTTGATACTTTAAGCACATTTAGCCGATAATACTATACTTTTACATAAGTAGGATTTTGAACAAAGGACTTTGACTTATAACCAAATATATATTGGTACTTTTACTTAAATAAAGAGTACTTCTTCCACCACTGAAGTCCTCACAATTACAGTGAGTGAAATGTGTGCTGAGCAGCAAACTGCTGTTAATTAGGACAGAATGAAAAGCAAGCTGTGCGAAACCTGAGTCCCTGACTGTACTGAGATCCAAGAGCGTGTGCGTGTGCGTGTGCGTGTGTGTGTGTGTGTGTCTGTGAGGACGTAGCCCTGGCATTGCTCTGAAGCTTTACTGATCAGCTGACCCCCTTTCTCTCTCGCCGGCTTCATTGGGGGGTACAGCTCGCTGAAGCAGCGGGTTCAGAAATGAAAAACAACAAAAACACTGATGACTTTTATGGAATTTTTTTTTTAGATAATGCCTTAGCTGCAGGATGTGCTCTGCATGGTTCATTGTGCCAAAAAGAGGGGGAGAAGGAAAGTTGCAGATGAGAGGGAAGAGGAGGAGGAGGGAGAGAAGAAAGAGTGAGGGAGTTCATCCATGAGACAGGGGGACGGTATTTTAGAGAGGCGACAGAGAGGAACTTTGATGAAAAGATAGACGAGAAGAAGAAGGAAGGAGGGAAGAAGAGGGGGAGGATATTGAGTTGGGAATATGGTGTTTCCTCCTGCCATGTCTGTCTTGTTGTTGTGTTCCCAGCAGAGGAGTCTATCTGAAGGATCTGGATCTAAGTGAATTACTGTAGCCTATCTCCACGCAGCAGATAAGCAGCCCGGCCCACTTTCAGGACAACCAGATCTGCATCAAGGTCTCGGGGCATTTTTATTGACCATCCGAGGGTCCCCATGGAGTAAATATAGAGGTTGGATTTACATGGCCGTGTGTGTGTGTCTGTGTGTGTGTGTGTGTGTGGGGGGGCTTTTAATTCCGTCTCTTTTCATTTCGTTGTTAAGATACTCTGCCACAGGTTCACATCAAAACGTTTTCATTGCCACCAGTGAGCACACGCACACACACACACACACACACACACACACACACACACACACACACACACACACACATAGACAAACACCAGTCCATTGTGTGATGGCCTTGTAATTTCCCCCAAGAGCTGTGTGAGTGCTGGATAGTTGATGAGTGGATGTGCCAGCAAGTGTGTGTCTGGCCTTTGAATTAGACCCGTTTTACTGGCCTTGGTGCCTCGCAAAGCAGTGCAGGCTGAAACATATAGCTGCTCTGCAAAGTGATACAAATGGGTTTGACTGTGTCAAGCGTTTACTTATGAGTTGGTGTTAAAGTGGTGATCTTTCTCTCAGAGCCTATTATTTTTGAAAGTGTCTCCATCTTCAATGTGAAGCGCTCTTAGCTGTTGTGTTCTGCAGCGCTCTGCTCAGAGCATTATGTTAGCTCTATAGTATTAATACTTTTATTTCCTTCACACATTGAGTTACACACATGGCAGTTATTCTGAATGTTACATTATCATTGAAAGGCCTGGGTCAAATAAATCACCTCCGGTGCAGATCGTTCTGGTTTTATTCACACAGGTTATCTACTGAGACTTCTGCCTGCATTTCAATACAATAGGATTTCATGAATTTTAATGATTTGTGCTGCAAAAAGTAAAGAAAAAAAAGTTCAACAGCAACATCTCTTTCTGGAAACTCACTTGAACTTCTTTCTACCAAAGACAGAGTGTATGATCAGTGTCAAGGCAAGGCAAGGCAGCTTTATTTGTATAGCACATTTCAGCAACAGGGCAATTCAAAGTGCTTTACATAAAAACGATTAAAATTAAAAACAGATAAAATACGAGAGTACAAATTACAGTGCAGTATAAGAAATTAAACATTAAAAAGCAGTTTAAAACAGTTAAACATATAAAAGCAGAAATCCAAACCTGGATGGCCAATAGTCTAAACATTTACTAAATTTACTTACTTACTTAAACATTGGAGACATCCAGGCCCGTATTTTTGTATCATTATATCCACTATTGGTGACGTGTGTCTTACTCTGTTTGCAGTGGTCGCAGTATGTCCTGTAGAGAGTAACAGGAACATTGAACAAAGAATGGTCTGTTGAGTATTTGTACACTTTTTACATTTTTACTAGGCCACTTGGAGAGGATCAGTGTTTGATCCTAGCCTCACTGCTGGGGTCCCTCAGGGTTCTGTTCTAGGTCCCCTTCTCTTCTCTTTGTACACCAGTCACTCTGTTTTCCACTGACATATTTGCAGTCGTCAGAAACAAGTCTGGAATCTGATTTAGATGAATTAATCTATCTATACCTAATCTATCTAACATAATGTATATTTTACTTGGAATAGCTTGGCATAAGATAATAAAACTGGACTGTGTGTAACCAAAACCAGATGAGTCTCCACTGTAACACTGAATTTTAATATATATTAGCAGATAATGTTATAAATACATAATGAAACACAGATACTAGCACAGATACCTAACAGGAGCATGACCAGCTGATCCCAGAGCTGTGCAGCAGAAGTGATCTGATGACCTTCTGACCGCTGTACGTTAGTTTATAAATATTTGATCAAATGTAGGTAAGGATGATGATCACAATGTCAATCTACACAACACAACACATACCCACTACAGGAAGTTAAAGACAAGCTGTTGCTGAAATGCAAGTTGTCACGAACTTAGGATATTGCTTTCTTGACAGTTCCCACATAAGCACATGGATTTAAAGGGTAACTACCGTTTTTTGTTTTGTTTTACCTTTAACCCTATTTCCCTATGTTTTTGTGTCTAAGTGACTGATGGTAACAAGAATCTTTGACAGTGGCCCAGTATTAAGCAAGATCACTGCAGTCAGCAGCGGCGAAACAAGTTACAATGTAAGTTAATAGGGCAATTGTGCAGCTTGTATTTATGTTCACAAAACTGCTCATTTTACCACTGACAGGCTCAGATTAATGTTTGAAGTGTCTGACAACATTATGGAAAGGATTTCTAAGCAGGTCGACCTTTCTGTTAAAGAGTAAGATCCTTTTTCTAACAAAAACATCCGTGAAATTGCTTTCGCTTAAGCCACCAGACTCCATGTAAAGAAAAAGTAGACAGAAACAAAATAAAACTATGAAAAGTCGTCATTCCATTTTTCCAATAATCACAACTCCAGTTTTGGTTGAAATAAACAAATACCAATTTACATGTGAAAATATGTTTGCTCTATACATGCTAAAAGTATTGCTTTTTTAAATGGAGTCTGGTAGGTTTAGCATTAGCGACCTAAGCTGTATCTGGTTAAACAGAAAGGTCTTAAAGAGGTTTTAAAAAGGTCTATCTCTCTAGGGATCCTTTCCATGTTGTCAGACTCTTAGAATAATAATCTGAGCCTGTCAGCGGCAAAAACAGAACTTTTAGTGGACCAAATTGACGATGCACATTTGTCCTATAGGGTTACATTGCAACCTGGTCTGTGGCTGCCGGTGACAGCGTTCTTAATACTGGATCAATTTAAAAGATTATACTTCCCATCAGTCAATTACACATAAAAACAGGGAAATAGGGTCCAGGTAAAAAAAAAAAAAAAATAACGATAGTTACCCTTTAAATTCATGTGCTTATGTGGGAACTGTCAAGAAAGCATTATCCTAAGCTTGTGACATCATGCATTTCAGCATCAGGTTGAAAGAAACAGTATAGTTACCCTTTAATTAATAGTAGTTTATATTTTCAAATCTAGCTAAAAGCACATATTCACTACTAGTTATGTGCTTTGCTCCTTGAAGACGTATCACAACCCATTTAAAGAGACAGGAAGCTTGTCTTGTAAATCACAAACTTTGGACCCACGGTGCTTAGATCACCTGACTTTAGCAATGCGTGCTGAACTGTGATGGAAGGTTGTTATCAGGCAGTTAATGACACACTGTCACCCTCTCGCCTCCTCTGTCAGCACGCTGTGCTATCCTCCATTTCTCTGCAACTCTTACACTTTCTCTCTCTCTCTGTGTGTGTGTGTGTGTGTGTGTGTGTGTCTCGAGTTGTTTGGGGTTAGCTCATCATCATCACCATGAACGCTGCAGTAAATTCTCCACTGGCAGGATGTGAAAAAAGTTTCATGAGCGTCTTCCGTCGTCTTCCTCAGAGTCAAATTAGTTTGTGAAAATCTGTCAGTCTGTCGCTAAGAAGTGTCAGCTGCTTAGTGACAGCAGATCCTGAGCCGCAGGGCCGTGTCTGACACACACACACACACACACACACACACACACACACACACACACACACACACACACACACACACACACACACACACACACACACACACACCCTTGTGCAAACACACACATACACAGGCCAAAATTGTCAGAAACACGATTTGCCGTGAACCCACTTCAGATTGTGTGTGTGTGAGTGTGTGAGTGTGTGTGTGTGTGTGTGCGTGTGTGTGTGTGTGTGTGTGTATATATACATGTGTATACTGTACACTCTTCACCCCCTGACACACACAGCTGTGCTCTCCGCCTCCCTCGCCTAAACATCAGCAGGGGTGATCTGTCTTCCCCGGTCTCACCTGAGGGTGAGCTGCGAGCGCTGGCAATCTGTCGCCTGTCACTCTCCATCACTTTTCAATCCTCATTCCCTCTGATACACACGAGCCAGAGCCGGCTGTGACAACTCTTTAAAGACTTTGAAATCAACTTGAGTCATCTGACTGCAGTTCAACAGCTGCTCTCTAATGGAGGGACCTTGACGTTGGGGGGCCCAGCCCTGCATGCGCTCCATCTTTTTCTTCTTCTTTATTTTGTTAGTATCTAATTTTTTAACATGTTTTACTGGATAACAAACTGTGAGAAATTGTGGGTGTCTGAATGGTAAACCCAAGCATAGATTTTATTGATGTAAAAATGTTTTTCTCCTTTTCTTTCTGTTTTAAGCCTCTGATCAAGAAAATGAAATTGTATTTTGTAGAAACAAACATCACCAAGTCCATAGATCATTAGACTTGTAACTGTAAAATAAAAAGCAAATCACAGTTCAAATTGTAATTCATGCTTCTCTGCACAAATACTGTAACTTGTTATTATCTACTTGTTTTGACTTTGATAAATTGGAATTTTATCACATCTTGATATATATATATATATATATATATATATATATATATATATATATATATGTATATATATATATCAAGATGGATATATATATATAGCCATTCTAGTACTGTAAAATGAAAGAGGGAGACAAGGCTGCTACAGGCAACAGAAACATCACTGCATGTGACGCTAGTTAACCTCTTTACCACTACACTCAACAGCAGGGAACGTTAGCCTACCGCTAGCTAGCAGCTGGATTAAACACGGTTAAAATGCTGACAGCTAATGCTAAACGGTGTAAAATTTGACTGTATGTCACTCACTGTAGAGGATTCCGACACCTCTGCAGTCGGAAAAACACAGACGGAGACGGTGCGTTCAATGAAACTGGTAACCTATAGCCTCGTGGTGCATTCATAGTTATTGTAAAATACCATTTTCCCATCTGGTGGATGTTTTTGTCGTTCAATAGCAACTTACTAGTGAAATAACCCTATTCCTGACGCACTTTTGAATTTATTTCCTCAGCATATTAGGTCATATTGTTGATTGTTATGGTCATTATTTGAACAGTGAAAATAATAATAAAACTTGAGATAAACTAACTTTAATGTCACTAATGCTTATTATTCATTGATTCATTTGAATTGAAATATTTAAAATACTTTCACAGCAAAAATGATGTATGTGATTAATTTAGATTAATTAATCACAGAATATGTAATTAATTCAATTACATGTTTTAATCCATTGACAGCCCTAATATATATCAACATAGACAAGACAAGACAAGAAAGCTCCTTACAATGCATGGAGGGTTTCAGCCCAAGTCCAGCACCCTGAGATATACACCAAGCAGAACGAGGGTGGCTGAGGACTGGTGAGCGTCAGCGCCACTATCCAGGATGAAACAACATCAGGAAGACAGCTCCAACTGATGACCTGCTGAGTGAATATCTCAGGCAGCAGAAACCCGGTGATGAGGAGCAACCATCATGGAAGGACAAGCCCCTGCACAGCACGTGCCACCAACAGATAGAAGAAGTAGCTGATGATCATTCCAGTGGCTGGAAAAGACTGGACTGAAAGATAGCACAGAGGCACTAATCATGGCAGCACAAGAACAAGTGCTGAACACACGATCAATAGAGGCCGGGGTCTCCCATAGCAGACAGGAGCCCAGGTGCAAGCCGGGTAAAGATGGCCCTGAGGCAGTCCAGCACATTACAGAGGGGTGTAAGATGCAGGCAGGTACGGCATATCTGGAACGCCATAACCAAGTGGCTGGCATAGTGTACAGAAAAATCTGTGCTGAGTATGGGCTGGAAGTGTTAGGGTTAAAGTGGGAGGCTCCTCCAAAGGTGGCAGAGAATGACAGAGCTAAGATGGTGTTGGACTTCCAGATCGAGACTGATAACATGGTGAGGGCTAACCAACCAGACAGTGTGGGGGTCCACAAACAGCATAAGAAAGCACTTGTGATAGATGTAGCAATCCAAAGTGACAGCAACATCAAGAAGAAGGAACATGAGAAGCTTGCAAAATACCAAGGGCTTATAGAGGAGTCAGGGAAGATGTGGAACAGGAAGGCAACAGTGGTTCCAGTGGTAATCGGAGCACTCTGGGCTGTAACCCCCACACTGGGACAGTGGCTCCAGCTAATTCCAGGAAAAAACGTCTGAAATCTCTGTCCAGAAGAGTGCAGTCCTAGGAACATCTAAGATACTGCGCAGAACCCTCAGGCACCCAGGCCCCGAGCTGGGAGGAAGGAAAAAGACCGCCCAGGATGGTGCGAGTGGGGAATTTTTTCATACATAGGGTTAACCCTTAATCCTATAACGAAATGGCAACCTCCAGTGCTGAAAAATTAAGCTTGGTTTGTTTCAAAACTTTGTATTGGAAGTTTATAATGTTTAGTACTCACCTGAGTTTGAAAAAGACAACAGACTATGTATTTCCCTTTATTCAATTTCTGTTGAAAAGAAATAATATTTAAGTCAGACTCATCAAGGCCATTAATTACAGCCCCTAATTGATGGCCAAATATTGTTCAAACAGATTGGAAAAGTAAGACATCATTCCATTTGACAGAAGGCTGCAGCTATTCAAAATACAGTGTTGTGATTATTTGCATCATACAACAGTTTGAATTGCTTTAGAAGGTTTCAAATGATGATAGAAGAGAAATTATTTGAAATGTCCGACTGTACTGTTCCGTCATGGATGGACGGAGCAGAGGTTACATATCGTCACCTTCCTAAAATAATGGCCTAAGTAATTTTTTTTTTTTTTTTTTTTTTTGCCTAAATCATCTCCTCATGGTGCTGGCTACCTCGGGTAAAATTTCCTGCATCCTCAGTTGAGCAGGTCTTGTGATTCTACACCTTTAGTATAATGGACTATGTTAAGCGTGTGACTTAGGCCATTCCGTTTTTTGTGTTTTCTGAAAAACCTGAAAAAAATGACTTAGGCCATTATTTTAGGAAGGTGACGGATATGGAGGTAGGGCTTTATGTTCTGCTGCTGCACACATGCAGCTGTGTTTTGAACAGTAACAGTATACTTTCCTGTAAGATTCACTTTGGAACACTTTCCATATTCAGTGTTGTACATAATGACCGTCAGCTTCAAATAGACTTAACAGAGACATTCCAATGAAACCCTGCTTTTCACTGATCTAATTAGGAACCCTCCAGTTGGTTTCAGGAAAAGGTAAATTGGCTTTTCTTTCCTTTGTAATGAAATTAGTTAAATCTTTTAAAATACAATTAGGCTACAGCAACAGCAGTTATGAGGGTGTGCACACAAACACAACCTGTTTTTTTTTTTTAGTTTCCCTTCATTACTGATGCCACTGGCTTATCTGAGCACATCGTACAATGTAGCGACATGAAGATACATGTAGGCTACTCCTTCTCTTTGCTCTCTGACTTTACAGTACTTCCCTTGGCTCCTTTAGTTTAACAGATCTTTCTACCTTCATTTATGCTACGTTTATACATGGCCGGCTATTTTCATAAACGGACATTTCAACCTCTCCGTTTTCAAAAATAACATTGTGCAGAAAAGTGTTCGTTTACACGTACCTGTTCATATATATATATGCCGTCAATGCCATCAAGAGCATGCCAAACCTGTAGGTGGCAGTGTAAAGAGAAGCTCAATAACAACAAGCCCATAACAACAACAGCAACAAATCACTTCCTCTCTCTTCTCTTCCTCACTTCCTCGGCTGCCTAAACCTCCGTTTGTCTCAGTTTACATGCAAAGTTTTCCAAAATCTCCACTCTGGCCGGAGTTTTTAGAAAGAATCATTTTCAGAGGCGAAGTCTCAGTTTGTGTGTAAACAAAGGGCACAAACGAAGGGAGATGTCTCAGTTTTTCAAAATAACCATGTACATGTCAATGGGCTATTAGCCACCCGCCTCACCTATTTGTTTGCCACTCTATATCGAGACACATCTTGCTCAGACTGCTCTGTTCACTTAGCAATGATATGCTCAATGAATCCACTCAGGGGACCTGCAAGGTGCATTTTAAAGGGTAACTGCCGTTTTTTTCAACCTGGAGCCTATTTTCCTATGTTTCTGTGTCTAAGTGACTGATGGGAACAACAATCTTTGACGTTGGTCCAGTGTTGAGTATTAAGCGAGATCGCTGCAGTCGGCAGCGGCGAAACAAGCTACAATGTAAGTTAATAGGGCAATTGTGCAGCTTG
Organism: Gymnocephalus cernua; assembly: GCA_023631565.1. Taxonomy (NCBI): domain Eukaryota; kingdom Metazoa; phylum Chordata; class Actinopteri; order Perciformes; family Percidae; genus Gymnocephalus; species Gymnocephalus cernua. The sequence continues at coordinate 17,155,050 of CM042435.1, forward strand.
TATTTACCTTCACAAAAGTGCTTCTCAGATTAATAATGGAGATAATAATAACTGCGATGAAAAGGCAGCAAAACGCTGAGACCGACTCAACTTTTGAAGAAACGCAACCCCACGTCACGCTGCGGTGGCCAATCATGTAACTGGAAATCAGACTTGTTGGTGTGTTTTGAGGCGGTGTGAGAGTGCAGTACTGGAAACAGGAGACATCACTGCCTCTATCGCTGCCACAAGAAAGTTTTAAAACACCACAACACAAGTGCTGAACTGCCCGGGTGTTTTTGGAACAGCTTAATGTTTCCTGCAACAACAAAGCCCTCGCTATGGTCTCGCTCCTCTCTTTCTTTCTCTCTCTCTCTCCTGTGAAATAACGCTGCCTTCAAGTGCTGTCGGAAACGTTGAAATCTATAAACGATCTGACAGAAAACAGTCATTGTGAAATATAAAGTCTATTTGTGCTTTGGAACAGGATGGTACACGAATGGGCCATTTCATTGACACTCCCCCCCGCCACACAACCCTGCGACAAATCGCCGGATGGCTCATCTGCAGGTCCTGCACACTCAGTGTCGTGTTCCCAGAAAGCTAGTGGTGACGGCACAGCAGACTCTCAGATAGAGGTGTTCAGTATATGTTCGACAAATCTTTAACTCACAATCTTCTAACTGAATTGACTCTACGGTGGCTGACACAAACCCCAAAAGCACATGCAACAACAAAAAAACACAGTATGCAAGAGCAAAACATGAAGCAATCACAGGTGATGACATTCGGCCAATGGGTGCAGCACACATTAAACTTTTGACCTTATTTCAGCAGTAACGTACTCACACAGAAGAAAAAGAGCGCAATATTTGGAATATTTGGAATTTGAATATTAGGATTAGCAAAGCGAGTGTAACGTTAGTAAGGGGTCGTTTTTTTACTCCCTAAACTTTAACGTGTGGAGACTTTGTAAAAAAATTGTAAATGACCAGGGGATCGCACAGTCATCTAATAGGGGTCTATGCAAGAACTCTACTCTTATCTCTGTCTCGTAGTAGTATATTACAGTGAACATGTGTTTTACAGTACTGTGAATAAATGGATCACCGACTCCAAAGTTATATAGCACACTAGACTTATTTTCAAGCCCAGAATATGTGTTTGAGTGTATTGGTCTACTCTTCTGCAAATATAAGCTATATGAGAGCTGCAGTAATGATTGTTTAAACCCAGCTTGTTGGCTGGTATTTGAAATATGTTCGGTGGGCTAATCAGAGTTTTATGGTGCTGTTGTATTGGCAACTTTAGTGCATAACAACCATAAATCAATCTCTCTATCCCTCTCGTTCGCTCACTTAGTAAACCGCGGCTGAGGTGGGTGTGTATGTTTGTGTAACGTTAGGCTACGTGTGTCAAGGGAAACTCTCAGAGCACCCTCACTGAAATGTCGAGCAACCCCATAGCACCAGCAAAAGAAAATCTCTGGTGCCGCCACTGCTTCCTATACATACACATACTGCTCTAAACCACATTTACTTTAACCCTTGTGTTGTCTTTGGGTCAAATTTGACTCATTTTCAAAGTTTTTTTTATGTCAGAAATATGGTTTCTTCAACTAAATTGGCCAAACATAACTTGGATGCATATGCATGTTGTATGGGTGGCTTTACAACATTCTTTGCAGGTAAAATGAATGATTACTTCCATTGGATTTTGGGTGTTTTATTCAATTATATAGCATTCCAAAAAAAAAAATGAAGTGCTCAAGTTATGCTTTTGGGCTTTTCCCCTTTCCTCTATTGTGTTATATATCTTTTTGTGCACATTATAGGTTTACAAAGTCAAAAAGCCCAAAGTCCACCCCAAAGGGACTTACCATCTCCAACAGAAAACAATGCTCGCCTAGCTGCTAGCGTGGCACGCCCTCATGCTCTGCAACTGACTAGCTAGCAGTACTTACTGCGCATGTGCGAATCCCAACAAAGATAATACAGAAGTGTGATGCCTCACTCTGTAGCTAAAACAGAAAGGGTGAAAAGAGGACCTGCAGCAATGTGGAGTCCAACAAATATATGGCGTTTTCTGAAAATTAAACCACATAAACCTATTCTGGTACAACCTCTTAATACAATTATGAACCTGAAAATGAGCATAATATGAGCACTTTAAATGGTTTCAAAACCGTATCCTGACTTAACTTTGACATAAACCAGTCTGTGATTATCCCTCAACATCCTCTGATCTTAACTATAAGTCAAAATAATTCATAATTTCTGCTTTTTTCAACTCAAAAATTAGATATGTCATTTCACTTAGGTTTATTCACCATGAATTTAAAAAAAAGCATTGAAAAGTGACAAAAACATTTAAAAAGCATCAAAAGCATCGAAAAAAGCGGCGTCCAAAACGTTGGAAAAAGCATTAAAATTTAAAATTTAATTTTCAAAAAATATTTGCAAGGACAATAACTTCATGGTCGTTGGGAAGACAGCACAGGGGTTAAGGTATTTGGTAGCCGAGATCCCTGAATTCATCCATTCATTTAAAAAGGCAAATCCCAAATCCCTCAAAACCTTTTAATTTCATTTAGTTTAATTTAATTAACACTTGTTTCAAGCATTTCAAATGAATGCGTGAAGAAACGCCCTAGTGTGGGAAGGTTTTACTGTGTGTTCAGGGGTAAATTAAGGATAAATAATAACAGGATTCTTGTTTCATAAGTGATAAAAAACCAGCAGTGAGTGCTTTGTACATCTTTGGTTAGCTACCATATGACAGCGCTAATCCCCTTTTCCAGGTCTTCTTATCTGAAAATGGCAGAAAAAGAATAAACCTAAAAAGGGAAATGAGTATCCTTTAAAAATACAGCCCTAGCTACAGATCCACAGCTGTCCATGCTGCACAGCTGCTCTGTCCCTGTGCTGTGTTGGTGATCCGTGTGACAGACGGAGGCTAATTCATCCAGGTGATAAGACGTGTCATTGGCTCTTTGTGCTCTGCGCCCGCCGCTACTGTGCTTAATTTGACCTGCTGCATGTCGCCAGGCGTGCTGGTCAATATTAGCTCGGCAGCCACTGACTCAAAAGGACATATTTGTTCACCCTGCCCCCCCACCACCACCAAAGACAAACAAACACACACGCACGCACGCATGCACGCACACACACACACACACACACACACACACACACACACACACACACACACACACACACACATAGGGTGGTGATAGCTGCAGGGAACAGTCACTCAGCGACAGCCGAGCACTGCAGGGCCAAATGTTTTGATATAGGAGAAGTCTTGGTTTATGTGTTTTGTTTTTCTAGATTATTTTAAATACTACTTCATGCCAATATTCTGCACTTCAGTAACGGAGACACTAAAAGAAAAAAAAAAATCTTTGATATATGTTCCCATGAATACACACATTACAGTAAATAGAACCAAGGAAACAATTTACACGTTGTGTAACATTTATAGTTGTTCATTATCAAAATCTGTATTGCCCTTCACAAACTTGTCCTTTTTTATGAATATTGACCACCACCATCATTTCCAAGTATTCCTATTGGCTTGAAATTTTACATTTGCGCTTACATGAACTGGTGTAGACGCTCCATAGCCATGCGCAATCTTGAAATATGGTAGCCCGTAAGGGACATACAGGCTATACTGCTCCGCATTTCGCGCTGTGACTGTGACGTATGCCAGGGAGGGAGGGGGAGAAGATTACTGCGACTCACTGTCGGCAGATTTGAAAGCCTGTTGCGTCTATTATCGAGGACATGTAACTGAGTCGCGAGAAAATTAAAACGACAACGTGACAGGCAAAGCAACGCGACCAAAGTTAATATTGATGTGGCTTTTCCAAGATGGAAAGAGCTGATGAGGAGCAAGGATTTTAAAAGGGACGCCGAAGTTGCCTGCTTTCTTCTCAACAGGTAATTCTGCCTATTTGTGTAAAAGTTTTATAGTTGCTACTTGCTTGGCTAAATATAGCATGGTTGTGTATAACGCTAGAACGACGTCTAGGATACTTTTCCTCGAGTCAATGATGGAAAAGGATTGTCTACCTTGTAACATAAACGTAATCATATGTGCCGTGATTTCCCTGGCAGACAACTCACGTCATGGATCTGTAACACAGACTAGCTACAGCTAGAACAGCTGCGTGGAAACGATGGAGACACTAAGAGATCATTTCAGTTTTATTGACATTGTTCATGCTGCTCAGAGAAATATATTAAAAACACAAACCTCTGTTGGTTCTCTCCTCCGCTGTAAACATCGCCTTACACTATTAATCTGGTACAATAGACAGAATAACTGATAGCTGATGTTAGCAATGAAATGGTACCAAAATAACGTCAAACTATTATTACACTGGAAGGGACACTCACGGACGAAGTTGTCGCTAATTTCGGGTTTGGCCACCGTAGGAGTTATAACGCACTCAAAATGGGGGGCTACAAAGTGAAATTCAGTTGGTTGTCATATACAATTTCACCGCTAGATGGGAGAAATTCATACACACCGGGGCTTTAAAGTAAATCATTTGTAAATTGATGAACTGTAAAAACGTTTCCCTAACCCAATTTATCAAGTGAAAAGACCTTCAAGTCTTTGCATAGTATATTTCATATATACTGTAGTCCGATTAGAGATGGCTGTCCCTTTAAACAGGACCCACGGTGCTGTTACGTTTGCATTTCACTCAGAGAGCTAGTGATTACTTATGCTGTTCTTAGCACTGATTCTAGGTCTTACAGTAATGTTATCTCAACTCCTGACTCTCCGTCAGTGTTCTCAGTACTGTTAGGAGGGATGGAGTCTAGCTAGCGTTCCTAAGTCCAGATGTGCTAGTGGCACATGACTCAGACTGCAACAGGTAGTCATGTGACCTCAGCAGCCACTGAGGAGTGCTCACAGATCAGACTCCAGCTGGTTCTGTCAGGCTGTTCAGGATCAGCACACACTATCTGAAACTGTGATAAACAATACTGAGGTATCACAGACCCCCGAAATGACTCTTTGGATTATCATAAATTGATCCATTCGGACCAGTAAAATGAGGAAAGCCTAGATTATTGCTGTGTGCTTAAATTATTTATTCCATTGCTGTAAAGTGTGCAGGGAGCCAACAGGAAGTGTAGTGCACAGCTCTGTGGAGCTAAAGCACAGAAGCCAGAGGAAGTCCATTGAGACTTTTCCAGCACAAACGTCCAGCGAGCAACTTTTCATGGAAATAAATGGGATGCCAGGACCGGGGGGTCCTCAGAGTCAATGCAGAGAGGCCTCAAAATTATTATTAGTTTTTGAAGGTTTTCTTTTTAAATGGAAAAGTCTTAACATAAATCCAACATATTGTTAGCAAATATAAATCCCCACTGCTTACTGGCCTATAGGTAAGGTAGTCACTAAGGCCATCCACAGAGAGAGTTCATCCTAACATCTCAGTTTAACATTAAAACATGATTTATAAAACCATGCTAACAATTATCAGGATATTTTAATAGCTAAGTATTCCATGCAAAAACATATATATATATATATATATATATATATATATATATATATATATAAAGGCTTTAGGCCGCACTACACATTATTGTAGGCCCAGTTTAATATGCAACTTAATTTTATATAATATAGTAGGGGGTCCCTGCTCTGTCTCTCTTTAAGTTAAGTGGTCCTTGGCTCAAAACAATCATCAAAAACAATGAATACATCCATGGTTTGAATGAAAGTTATATAATCCTGTGTGAAGTACATCATTTAATTCTTGTATAGATGGAAAAGCCTCTAAATCAGCATTTTGACCATAATGGAACACTCTTTACTGAATCTCAGCATAATAATATATATATATATATATATATATATATATATATATATATATATATATATATATATATATATAATATAACATTTGATAACATAAATAAATGATATTGCTAGAATTATTTAAAAAACATGTCAGCAATAAGGAATCAGTCAAACTTAAAAAATTAAAGATCCAACAGTAGCCGATCTCTCTGCACTGTGAATTCAAAGGTTCAAAATGACTTTGTGTTTGTCGTTACAGGTTGTGTGTGTGTGTGTGTGTGTGTGTGTGTGTGTGTGTGTGTGTGTGTGTGTGTGTGTGTGTGTGTTTGAGTGTCTCAGTTCATACATGAGGATTGGCGGTGGGCGGGCGGGGGGGAGTGGGGGCGGACTGTGTAAGTGTTTCAGCTCATATCCTGTTTGTTTCGACTGTGCAGCTCTATGCGGGCAGCAAGGTAGCGCCTCACTGGCTTTAGATTGTTTGTCATTTGGCATCTCAAGTGGAACTAACAAGCCTATAAAATGGTAACGAGAGGAAGACGAGAGGAGGCGGAGGGCAACCTGGAGAGGAGAGAGAGACATTCAGAGGAGAGGGAGGATAAGAAGATGAAGGAGGGGAAGAGGTGGAGGAGTAGAAACAAAGGGTACGAGAGAAGATGAGAGGTGTAGTGTTGAGAGATAAGGAGTGGTTGAGTGGGAGAGATGTTATGGGCAATTGTTTGTGAGATTTGGTAACAATTTGTGGTCGTTTCATGCTGTCGTGGATCTGCAACCCCTCCTCTCTGATCCTTTCCTTTCTACACCCGAGCACCACTGACAGGATGCAGCTGGTTGCTGAAGCCAATGCTCAAAGGATTACCAGAGTTTCACCGTCAAACACCTTCTAAGAACTCTCCCTCTGGAGCAGGGGTCAGCAACCTTAGGCACACGTGCCACCATTGGCACTGGGTAGCTTAACCAATGGCACACTAGCAACAAGTGTGCAAGTGAGTTTTTTGGAAATGTTGAAGTGTCCTCTCATTTGTGTTGGCGTTCTAATCTCTGGTGGATTTATGAGGTCTATGGTTAACTGCTCCTCAGATCTCTGCAGGGTAAATCCAGACAGCTAGCTAGACTATCTGTCTAGTCTGAGTTTTCTGTTGCACGACTAAAACTACTTTTTGAACGTACACGTTCCACCAAAACAAGTTCCTTCCCGAGACTATTTTGCAGAGGCACCTTGGCTCCGTCTGGTGCTTAGCACCGCCCAAGACGATTGCGATTGGTTTAAAGGAATGACAATAAACCAGAGCAAGTTTTTCTCCCATCCAGGAATGCTGTGTGGACTAGCCAGACTCTCCTCCACAGCGCTGTGGAGGAAGGTCTGGCAAACCAAGACTAACCATTTCTTAAACAGCTCCCCGACAATGGTACCCCCTCCTTGATACACAAGGATTGGACCTGCACTGCAACATATCAATTTAACAAATTGTCCTCATACCTAAATGACAGAATTAGTCAATTTCCAATGATTCCCAAAGTGACATATAAGAGCGTTCTTTTTACTGCCGCACAGTGGCCGTTTTTAACTTGTTACTGTAACACGTGACCGCGGTGCCAGTTTGGATCATGCGACCATTCTATTTAACATAACGGCCGCTGTTTTTAACTTTGTGAAACGGAACTAGCAACAAAAAAAATGTAGGGTTAGGAAATCACCAGGGATTGGCTTTAATAAGTCAAAAAAGTGGTCCAGGCTGGAATGTAACAGTCCTAGTTTGGATGTTATAATTGTACTGTATTGTGACATATCTACAATCTCCAATCCCCTGCAAGGTGAACTGAACAACAGCAAAAGAAAAAAAAACATTTGTCAAACTGTGCAAATGGTTCAGATAAAGAATAAAGCTGCTCCAGCAGCTCAGCGACAACATGTCAAGCTGTGAACACTTCTCACAGGTACAAATAGGACTTGTGAGCAATTTTGATAAAAACCCACTTCCTGTTTGTGTCTTTGCTGCTAACTTTGTCACAGCCAAAATGCTTTGCAATAACTGACCTGAGTGTGACAGAACTGCAGGAATGTTCAAAGTCTGCAATATGAAGCTGTTATGAAGCTGTCTTACACCGTCAAGAATGAAGTCAATTATTGTAATTAAAGCATTTAGATTACATGCTGTTAGCTGAATGATTCCTGTTCGCTTTCAAGATCTGGATAACATGTCCTGTGGTGTAAAGCATTTAAACTCACAAACAGGATGGAGTGGACTGTAAATTATGGCGAGCATTTCTTTGTTTGTCATGAAGCTTAGCAGGGCACACTTCTTTTCACATTAGACTAGATTTAAAAAAGGCCTGAAAAATATGTTTCTAGCAACTGGTCAACATAAAAAATCAGAACAGTTTTAGAAGGAAAAGCAGCTGTAATGTATTTATATTGAGAACTATTTGAGAACCTATTTATCTGCTTTGCAATTATGATCATGATTGATCATGATTGGTTAAAATAATGTTTTTCGGTTTCACCAATAAATTAACATTTCTTGTCATAGCATGTCATCACTAACTTCCGGGCCTAAAAAGTGAAGCCAAAGCTGAAGCTCCTTAAAGCTGCATTCTATCTAACTTCCAGCAGGGGGCGACTCCAATGGCTCCAAAAAGAAGTGTGTTTCTATAAAAGTCAATGAGAAAATGAGTCTACTTCTCACTTGATTTATTACCTTAGTAAACATTTTCATGATGAGTTTATGGTCTCAATCAGGGTTTAAAATAGAGGATAAAGCAGGGGATGCTTTAGGACCTGTCAATCAGGACAAAGCCTTAACAATGCTAACCATGCTAACACAGTGGACATTAAAATAGACCTGAACTCGTTTTTGGCTGTTTGTCTGTGTTTTCATCTTTTTTTACTCAAGCAAAGTTTATTGGAACATTTTGGTTGCCTAAAAAATTATTTTTTAGTTTTCAGTAGCATCTTGTCAACCAAAGCTAGCTAGCTACCGCTAGCATTAGCTGGTAACTTAAGAGAAAGTCTGAAGATTTTCTGTTCTGCCGTACATGCAGATGCAGAAGTACCTGGAACTCTCTGTTTACCCGCCAGTAAAACTCTGCTGGATGACTCACGTCAGAAGAGTTGAAAATCAACAACGTTCCCTCTCTAGCATTCAGCTTAGCACAGCATCATTGAAACCATAGAGACACTGGCTTGGCAGCATCATCCTCCCGTCCTGCTCGTTCGTTCAAATATGGTCACTTCTGGCTCCAAAATACCAAGATGGTGACGGCCAAAAATGCAAACTGCTGGCTTCAAAATGGCAGTCCACAAACCAATGGGTGACTTCACTGATGAAACATCCTTTATATTTACAGTCTGTGGTCAAAGTGTGTTTTGGACTCTGCAGTTCCCCACAGCTCTATAGAGCCTTTAGGGTCTTTCAGCTCACTGTTTTACAGCCTTCACCTCATAGTGTTTTGGTTCACTCTCACCACTCTCAACAGCTCTGTTTCCAGCAGCAGCAGCTGTTTTCAGTGAGAATACTCTGATAAACCCATTGTACACTACCTGCTCAGCAGCAAAGAGCAGACAGACACAGTTTCCTTACCAACAAAACCCACGCAAAGCACCGGTTACACTCTTCTCTCCTCCCTGTACACCAACAGCTGCACCTCCAGTCTAACTTTTTTTTCAGTCTAATCTTATGATGGCCATCCTCATGCTCAATTTTGTCTCATAAATTGTTGCAGCAGTTTTTGGGTTGACACCTGTTACACAGATTTGGTGCTAAGCAGTCGGAAATCCCTCCAAAATACCACATTAAGACATCAAGACCTTGAGGAACACCACAGAAAAACCCATGCTGTGATTTGAATGAAACACTTTTGACATTTGGAGATTTCTGCATTTTTCATCATATCTGAGAGCCTAGAAAGGTACTGACACATGTAGAGGTTTAGGAGTGATGGGCTTATGAATACATATTGAATGTATGCAATATTCTTAACTTTAGGAGCACATATCTGCATCTCTGTATGTCCTGTGGCCTTCTTCAGCTATCCTTGCCTACAGTATAAAACCACTTGCCGACACCTGACCAAAGTTCCATTCTGAGGTGGATTTATTTACTCTGGAGCAGGTTCAATTTCCTGAAGGTCATTAATGAAGTAGAAATCTTTGTGTGTGCTGGTAATTGAACCTGGAGTTCAGAATATCTTATCACATATATTACGGTAGAAGTTTAGACTTGATAGTGGTGCTACTGAACCCAAAAAGTCTGAGCATAATTATTTGACCGAACTCCATCAAAGTGCTAATTTTTTATAAAACTTCAGCAATGTTTTCATTGGCCTGTCATAGACCCAGACAAAAACAAACAGACAAAGCCTCCAAAATGAATGTGAAAAAAAAACGAAAATCAACAGTGTATTTGATGTTGATTACTTTATTAGGCGTATTGTCTGCAGCAGAAGCATCATCTATTTGATCAGTATCATCAAACAGAAGGCTTGACAAGGAGCAGAAAACAAGAAGCCGTGTCACAGCAGAGGAGGAAGATCCCTGTTGGGAACATTTGTTTAGAGGTTTTGAGTGGGCGGCATATTTTTATAGATAAACCACATGAAATAACTGAATATTAGCACACACGTTACATAACTTGTCTTTCAGTGTGCCGGCTGCTAGCTCACAGATGTGGAGAATTTGACATCACTCTGATATCAAATTTTTCCATTCAGGCTTATTGGGTTACAGTCACTCCAGCAGCAATCACTGTTAACAAACTGCCATAGGTCTGGATCCAGCCCAATGAACTGCTATTCTCCCACTAAAGTCATATTTTGTTTGCTTATCAAGAAAAAAAAAATGGATGAATTCAGTAATACATGGACTGTGGTTTCCATTCAGCTGGCAATTCAAGCTACGGCTCTGTAATTAGGCTGTATCCTGTGATGGGACCAATGGTTTGTCAGCGATGATGGATTGGACAGTCAGATTACTTCATGGTTAACATGTGTTAACATGTGTAACAGGTAATGAAGAGTTAAAGGTAGCGATGGCGAGATGAAGCCTCGTGAAGCATTGAAGCTTTCCAGTAAATTGGTTCCCAAAAGGGTTAATTTCTCACACCACCACCTGTTGGTGTAAAACAGGCACATATTTTACCGATGATCTATGTGATCTGTGATACACTGTGCCAGAGATGGTTTTTGACTGTATTTTGTGCCGGTAAAGACTTAGAAATAACGATGGAGAAAACATATATTTCCACATAACCCATTTATATCAATATACTTTGCCATTTTTTCTGGTGTACTATCGTTATCATAACTGTATAATAAACGGATATCCTTGAGAGGGATGCAGCTTTTAAACGTGTGTAAATCAATCCTTTGGGTCATAATATAATAACAGCAGGAGGGGCAATATTAGTATTCTAGAACTGGAAAGTGGCAGTGCTTTAACCTGGCAGAGGGCGGTGAATGTGCGCGTAGATCACGGATGTAGAATAAAACCGTGTAGATTGGAATCACTTTCCGAACCAGCCGCGCGGTACGGACGGGCAGCGAAGCTTCTGATGTCATCAACGTCGTCATTAGTCTAAAACACTACAAGCCTCGATGCACGCTTCACGGACAACTTCTGGGATTTCTCGACAAATGCTTCTTAGCCTCTGCAAACAATGTAACGTCACTAGTTAAAGGGCCATTCAGACCAAATGGCGTTCAAGTCAAACTCAAATTCAAAAATCAACTCAAATGACATTCATTTCTTTTTTTTAAATGATGATCTTTTTTCTGTCTTGAAGTTTTAATGTGTCGCAACATTTCAGTTTATATGGAGTTACAGTCAGAATAATGACATGATACAAACTTCTTACATGTAGCCTTTGTGTTTTACACTTGAAGTGAGCCCATGATGACGAGGAGGCCACCCCTGCTTCACTTTCATTTACTTCACTCAGAACTACTGTAACGGCACATGATCCCATAATAAATGTCCAAAATAAATGACTGCGTGCTCTGTGATCCTTTAGTGGCCAGTGTACTTCATCCAAACTGCTTGCCGGATGGTGGAATAGATTTGGAAACTCCCTCATTACTTGCCTGCTCTAAAAGTGTTTTATATTCTGTTGCTTGCTTGTAATTGCATTTGGTAATATACTATGTAACTACTATTTCAGAGAGCTTTTCAGTGACTATTTATTCATCCGCAGTGTCATTTGCAGAAGTTTTATTGAATGACCGGAGACAAGTTAAATATAGACTGTGAAATCTTTTCACCAGCCAAAGCTGTGCTCACCGGGTTGCTCGGCAGTTACATTTGAGATTCTTTAAGGACAGCAACATCGTCATCATTCATAAATATGACAAATACATTAAAATAATTGCATTAAAAAGATTGCAGATGATTGCATCCTTTATGTCAGTGGTTACTTTGCTGCACTGTGAGTATTCAAGCAACATACATGGCAATGCTGTTTCAGAGACACAACTAGGCCAATAGCACGAGGTAATCCGGCACATTTACACTGATTACGCTGATTGGAATTCAGCAGAAACTTTAGCTAAGGACAGGACAGCTTACTGTGTGTCAGAAAACTTAAAAATCACTCAATATGTCACTTTTTCTTAAGCATAACTACATTCAGCCACCCGGTACGCTCCAAAGACATTTTGACTGAGCTTTCACACATTATTTGTTCTGCCTTATCTAGGAGAGAGCAAAAATAAAAGAAATACAAACAAGTTGAAAGGATGGCCCAATATTCTAGTAACGTATTGTGCCAATAATTGCAATGTATTTGAACGATCCATTTCTTAATTCATGAGGAAAGTTTAATAGCTGTGTTGTCATATTGTGCCAAACTTGCAACACAAAGAAGTTTCCGTCATGATCTAAGCACATTCATTTAAATCACTGCCCATTTAACTAAAACTGAAATGAAGCAAACAATTATTAAGATAGAATGCATCCACTTCTTTTATACATATATGTTTATTTATATGTGTTCACTATATTAGTTTAGCTTGTTAGCATGCTAAGTGTGTACCTGAGACTGATGGGACTGTCACTAGTTTTGCAGGTTATTGGTCACAATTCAGTAGTGGACAAATTCAAATCTGACCTGATGATGGCGCTCGATCAAAAATCACAGAATCCCCAAAGTTATACAGATGATTCTGTGCAGAACATGAATGCCTCAACTAAATGTCTGATGTAATTTGTGTAGCCGTGATGTTGTATAGAGCCAGTTTGGCAGTAGACCTCCATAGTGGAGCCAGATGTGATCACAAAGAGACTTATGGTGCCAGTGTAAAGCCTCTATTGTGATGTCACAGTGGTTGTTGGTAGTTGTGATGTCAGTGCTGTTCACCATATGCTTCTCCCTGGAGAGAGCAGGCTCTTCACTGATTAGCAGAGCAGCTTGTTGCCCAACAGGCCATGAGGTTGGATGACCTCTGGGGGTGAACACAGAGCCATGTAATCTGCTTGATGGGACAAGGTTGTAGCACTCCTGTGTGTGTCTGTGTATGTGTGTCATTAAAATGGACTCACTGATTGCAGTTTGCGTTTGGTAAGTGGAGCTGAAAAAGCTGTAAATACATGAGCAAAAGCATTGTGCTGTCATTGTGGCTGAGACCTCCCTGGCTCTGCTTTCTATGATCTCATGCTTATGATTCTGTGCAACAACAAAAAGACAGCTAGTTTGGCTGAAATTATAATTTTATTATCTTGTTTCTCCTGTTGTTAGTTGCTACTGAGACTGATCTAACACTCCGGCATTAGCATTTTGCAGATGCTCAGCCATTAAACTTTGTGCCATCTCCGCTGCGTCCATCACCAATTATAAAAATTGCATGTGAGGAAATGTAGGCACACAGAGTGTGTATATTTGGGTGAGTGTTGATGCGTGTGTACTTGCACTTTGCCTGTGTGGTACTGCTATTTATGGTTGGCCAGCCATTAAAGTGTCTCCTCCAGCTCCTCTCTCCTCCATTTATACAATCATCCAGTCCAGCAGTGCACACACACACACACACACACAGCGCAGCTCGACACCTGCAGACCTGCACTGAATCCAGGCACCATGCACTCCCAGCACTGAAACCACTGCTGAGCAACAGGCACATACAAAAGACACAAACCTGTCCTAAAATTTGGTCAAACTTGGAAATGGAATTCCAAATACACACAAGAAATGTCAAGACTCATCCTACAAAATGGATAGTAGCAATCCCATGTCTGTTTGTTAGGTACAGAGTTGTAATCAGGACGTAGTTAGCCTAATGTAGCATAAAGACTGGAAGCAGGAGAAACATACGGTGCCCCTAACACAACACACATGAAGAAACATATTCACCAATTTGACGACACATGCGCAGCATTTTGAATAAAAAAGGCTCACGACAAAACACTGTTTCCAGGGGACACTAAAAGGTGATGCACATGGCTGAAACGCTTGATGTTTGTGGCTTATGAAGTTATTGAAGTTGGCTATCTGTCATTGTGATCCCACGATTCAGATATTATTAGTGTTGTCCAAATGAAGCGCCATGAAGCATTTCCTCCCAGAGGTCAAAATAAATCAAATGGTTCCCAAAGCTTCATTTGGACATCACTAGATATTATAATACTGTAATAATAAGCAAAAGGCTTAACAGCAGATATCTGCAATAATATCTGAATCATGCCATCACAATGTGATGACAATGTATCCAGATACAATTTCAGAAAATTCAAAGATGAAGAAGCATGTCATCATGCAATTTCTAAAAAATAAATAAACTCTTTCAGATGAATATAATAACTGCTTATCTTGTATGAAACTTAGACTGACACACTGATTTTGTTGTGGCGTAGAAGCATTCTATAGTGTCCAAACCATTACACATGCTATTCCAATAAACTGCTGGGAGGCAGCAAGATCCTTAAAAAAAAAATCTATAACATCTCTGGGTTAATGGCAACACACTATAAATATAGGCAATACAAAATAGCTGTGGTTTTATTAATACAAGTGATAATGCTTATTGCTATTGGGTGCAGATTTCAAAAGGAAAAGAAAATATGTGACTACTCAGATATAAAGATAGTAGGGAGCCCTTATAGTGTCCCTAAAGGTGATACTGATGATGATGATGATGATGATGATGGCAGGAGGAGAGGGATAGACATAGAGAGAGAGAGAGAGAGAGAGAGAGAGAGAGAGAGAGAGAGAGAGAGAGAGAGAGAGAGAGAGAGAGAGGGGGGGGGGGGAGAGAGAGAGAGTGGAGGGATATCGCCAGTTAATAGCCCCAGCCAGCCAGCCAGCCAGCCTCCTCTGCCTGTCAGCGGGATGATCGCACCATGCACCGGGACCCCGTTCCTTCCCAGCGGATCCGTGTCGTGATGACTGTCCGCGGGCACAGCTGCAGCCCGGTGACGCTTCACATTTCCTCCGTCCAGTAGATAGCTGATTTCTCCGGCGCGCGGTGTGGAGCCGCGGAGCCTTGGCGCACGCATCCACGCTCTCACGCACTCACAAGGCTGCCTCTGTGGCGCGCACTTTGCTCCGACACATTCTTTCGAGACTTCTCCGATCTCGGTCCTTTCTTACCTTCTGGGGATTTTTGAAAACTTGAGCGACTTTACCGTCGCAGGCAGAGAACAAAAGGCGAGCGGACGGACAGCGTCGGCGCGGTGAATGTAGTCTGCAGCGGGGCGCACAGCGGTGCTGCTGGACCGGCCGAGGACGCACCAAGTCCCGTCCCACATCCCCGTTTCACCCCCGGTGTCCCGAACACGGCCAACATGATTGTCCTCGGGATTGTGCTTGCTCTTTTCTTCTCAGGTAGGCTACGTTCAGTAAATTGGCATTAGTTAGTTGCATTAAAAGGGAGAAAGGCTTTCAACACTCCGTGTTTGTCTCTAGATGGCCCGTGGCTCGCAAGTTGGATAGAGATGAGGATGGAGAGTCACACAAAGTAAAGAGCCTCTGTTTGTCATCCCTCCATCACTCTGAGGTGCATTTTCTGGCTCATTTGGTCAATTGTTTCAGTCTTAGAGCCACGGGGATAACAATAAGTGTGTTTTTATTTCCTCCCAACCTTTCAGCAGAGTCAAATTTAAAAAAAAAAAGGTCTCATATGGCTGTTATTGACTATTTCAAATATAATTTGTGTCTCAATAACAATTCGTTTGTTGGCTGCGTTGCTGTGTCTCAGCAGGCTACGCCCTTCCAGCTGCACGCAAACTTTCCAACGTGCAGACTATAGATGTCTCTCTCCAACAGTTCCTCTGATTGGTTTTCATTTTTAATTTTACATATCCAATGTTTGAAAGTTAACTTGTTTTAAAATCAGTTTGTTGAAATAATCTCATTTTTTAAATATCATATGGTATCCAATTTGCAGAAGAAACAAGGCATAGGAAGTAAAAAAAAAAGAACAAGTTCAAACAGAGCTGGACAGAACATACATAGTTAGATAAATAGATAGATTTGTTTTCACAGTCTGTTGTCATGCACATGGCAATATACACGGACAAATACATCAAGAGATAACATAAAGACAGGTACAAGACACATTTACAACAACGACACCATATCTATACAAAGTCAGCGAGATAGTTTAGTAGACACGCAGCCCTGAATGCACCTCAGTCAGTGGGATGATCCAGGTCTCTTTATTTCAGCTGTATTTAAGCAGATTGTCTTCCAGCAAACTAAGGAGAATATCGGGTATCGGGTATGAAGTTGGTTGATTTTAGAGTTGTCTACAGGTTAGACGCCCTATCAGATGCTCAGAGAGGTTTTCCTTGGTTATTGTAAATAGAGGAGCTTTACAGAATATGTATCTATTTACAGTAAATGTAGAACCGTTCAACCTTATTCTGGGCCGACAGTAGACCTTTTTTTTTCAAATATATTCCCTTCATTTAATTTTTTTTTCAGTTTTTGAACAAAGACGATCCATCCTGTTAGAGTCGTGACTATTATGATGGCGGGAGGACGCTTGAATTGCTCCTTCATGCATTCAAATAGATATATAATATGATAATAGCAGCTGAAAAAGATTGTTAAAGATTGAAATCACCTTAATGCCATGCAGAGTTGCGTTAAATGGTTTATTGCACACACACACACACACACACACACACACACACACACACACACACACACACACACACACACACACACACACACACACACACACACACACACAGAAACACTTCTCTCAAAAATGTCCACATCTCAAATCAAATGTAAAATTAACCTTTTTTTACAATTCTGAATATACGATGTTGTTTGACATGCAGGTTGCTGATAGATGATCACTCTGTAACTGAGCGTGGAACTGTTACCTCTCTTCCTTTGTCTCTGTGTGTGTTTAGTGTTCAGGAGCCTGTGTGGCCGCTCAAAGCTTGTAACTTTACAGCTCCATAAACGTACTCGGAAAGAACGTCTCTATTGTTTACAGCACAATAGTGAGCCATGTGTGGTGATATATGGCTGAATGTGTGTTAGCCAATGAGCTAATGTGGCATTTTAGCGAGTGTCATGGCTCTTTTTTCTGTTTTTGTTAAGATTTTTTTTGCGTGCCATTTTTAGGCCTTTATTTTTGACAGGACAGCATAGACATGTAAGGGGAGAGAGAGGAGTAATGACATGCAGCAAAGGGCCGCAGGAACATTTAAGACACAATGTTGTCCTCAAAAGACTCCAGACTCGACTCGGACTCGAGGTGCGGGACTCGTGAACAATCTTATTTTCTTAGGGAATGTCTGATGAACTGAATGTTCTTCCCCTGCCTGCATAATTATGTGGCATTAAGATAAAGGATTCTAGCTCAGCCACATCTGATTTCATCAGGCACCTGAAAACACCCCCTGATAGGATAGCAATCATGTTTAGCTCAGCATTGGCCATCGAACGTTAGCTTGCTTCGTGCTTTAGCCTCGACGTATGGAGGCAAACTCTGACTGACGTTCGCTAGATGTTATGAAGAGATGAATGAGCGTTTGTTTGCCAAACTTGTGGTAGTCGATTGATGTAATCATTTACGTCGTTGCAGGTTTATTGTTGATCATATAACGCTACAGTTTTATTTAGTTCACGTTACACTGGGTGTGAGAGTCTGGGGGGATGTGATGACTTGCAGTAGTTAATACGCTGCCATTAGTTGTAGACACATTTGGTCTGTACTGTACTGTATGTTCATGTTACAAGGCAAGTACAGTTATTAACCACCAGAGACCTGAGACTTGACTTGGACTCTAGCTCAGAGACTTGTGAGCATCTCCGCTCTTTATGACTTTATTAGGCTACATATTACAGATAGCAGGGTACAGGTCACTGTACAGAAGCAGATTGACCGAAGCTGGACTAGGAAACAATGAGTGATGAGTTGTTCTCTGCCATTGGGAGAGATCGTGACTGAGCAGAAGGAAAACAAACTGCTAAATGCTTGTTACCGAAAATCACAAGGGTCAGAATAATATGGATGAACCATGAGTGTGAAGGGCCAGGTCATTGTGCCAGCAACCTTCATGTCACCTACAATAAAGAAGTTAAGGCCAGAAGATGGGAGACTGGTCAACACATTCTACACAATGTGGGTAGTATCAAACTGAATTCATTGGCACGGTGGCTCAGTGGTTAGCACTTCTGCCTCACTGCAAGTTGGCACTGCAGACTTGGATCCCCGGTCCGGACAGGGCCTTTCTGTGTGGAGTTTGCATGTTCTCCTCGTGTTTGTTCCAGTTTCCTCCGACTGCTCTGGTTTCCTCCCACCATAAAGACATGCATGCTAGGTTACTAGGACTACAGTTGAAAATTAACCGTCTGGCGCATTTACCGAAATGTTGATCAATGTAAGAGTACACACAGAGAGATGTGCCAGCGTGTGGCGCTCCAATCGGACTTTGGTCTTGTCTGGTTGTGAGGCTTCATCAGGGCAAGCCTAGTCTCGCATAGTTAGACCTTCTTCCACAGCGCTGTGGAGGAAGGTCTGGCTAGTCCACACAGCATTCCAGGATGGGAAAAAAAAACATGCTCTGGTTTATTGCCATTTCTTTAAACCAATCACAATTGTCTTGGAAGGTGCTACGCTCCATACAGAGCCACGGTGCCTCTGCTAAATAGCTTCGGGAAGGAACTTGTTTTGGTGGAACATGTGTATGTTCAAAGGTTGTTTTAGTCGTGCGACAGAAAACTCAGATTGGACAGATGGTGGATAGAGACTAGGGCACGCCCAAATCTGGCTGCTGCTGCTGGAGGAGTCACCTGACGTAGCTTAAAGGTGGAGTCTAAAAGGATGACTTTCATTTTCAGTTGGACATCACATGCCAAAACTGCGTCGCTCACTCTCAGATGTGCTCTGACTCAGGTTGGTGGCAGATTGAGGCGTGTCTAAACATTCAGACTCACCTCTAAATTCCACCGGGTAGAAGCGGCTTTCTGCTTAAAATTCTCCCTAGGCCTATATTTGTTTTTACGTAGCATCTTTTTTTAAATAAACTGTGCATCTGTGATCGTATGTGATTGTATATCACATCACTACAATATTTGAACAACTGAAAAGCCATACATCTTTGATCCAATCTTCGATTGTCATTCATAACTGGACTAGATGGAAGAAACCATCCAACTGTGTAGACTACTTAGTTTTATGGCAGAAGCACAAATCCGTGCCTG
>CM042435.1:17179503-17212003 GCA_023631565.1 Gymnocephalus cernua
TTGAAATACACGGTAGAACTGACATAGTTGTGTCCATTGACAGTGGCTTCTTGACATTACTTCTGAAATTGTCAGCCTTTTATTATAGTTGCTTGTTTCCTCCATTTATTACTTTAACAAAACAGTCCCAATGTACCTTTTAGAGCACACGTGTCAAACTTAAGGGCCGAGGGCCGAACCAGGCCCCTCGCAGATTTTAATCTGGCCCACAATAACTTTATTGTAAATAAACCCCAAAAGACAGGAAACTGTTTATCAAACAATCAATACAATTCCGCGACACTCAAAGCAGAATTTGGCAGATTTGCCGACTTTGAGAGTTTTCATAATCAGGCAATAAAAACAGGTTGCTGTGAGTCAGCCTACTTTTTTAAAATGTCATCTTCTTTTTGCTTGATTTGCTAAACTCTATGATGGCTAAGGAACTTTTTAGCTGACTTTTGTAGGACTTTATGTCAACAACAATGCTGTAATACAGTCAAAGATATTTGACTTTTCTCAATAAAAGCATGTCAATAAACTCTACATCTCTCTCTGGCCCCTCGATGTAATTCTCATTTTCCAGAGTGGCCCTTAGTGAAGGTGGGTTTGACACCTCTGTTTTAGAGCTTCGAACTGCATATCCTTCATCCGCCGAGGAAGACTCTGCTGACTCACTTGAATGAAAAGCAGGTGACCGTTTGTGTTTGAAGCTCCATTTGCCGATGAAACCGTAAAAAAAAGCTAGTCTGTGGACCTCGAGTCGGGATTATTTTGTTAGACATATGCCTAGGTCATTTACATGAAGTAGATCTAATAATAATAAGAGATCAGATTGAGCCACAGCCTGTTGAGTTGTACTTTGGAATTTTTATTTGCACAGACTTTTACATTCTGCCACGTTAAAATGGTTTAAATTTTAAATATAAAGTGACAATTCTAAACAACAGGAAATAGCTAAACACACACACACACACACAAGCACATCTTTACAGTAAAGTGCTAATTAATAATTAAACTAGCTTCCTGTTCTTTTGCTGATTACCTCAGTCCCAAAATGTTGACTCCATCCATCTGAAAGTGACGTGTGATTTTAAGTCACAGTGCATGTTATACTATCTTTAGTCTGTCTCTTTGATGCAAGCGCTGCTCACTACTTTCCTTTGTTGGATGTGCAGTGTGCGTTTGTATCGATGGCTGTCTGTCCATTCCACCCAACAGGAACTCCTCTCTTTGTTCCAAACCAACCAACAATGTGAAACGCATCACTTCTACTTCATTGCACCGTTTCCTCGACGCCGCTGGATCCGAGTCTTTCTGTGGCAAATATAAGAGGAAGATCTTTGTGATGATCAGAGCAGTGTGTTGTGACCAGGTCAGGCAGTGACACTGTGCAGGTGTAATAATAGAAGTGATTAGCTGCCGTGGAGCTTTGTGCTGTGAACTAATCCAGCAGCTTTCACATTCAATCCAACCCGGTGACACATGCTGTAAGATACACTGTATCTCTGTGTGCTTATGGAGATTATATTACCATGCGAAGATGATTTATTGATAGTGAAGTGCGTCATTGTTAGACGATGAGCTGGTGTTTGAGCTGCTACCTGTGATAGTAGCCTCAGGTGATGCTGTGTTGACCTCTGTATCACACTTTATTGTTCCCAAGTTCATCTGTCTGTCCATCTGTCCTTCACATGTAATGTGAGTGCTGAGAGATTCATTGCAGGGAAAGTAAGATGTAATTTCCTTTTTTTCAGAGTTACACTGACACAAAGAGGGGACTACAATTACTGGATCTAAAGATAAGATGATATAATGTTTTATTGGTCCCACAACGGGGACATTCGCAGAGTTAGCAATAACAAGTGGCAGCAGTAAAAGGGCAAGATATACTAAATAAGTAAAGAGTAAAACGCTAAATATCATTAGTAGACTGAACGGTTGAATTGTTGCACATAGGAAATTCACAGTTCATATACATTTTATATGGATGGTTGTCTGTTAGTTTAATGGATGGAGGGGCGTCCCAGGACATTAGTCTGTTCAGTAAAAGTTGGCATGTTACTTTTGTCAGGTCTGTGCTTTAGTGACATTTCTCAATGTGTGTTCGCAAATTTTGACTTTGTATTGGTTTGGAGTATCGGACTTCTGAGTGTTTGAATTTGCTACTGCGCTAGCTGTAGTGTGAGTCAGAGGAAATGAAGCGTCTCATTTGCCTCAAACTCTGGAACACTTGGTCAGAGACGTGACCTGCGCTCTCTGGATCGAGTCCATGGCAAACAAACCAACGTGTTTCCTCAAAGACTCTTGTGTGTATCACACAGTGGCGGTGTGCAGCAGATGGCACACTCTATGTTCATTGTTTTCAATGGGAAAACAATGAGAAACTGATGGAGAGTGCTGCCTGCCGCCTGCAGACACACTGTGTGCTCTTCCCTTCTGCCGTCTACACACAAACAGTTTTTTTGGAAAATCTACCAAAATGGAGGCACGTACATTTATTTATCCACATGTACTCCTTGTTCTCCTCTACAGGCGTAGATTTCAGGGGGGGTGCAGGTGATATGTCCCCTCGCAATATTTTGAAGAGGTGGATTTAGACCCCTCAAAATTTGACAACCCTAAAAGAGGTAACCGTTCAGGGGGATAAGAACATGTATATATCCTTCTTACCTGCAAATATGTTTCCCAACGATTTCAGAAACCCCTACTGTGGATCTTCTTGTCTTTCTCTTTCTCTGTGAAATGAAGCTGCCTTTAAGTGCGCTCGGAAATGTCCAGATCTATAAACGATCTGATGGAAAACAGGAACTGTAAAATATAAAGTCTACTTGTGCTGCATACCCCCCAGTTATAATGTGTCCCCCCCCCCCCCCAATGTTGAAACAAAACCTACGCCCTTGGCTTTAGCTAAGAGAAGTTCACTTCCATGCTTGGCCCTTTGGGTTGGCAACATGCACGCTGGGACTCAGACTTCCTGCTGGAACACCTCTTGAGAAACTCCTAAAGGGGCCTACAACTACAATTACTAGGCAACAGCAACGCTGGCTACCTTATTCATTTCAGTGGGACTCACTTTGGTTCAGTGGGGGTCGGTCACACACTGTGACTGTGTTTGCCTCTGTTGCATTCATTTGCTTCTCACTTCACAAGCATTCAGATGGAAAGGAAATCATAGAACGTAAGAGCTCATTCCGATAACATGATCAGAATCAGAATCAGAATCAGATTTATTGGCCAAATATACTTACATACACAATGAATTTGACTTTGGTAGGTGTTAACTCTCTATACATTCAAATAGACAAATAGACATGTAGTAGTAGACAAATAGTAATATAGACACATACTGTACAATAGAGACAACAATATACATATAGGCACATATCAACATAATATACAAAAATACAAATATACAGATGAGACATAATATCAAGACAAGCACACATGGAGTGGGATGTAAAGTGCAAAAAGTAATAGTGTAAAGTAGTGTGCAAGATGTAATATTGGAATGATAAGTATGTAATGTGTAGAGAAGTGGGTGAGTGGCCAAAGTGTTCAGTAGAGTGATGGCAGTGGGAAAGAAGTTGTTCTTATGTTTGGTTGTTTTTGTGCGCAGGGATCTGTAGCTCCTGCCAGAGGGGAGGAGGTTAAAAAGAGTGTGTGCAGGATGTGTGGGGTCTTTGGAGATGTAACAATGCAAATGACTGAGTGTGCTCTGTGGGATAGTGTGTGATTCACTCCATTTGTCTGGATAGGAATGGTACATATGGTGTTGGCTATAGGTTGTTTTTGCAGTGGATGTACAGCAGATGGTTCCTGTACTTTCCTCAGTGTATTCCAACAGTAACGGCCAGCAGACAGTGGCGGCTGTCTGCACTGACAGAGCCAGAGTCAATCGTCTGTGTAGCGTAGAATGAAGCTGATTTGATTAGTGTCACAATATAGAAATACATAAATGTCAAAGTATTACATGATCTATCGAGGATACATATCCACAAATGAATAACAGTACTGTATGTCTTTTTTTCTTCTGGGTTAGATGTGTTGGAAATAAACATTTTCAGTGTTTCAACAGTTTCTTTTTTTATTTTTAAAGCTGTGGACGTGTTGGTATCTCTGGACAGAGCCAGACTAGCTGTTTCCTACTGTGTCCAGTCTTTATGCTAAGCTAAACTAACCGGCTGCTGGCCCTAGGTTCATGTTTACTCTACAGATATGAAGGAGGTTAGAATCTTCTCATCTAACTCTCGGCAATAAAGTGAATAAGCATATTTCTTCAAATGTCAAATTACTTTAAAGTGCCCATATTATGAAAAAAATCACTTTTTATGGGATTTGGGGTGTTATTTTGTGTCTCTGGTGCTTCCACATGCATACAAACTTGGAAAGCTGTTGCTAGTGGTTAGCCCCTTTGTTCTCAATGGCAAAACACTGCTACAACACACCATAATCACCATAAAAGAAATACAAAAGAACTACTTACATGTCCCAGTTCTGCAGGTATTACACGCAAAGTTGGAAGTGCGCCCTGTTTAGAAGAAGTCTCCCGGCTAATCCTGCCTTGAAGTTAGAGAAAAAAGCTAGCTAGCTGATGTGATTCTTACCTAGCTACTGCGCATGTGCGAATTCCTACCAAGATGGTATAGAGGTGAGATGTCTCACTATGTAGCTAAAACAGAGACCTGAACAGAGCTGAAAAAAAGGAGCTGTAGCAATATGAAGTAAAACAAAACAGATGGTGTTTTTGAGAATAAAACCATGTAAACCTATTCTGGTACAACCTCAAAATACAATTATGAGCCTGAAAATGAGCATAATATGGCCACTTTAACAATCCGAGGGAAATGACACAGCTGTGTTCATGCTGTCACTGGCTTGTTTTAAGTGTCCATCCATTTTACACATCAGAGTGTCTGCTGGTGTTGAGTTCTACTGCAAACGTGACGGAGGGAGCTGTGAGACGTCTGATAAATGTCTGCAGCGATGTCACCTGAGTCAGCATCAGCCTGTCTGAAGACTACAGTTTTGAAAGTGAAACAGGTCTCTGTTTTTTTTTTTTTACAGTTATAATTCCACACTATTATTCTGAATGCCAGATGCATATTTTTGAAGCCTTATTTCAAAATTTCACCTGCATTCAGTTCAACAACGTATACCCACAGTTGATGAATGTGTTGACTCGGCTGAGCAGCTGATCTCAGGACTGTTTCTTTATTCAAACCACTGCAGAAGTGAGGCTATTGGACTTTTTTTGTGAAATCAAAAACACATTTTGTCATTTGTCTAAAAGTGTGAAGCAGTGCATTGTGTTATTCTGAACTGACAACTATATGTCTGCGATGACCCTGCGCAGGAACATAAGACAACACGCTGCTCTGAGACTCTCTCTGCACTGGTGTGTGTGTGTGCGCTTCTGGCAGGCAGTATGTGTGTGAGCCGAGCTTGTCATGAACCCACAGGACCATTGGGTTTAAAGGGAAAAGGCAGCGTTTCCTGCGCAGCAGAGATGGAAATGATTGTCCGAGTTTGATGATACCACGCTGAGCGCTTGCTCTGATGTGTGGACAAAGTGAGTTGTGGCGGAGTGTCGGGATGCCGCGCTCCACAAAGGCTGGTTGTTCAACCAACAATGTTTTATGTATGTGGTTAGCCTTTCATCAGCACACTCAGTATTCAATTTACATACTGTCTACTGATCCGGCACTGAATGTTAAGCTGTTTATGCTCTCTCAGCCACTTTATTCTGACACCGAGACGCGTGTGTGTGTGTGTGTGCGTGCGTGCGTGTGTGTGTGTGTGTGTGTGTGTGTGTGTTAGACAGATTGCTTCCCCCCCCCCTCACCCCTGTGGTTGTGCAGTATTGTGTTCTGGTAGTAATGATGGGTTCTGTGCCTCCCAGTCTCCCTCCCAGCAGGACACACACATAAAGCGTCCTTCTCAGGGCAGCCATGCGTGTGTGTGTGTGTTTGTGTGTGTGTGTATCTGTGTGTGTGTGTGTGTGTGCATATGTGGCCATCTTTGTGTGATTTTAAGAACATCATTTTCAGGCGGTGCATGCTGATTGTGCCCCATGCTGTGCGCGTGTCCAACCCATCACGGTTCGCATTGGCTCGCTCGCTCTCTGTCTCTTCCTCTGTCTCTCTCGCCCTCTCCTTTGCTCCCACCTCTCCATTTTTCCATCCATCTCTCCGTTCCCCTATTTCTCCTCCCCGTATGACATTTCTGCTGTCCTCACATCCTTCTGTGCACTTCCCCTGTGCGTAGCAGCGATTGGATTTTACCAGGGGAGTCTCTCATTTCTGTGGTGCAAATCGAAGCAGCCACACTTCAGAAAACAACAGCTCCTCTTAGAGAAACGTTGGGCTCCACACAATCCAAAGGCTGTGTGTAATGAATAAAAACTTGCTTAGAAAGACGTCCACGGCTGAATATCTTGGCTGAAAAGAATCTATTGTAGTTTGCTACAAAAGAAAACAAGACAGAGAGGTTGAAAAAAAGAGCTAAAATTGGATAAGTGGAAGCAACATGTGACGTCTGGCCCTCAGTGTTCTCTGACCTGTTTGGCAATTCTGATGTGAAACAACAATCGAAGCCAGAATGCCTAAAAAGGAGAGTCTCGGTCTGCTTCCAATCGTAGATTGGATGAAGCTCTATCAGAGCACGAATTCATACCTAAAACTATTAACTTACTGCAATCTATTCATAAGAATAGAAACTGTAAAGGAAGTGATCTCGTAAGATTTAAGATGTTAGGGACCTTTTGCCTATTCTGTAAGATCTAGGACTGAAGCTGGAGATGTTTGTAGACAGCAGAGATTACAACAAGAAAGATGGAAAAATGAATTTAGAAGACAATGTTGGTGCGTTTGATGGATATGTATGGACGGCCCTCAGTTACAATGCTTGTACATTTTTATGGGAGCTATATTTATTTCTGTGCTCACAAAGTAATCGTTTAACTAAAAACACAACAGGTTTTAGTTTCTCAGAGAAAGTGCTGTAGTGGAGCCAATGGGTTTAGGAATGTGCATCATATAACGCATCATTACGTGCTGAATAGGGATCGACCGATACTGTTTTTTCAAGGCTGATACGGAATAAAACCGATGTTTGGAACCAATATGCATTCACAATGAGTCAAAATTAAGATTATGGAATGCTACAAACTCCAACACAAAACTTTGTTGAAATGCTTTAAGCCAATATAAAAATGGCCCGATAATCTGAATGAGCGACTGCATACAGAGGCGAGCCCGGACTCGATGTCATTGAATGAATAAACACAGTAAAGTACAGTTTAACCAGCTGTCAGTAGACATGATTTTATTGGAGCTCCACCCGTGGGTCCATGCAGCGCTCATGATGCAAGATGACATCACCAAAACTGTCCAATGAATGAGTTGACTGTCAGTCCTGTCAGACTTCATGTTTGCTCCTCTTGGTTCATTTGTAAGTTAATTTGAACATAAGTGCCACGTTGACTGTAAGATCTTATGACAATGTTCAAAAGGACCAATCACAGACCAGCACTTGACATTATGGAGTGGCAAGTGGCACAAACCTCCCCCCAACATTGCTACAGAACAGACTGTTCCTACGGTAGGGTTACTGTAACTGCTTCTAATCGAGATCAACAGTTAATGAAAACTTTATTCATGAAGTCATCAGCGGCACTTACACAGACACACACAGCCAGGTCGTCTCTTTGATGAAACTGCAGCAGTGCATACTGGAGGGAAAATATCGATCTCATTACACTGGTATTGATAAATATCAGTACCAACGTTGGTATAGATATTATCAATATCCGGATCGATCCGCCCACCACTATCAGACAGGCGTTTTGACCATCAAACCCATTTGCTGTGTAGTCTAACAATGTCCAAATTAGCGCTGGAAAAATATTGAAACTGAGGCCTTTTCTACACATGTAGTCGCACACTTGCTTTGTTCCCATTCAGGAGCTAAAATGATACAATTGTTGCATTTGTCCCTCGGTTGGTTTGTGTTCACACTGCAACGTTTAACAGCGGTCAATGCAGGAGCAAACTGGTCTCTCATTGGTCAGAAATCTTTCCGGAAGAATTCTCCTCAGGCCAGATTTCCTTCTTTTTTTCCCACCTGAAACACGGATCATCAGCAGCGTGCGGCTCATTAGTTTAATTGTTTTTCTGTAGTTGTGCTTCCAGTCTTCCTTAAATGAACAAAATATCCAGTCTGCCGTTAACACGTGAAAGCGTCCCATCATGCAAAGTGGTGACTTAGTGAATGCAATTGCTGTGTTCATATAGGCCCAAACGAAAACCCTAAAATTTCATTATTTAAATAGTAAATTTAAAGAGGTACTTGAAGTTTCCTTGAGTTCCATTTTAGGCTACTTTGAACTTCTACTTACCAGCTGCATTATTAAAGTTATGAACACATTAATGCATCATTCATTTTCATACAATAATAAATGATATTATATTGAAATGGGGCAATGTAGAACATAGCTGGGGCAGTTCACCAACAAGCCCTGTGAATAAAGTCACAACGTCATCGAGCTTCTAGAACAGTGATGTTCAACAGGGGGTCCGCGACCCCTAGGGGGTCTTCAGAGTCATTGCAGGGAGGAATACATTTTGGAATGTTTTTCCCCCCAAAATTAAAATAGGCTGAACATATACATTAACATGAATCCAACATATTATTGGAAAAGATAAATCGGCCTATTCCCTGTAGGAAAGGTAGATGCCAATAGTATACTTCTATGCTGTTAGTATAGTATTGTCTTTAAACACGCCTCTCTCTGTCTCTTCTGTCCTCTCCTAGGTGTGTTCCCAGCCTCAGCACCGGTCTTCCCCTTCCCTCCCTCCCCCACTGACTGTGTTGAAGCCCATCGAGTGTGCTCCGCCGACTCCCGCTGCGAGGCATTGTACCGGGGCCTGGAGCTGTGTGCGGACGACGCAGAGGTGTCCCCGCTGGGGGAGCAGGTTGCCGCAGAGTGCCTGGAGGGACAGGACGCTCTGCTGAAAAGACACCCCGCTCTCCTGGCCTGCAAGTGCCAGCGTGGCTTCCGCAAGGAGGAGCAGTGCCTGCGCATATACTGGAGGGTTCGCCTGCTGCCAGGTCAGTCACGCCTCTGCTGGTGGGGGCCTGATGACAGATCAGCTCCCCTCAGCTTCAGATACAGATACTCAATCAAAATACCTCAAGTTTGTTTCCCCTCGTTTGAAAAGACGCCTTGTGCACATTATATAGAAAACTATCTGCACAGGTGTACTGAGGAGCTCCAGACAGCGTCTTATAGCACTTATAGAGAGAAACATCCTGCAGCAGATGAGAAAACCAACCTGTGATCATTTCTATAGTAGCACAAGATCTAAACACTTTGATGCAGACCTGCTTCATTTTTTACTTGAGCCTCAGGCAGAAATCACTGTGAACACACACACACACACCTACACACACACACACACACACACACCTACACACACACACACACACACACACACACATACACACGCACACACACACACACACACACACACACACACACACACACACACACACACACACACACACACACACACACACACACACACACACACACACACACGTGCATCAGTAAGTAAGCTAACAGCAGCCAGCGGACTGGTCCTCCCCTGTGGCCTATTAGTCAGCGGAGCATTAGTGTAATTACACACTCTTCAGTTCCTAACGCTGCTAGGCTGCTCTAGCGTGTCATTACCATAAATATATAGCCTAGAATAGGATTTACATACATAAACACTTTACATGCCATTACATTCTTCATTGAGTTTGAACTTTTCAGTGTGTTTGAATCATTTGCGGCAACAAACGGCTGTCACACGGCTCAATCAAGACTCATTGTAATTTGGGGGTTTGCCCACCGACAGAGGTACTGTAGTGTTGTTTTCACGATGTATGAGATTGATATTTTCATCTCGTTTTCGGAACTTCTTTTTAAATGAGAAATGAAACAAACTGAAGACTAAAGCAACCCTGTGCTGCAGTCATTATAGACCTTTAGCACTGGGCCATGTTTCAATAATTAACATCCACACACACACACACACACACACACACACACACACACACACACACACACACACATAGCAAACAGCACTATGTGATGGTAAAACTGTCCACTATCTCTGAAGTTTCATTAAATATTAAGCCTAAAATGTTATCCGAGATTAATTACGTTGCCTGCCTGAACACGTAGACTGGCTCTGATCTCAGAATACTGGCTGATAGAGGACAACAAATACATAACTTATGTTATGTATGTGACCCAGCTCTGTTTTTGGAATGATAGTGACATCTAATCAATGTCAGCACTCTGTCGGGGGAGGCTGACCAGTTGGGCTGTTTTTAGCTACATTAGTGGTGATACATCCTAATAGCTTTGGTGATCCCCTCACTCTTCATCTCAACACATGTTGGATGGATTGCCATGGAATGTGCTGCTGATATTGTCCGCAGATTTTCCCCACAGGATGAAACCTAACCACTGGAAGAAACCCACCAAGATCTACCAAAATCTGTCCTCTGTCTGCAGTGTGGGAGGTTACAATCAGCATTCATTATCCAGGAACCAATGACTCTGCAGCAGTAACGGCTCCAGCTCAGTGTTGGAAACGTCCGGGCGGAAATGCTAATTTTCGCCCCTTTTGCGGTGCAATGCTACGACACTTGTCACCTCGGTCGGTAACTTCTGCGACTCTCACCCCTTTATTCCACTAGGCGCGTCTCACAGCCACTCAAGACAATGCCTGTGATTCCACCGGCCGTGACGCAGTGTGGCCCAGAAGTGGAGAACAATACGCGCTAGGTCTATTTTTGACGGAGCAAAGCAGCGCTCGGACATCGTTCCTTATTGATTGGCACTGAGTTTGAAAGAGAGACCGAATAAGGAACCGATACAAAAAAGAAGTAACCGCTGTAACGTCACTGGCCTCCATGCTGCTTTTTGTTTACTAAACCTGTTTTCTGGCATGTTCGTGACGTCAAAGCTCACTCCAGAAATAAACAGAACGGCAAGCTTTTCCACTGGCAATGGGAAAGGAGGTCTATTCTTACTGGGTTTTTCCCGCATTCTTCATTTAGACATGGAATTGTTGATTTGTCACAGAATCGTTTCCACAGAGCAGCATGATAGTGGGGCCAGTTATCAATCAGTTATGACTGCATCATAATGTTGGGTGCTTCAAATGTTCTGTACATGTTGATGTTGCAGATGACTCATGTTTACACCCATGATCTTCTTATCGTTGCAGGATTTTCCACCACTTTCATATCTCTTTCCTGTATCACCATGTATTTACTCTTCTGTGTGTCATTGCGTGCTCCTACCTCCATAAAGTCTTATCTTTAATATTTGTTTTTCAGGGACATTACCAACCAGAGACAGCGTCTGACGTTAAAAACTGGGATCAAACCTACCAGTCTCATTTTTATTTTCGTCAGTTTTAGCTAAATACTTACCTGTTCACAGATCCTGAAAGAGTGTATCTTAGAGACAAGATAACTTACAGCATATCAGGTCAGACAAACTGACAAACGACCAGTAGCTTTTCCTGTTTTAATGTGGCTGACGCTAATACCTTTCCTGTTTTCTTTTAGCTGTCCTCAGTGCAGATTTATACCTGAGGACCTGCTTTATCTTTGACTGTCCAATGTCATTGGATCTTTAATCCCAAAGAACTCCATCTGGCTTCTGTGTGTCCACAATAGCATGAAGAGAGTCTCAGCCAGTTATAAATCATATCAAGTAGTTTGAAGTGGTACAAATTGTCCATTCTCGTACATCTTGCCCATTGCCGTGTATAGTACAGTCAACCACAATCTATTTACTCAGAGGTTTGAATTGTGTCTCGAAATCTTGAGCAACCTTGACAGGTTTAGATTTTTAAGCAGCTACCTTGTTTTCCTCGGAAAGTTCTGTTTTAGGAGAGTAAGTAGTTCTTGTGCTGTGCCACAGAGATTTAGTTGTTCTCCAATTATTTAAGCCGGACAACTTTTCAAAAATGACCTTCCAGTGGTAGTTTGGACAATACCTTTTTTTTAAATTTACCGGCCTCAGAGTGAACTTATTACACCATTTCTTTCACTGTGGAAAACATTTAAAATCACTGTAATGGCCTCATTCCAGATATTACACTCATAACCCCTTTCCAGTGCATTTCAGGAGGCCACATGGAGTTTCACTGAGAACAGTGTTTGTCTACATTTGTTCCTTTCGTTGAGCTACTGTGGGTCAGATGGTAAGTGATCACTCAGTTGTTTGCCAACGTTTGTGTGTTCCTTTTCTCCAGGGGAGGACGAGCTGGAAATATCTCCCTATGATGACTCAATGATGGATACTCGCATGGCTTCCTTAGTGGCAGGTAAAACACACACACACACACACACACACACACACACACACACACACACACACACACACACACACACAGACGCACTCGTCCACTCTGTTATGATGAGGTGTCTATCACAGTGCAGCAGCTTGATGAATCACTGCGCCTCAGACATGTAAATCAATATGTATCAATCAATAAAGATAGGAACTAGTGACCAGCTGAGGAAACTATTTTCGCTTGCCTCCTTTTTGTCCGCCCCACTTACACTGTCACACTTTGTCCATTGGACGTTCTTGCTGGTGGTGCTGGGTAACGCTAATATTTCCTGATTGTCCTGAAACAGTTGATGTGTTAGCTAGCAGCTTGTTCAGTTGTGAGGCCAGGAAATATTAGTTATTAGGTTCTCAGATGGATGATTTAAGCTATGGGCTGGATATGAACACTGCAGACCACTGAGCTACCTGGTTGCCTACAATCAGTCCATTTCTTTTGCCCCGGGATGAATCATCATGTTTGGGATACTCTCATCCACCGCATGGCCAAAGGTTTCTTTGACCACATGGTGATCATTTTGGTCAACATATGGCCTTTTCTTTGCCTTCTTTTTTGGGTAGCCATAAAGTTTACCAGATGGGTGAACCCATTTCCATTTTGGAGAGTTGGATGAGTTTTCCTTTACCACCGTCCTCAGGACAAAGTAAACGCTACAGTTTAGTCCCAATACCGGTAAGGTCCCCGAGATATCTGGAGGCCTCTGCCAGGCGTCTGTGGCTGGAACCAGGACTTATTTATGTTCGCCACCTCAGTTACAGTTGTTTTGAACGATATGGTAATGCAACTATGTGGTACAATTTCAAAATGCTTAGTAAACAACTCCAAACTCATCACACTTGTAACACAGCCAGTCTTTAATTCAAAACTACCATTGTGCATTAATTGGGATTGTAAACATCTCTCGCCACACAACCCCCTCAGCCTCATCTTACATGCAGCTGGATGGTGAGAACCAGTGTCTGAAGGCGGCACAGGACTGCGGCCTGTACGAGAAGTGTGGCTCTCTGCGATCAGAATACGTGCTGGCCTGCACCAAACGGGCTCCCGGGACCAACCGGTGCAACCAGCACAAGTGCCACCGGGCCCTGCGGCGCTTCCTGGAGCGGGTGCCTGAGGAGTACAGCCTGGGAGTCCTGTTCTGCCCCTGCACCAACACCCTGTGTGGGGAGAGGAGGAGGAAAACCATCGTCCCGTCCTGCTCCTACCAGGAGATGGAGGGGCTGCAACCCAACTGCCTCCACCAGCAGAGCTTCTGCCGCCGGGACGACCTCTGCAGGTTAGACATGCAGCCACACAACAAGGTTTTAATCATAATATCCAATAGGCTTTAAATGACACGGGGCAGTTTGATTTCATAGTCATCTTACAGTTGACAGCAAAGGTATGTAACATTATTTGCACAGTATGTATCTATGTTTCTGCATGCATAAACAGACAAACATACATATTAAACATGAATATAAAATAAACAATAAATACAAAAAAACAAATATATACATACAAAATAATTGTCTGAATGGGTTGAGTGCAACATTTGCAAAGAATACAAAGTAAATACTTTGTTCAGATGTAAAGGTTAGTGCAAGTGTAGTGTCTCTGGATGGGGGGGGGGGGTTACGAGTCAGTGTCAGTGGGGGTCCGGGGCCTTGTTGGTAAGGCTGACTGCAGAGGCGAATAAACTGTTTTTGTGGCGTGACGTTTTGGAAGCCTCTTGTCGGAGGGGGGGTTTCAAACTGTTTGTGTCCAGGGTGAGAAAATGTTAGTGGCTAATTGATTGCCCACAGTGCTGCCGCATAGCTTTAGTAAAAGTAAGTAAGAAGCCACTGAACGCCTTTGGCCACAGATACATGTGAACAGAGTTTTGGATCAGGTGTGCATGATCAAACTGTAACTGCAGTTCATCTCTGGTCACAGCAGTGTCTGCGGAATAGGCAGTGCTGGATAGTTGAGGACACATTGGCTAATGGAGAGCTACTTCAGGGGGCAAGCGAATGTTTCAGACCTGACACACAAGAACAAATAGTTTAGAATAGCATGTTACAGTCTACACTGTTATAAAATAATGAAATCATAATATGAATTATTTTCTAACCCCATTTGCGGAGCAGTTTAAAGTCTCGTTTTACTCTCAATTTACTTTTCTTCTGTGAGTGGATTTATTGATTTATATTGCATGCAATTAATAGACTTCACCTAAATTTCACTCTATTAAATGCTTGTATGATGGGATTTTAATGATAATGATTGCTCATGAAATCTAGTTGTGAAAACAGTGATTCTTGAAACAAATTGAAGGATATAACAAATCAAAATGGCAAGCTGGTGTTTTTTCCTTATGAACGCATATACGTCCCCCACTCTTATATACATGGACAAAAGCTGAAGGGGCAGTGGGTCTAAAGCAAAAGTATCAAGCAGAAAGTAATGAAAGGACAGAAAAAAGGCAAAATATAGAAGCACTAAAGTGGGCCAGTACTTCTTTAAACAACATTGGTGTTGGACTAAAGCCCTAAGATGTCCTGCCTACTTCCTGTGTTTGATGTTGAGTTGTTGTCTGTGTCGTTGCCAGGTCCAGACTGGCTGATTTCCTCAATAACTGCCAGCCGTCTCCTGCGACGGCCAGTGGCTGCCTGAAGGATTCAGCAGGCCTGTGCCTCCGAGCCTACGCCGGACTCATCGGTACGGGATGCAGGGGAGGGAGGGGGGGGGACTTGGGAAAGGAGGAATGATGAGCATGACCTGAAATAGAAGACTCTGCATTTTATCTCCACCAGAGTTTTGGCATGTTATCCAGTTTGTCTGTAGGACATTTACAATACGTAATTCAGACCCCTGACATTTGACAAGGCCTTGGGCATTTAACCCAAGCTGAGCTGAGCTACTAAGGTATGTCAACAACACATCCACAATAGCCGCGGTCATGTGAGTTAAAAGAGTTCAACCAGGGCCAGATTATTACATGGAGGTTGTGTATTTAGTATTCAGTGTATTTGGACTGGCAGGCTGATTCAAGCTAGATTTTATTTCTTACTTTCTTTACTTCTTACTTTCTTTACTTCTTTTATTTCTTTATGTTTTTCCCTATTCTTTTATGTCATTAATAAACGTCAGTGATACTTGTTGCTGGAAGGCACGACACGGGCCTGCTGATAAAGAGATGTACTCAAATGAAGAGAAAAGACAAAGACGTTTGGGTTAAACCTAAAATGTACGTCATGAGTGACAGCTGCATGAACCCAACAGCAAAAAGAAAAAAGGTTGAATATATATTACGTAATGTGCTACGACTCTCTCAAACAGAGTTAATAATGCACAAATCTCCAAATAAGAGGGTCTGTACAGAATGGAGTGGAGTGGATGAGTGGAAGGATAGATGACTGGAACAGGGGAGAGAAGGGTGGAGAGGCAGAAAGAGTGTGAGCGAGGTGGTCACACAGAGCAGAAGAGGAGGAGGAGAAGAAGCAGCAGCGAGATAGACGCAAGATAGACGCATGGCAGCTGACAAGACATGTGGATAGAGAGGCACCGAATGGCTTTCTGCTCGCTCTGCTGACAATGATGGATGACTTCTCTATCAGGATCATAGCTTTCTTAAAGGAACAACTTGCACAATACATATTTACAAAAGGGTAGCTGCCAGAGGTAATCAAATGAATGAAATGTGAATGCAGTGAAATGTTTTCCTGAAGGAAAAACTACTGGTAGGATTTCTTTTTATTTGGCGCCCTACAGGTGAGTTTGTGTCATCTCTGTTTGTGAACGGACTAAACTAATGAGATCAAACTTGTTAGAATGTGAGCTTTATGTTGACCGGTGTATGTTTGAACTTTGGACAGAGCCAAGCTGCTTGTTCCCTCCGCTGCGTCAAAGTGGGGTGTTCTGTGAGTGTGTCGCACTCAGCCATGGTGTTTGCTACCTCAGCTTCATCCAGGATTCAACATATTGAACAAAATTTGGGCTTCCTGCCTCTGAAAGTTGCCAGGTTGGCACTGAGCAGAAAAACACCAAAATGTCCCTTCAGCTCCCCGTGGAAAAGTCGGAGTCTGCATCGTGTTTTTCTACAGGCTGTGTTTCTGCTTTGTTTGAATCCTCTGTCTGCGTCGTGCCATAAAGCTAGCTGATTTCCTCCCAAATTGCTCAAAGTAAAAAGCAAAGTACTAGCCAGGAGAGGGCTCCAGGCTTTTTGGCCAAATGTGTTCCTGGAGATTGTGTTAACATCTCTGAAATACTGTGATAAGCATTAACACGTGAAGTAAAGCACGTAGGTCCTTTGACTTGTCCGAAGCTAACATGTGCCCTCTCTGACCTTCTGACCTGCAGGTACCATCATGACGCCCAACTACATCAGCAACGGCTCTGCAGACGTGTCGCTGTGGTGTAACTGTGAAGGCAGCGGCAACCAGTGGCCGGACTGTCTGAGACTGCAGCGCATGTTCACCCACAACATCTGCCTGCGTGAGTGCACACGGCTACATCTTTGCTACACCTCCGCTTAGAGCTTAGATCGTGCACCAAAAATCAAGCCCGACCCTACCTGTGCACGTTGTGTCCGAGCCTGGCCCGGCACATTAACTGTAATTACGAGCCCGAGCCCGATTTAAACCTGACCACGTTTTAATACGTGGGCCGTTATGACCGACGTTCTCAACTACAATTCAGAGTTGTCGGAACTACAGAAATCTGTTTAGAATTATCTTAATGAATAATGCAACAAGGATGAAGCACGGAAACTGAGCTGTTTGTTTATTCAGAATGGAACAGATCGCAAATGGATCTGAATGAAGAAACGTAACAAAAAACCTCGACCTATAGCTCCTTCAGCCAAATAGTGTGGGTAACAGATCAAGGCAGCAACATAATCAAAGCCCTGGAACCATATAGGAGACTTTCTTGTCTCGATCACCTAATTAATACGGCCCTTTGATCGCCACAGTCTGCATGCTGACGTACTGGCCGACGACAGCGCTGCAGATGGGGGGAAACACGATGTAGCGCAGTTTTCCTCTCACTCAGTGCAGGACATACACCAACGGCTCGGGCAGAGAGTCTAAACTCTACCTCCGCTACATCTCTGCTACACCTATGCTACACCTCCGCTATACCTCCACTACATCTCTGATACACCTATGCTACACCTCCGCTACACCTCCACTACATCTCTGCTACACCTCTGCTACACCTCTGCTGCACCTCCGCTACACCTCCGTTACACCTCCGCTACACATCCGCTACACATCTGCTACACCTCTGCTACTCTCCGCTACACATCTGCTACACCTCTGCTACACCTCTGCTACACCTCCGCTACACCCCTGCTACACCTCCGCTACACACCTGCTACACCTCCGCTACACCCCTGCTACAACTCCGCTACACACCTGCTACACCTCCGCTACACACCTGCTACACCTCTGCTACTCTCCGCTACACATCTGCTACACCTCTGCTACACCTCCGCTACACCTCTGCTACACCTGCTCCATACTGGCTTTATATGCGTTTAGGCTATGACAAATCTGACCAGTTTTTTTTTTTTTAAGATTAATATTTTTTTAACACAAAACATACAATTCACAACATTAACACATCACCTCTCCAGCTGAACCCCCCACTCACCATCACCCCCTCCCTATAAAAAACCAAGACAAAAAAAAAACAGCCACAATATGCACACTGCATACATCGATCCCCAGTACATGGCATCCTAAGAGCCCTCCAAAGTGCTCAGGTACTTTCCCCATTTTTTTTTGTGTAAACACTTAATCTTGCAAACTGTTTGTATGACATTTTTTTAAATGCTGCTACTTTCGCCATCTCACAAGCCCGTTCTTGCATTGACCATCTGACCAGTTTGATTTCTTTATTTCTTTATTGAACGGATTCAGTGATCACAATTTGATCAGATTTTAAGGGAGTTTATTACTTTTCTGATTGCAACATAAGAAGTATTTGCAGTTGATGTTGATGTGTGTTCATGTTGATGTGTCCAGCAGGAAAATGAAACCCTTTCGCTCCGGCTAAACAAATCCTAATTCCAAACTTTTATCTTCAAGGCTGGGTTAGCCCTGGGCCCCGAGGGGTCAACTAAGCCCTTGGTTCATAATGTGTCAGTTTGATTGTGGTACTTGGATTGATTGCACATTTGTTTGGGAGTATGCATTACTATAGCATAATAAATCTGCATTAAATCAAATGACCACATAATCGTGTATCCACGACCCTGGGCCAGGAAGTGTTTCAGGAGAGGAGAACTGGTGGCTGAATACATTTCTAATTTAAATGACATGTGGACTCTTCTATATGTGCACTGCACTGGATGGATACTTGTGTACATTGATTCACATAGAATGGGAAGAGCAGGGACTCAATAAGGGCCCTCGCTCATTTCTATCGTTGCTGTTTTTGTTGTGAAGTTATTAAAATGTCTGGTGGAAACCAGACATAAATAGCCACACTGCACTGAGGCGGTGAACCTTTGTACGTGAATCTAATCATAGAAACAGAACTACAAAGTAAAAAGGATTATAAAGTGCAAGTGTTTGAGTCTTAAGCAATACATTTGGTGAGAAATAACGGATACGACTGGCATGTGTTCATTCTGTTGGTCGATGTAAAAAAGGAGTGAGTTGATATGTGGTTAGCCTAGCTTAGTATAAAGACTGGAAGCTGAGGAAACAGCAAGCCTGGCTCTGCCCAACGTTCAAAAATACACCCAACACCTTTACAGCTCACACATTTTCTATCCTGTCCACTATTTTAGAGGGCAGAGGTCTGTGCTGGAACTATTCTGTTGCAAACACCAGCTGGGCACTGTGACTGTGCGCAGCTTACCACAGTTTTGTTATTACACTGAGGTTGCCAGGTATGGTGTGCTCAGCAATAGTATCTGGAAACGCACACTGCAGCCTTAGACACTGCGACAAAGGCGCTGCATGGATGATTAGCCGTCGTTCTTAAGTTTTTTCATCTGTTAGTGTAGACATAGTCTCGCATTGCCATACCTTTGTCCACAGAGCTGTGCGGAAGTCCGGCTAGTCCATACAGCATTCCAGGATGGGAGAATAACGTTCTCTGGTTTATTGCCATTTCTTTAAACCAATCACAATCGTCATGGGCGGTGCTAAGCGCTGGATGGAGCCACAGTGCCTCTGCTAAATAGTGTCAGGAAGGAACTTGTTTTGGTGGAACATGTCTACGTTCACAAGTTGTTTTATTCGTGCAACGGAAAACTCAGATTGGACAAATAGTCTAGCTAGTTGTCTGGATTTACCCTGCAGAGATCTGAGGAGCAGTTAACCAGATAGTCCTCATAAATCCACGGCAACACAAAGGAAGAGGAAGGTGACGGACAACCGGCTGAAATGAAGGACATCCGGCGGAATTTCCGGCACCGGAGCAATCCCGGAAGTGGAACTTCGTGGATATAGACAAGTGTAGATACTAAATAACAGAGAAACACCATGGTAATCAGAGAGATTTAGAGCTGATGGTAGCTTTAGTAGCTGTTTCCCCCTGGAACCGTCCTTATGCTAAGCTAAGCTAACCGCATCTTGACTCCAGCACTGTACTCCACACACAGACATGGGACTTGAATCTTCTCATCTCACTCTTGGAAAAAAAAATATAAAAACATGTGTTATTTATTTAAAGACGTTTCCTAAGGAGTTAGCCTAAGTTAATTTTGTGCAACTCATTTTTGAATTTTTTTCTAATTAACAAATATATAATGTAAATTCTTTTTTGATAACTTTATAACCATTTGTTATGGTTTCAATTCAATTTTATTTATAGTATAAAATCATAAGAAGAGGTATGTCAGTACACTTTACATATAGAGTAGGTCTAGACCACACTATAATTTACAGAGACACAACAATTTGATTTGATAGGGAAACTATCCACTAAACATGAGGGAATTTTAGATATCTGTTTGTATCGCTCCATAAATCAGAAAATACTGTCAACAGCCGAACAATACAAATCTATGCATGTTTTTATGAATAAATGTGATATAAATCAGGCTATGAATGATATCTGAACAAAGCCTTGTGCGTTAAAAGCATCAGCTAGGGAATAGATTTCAACTAACAGATATCAGCACGAAACTTCCCCCAGCTAACATTTATAATGTTTTGTATTACAAGTTTCCTTAAATTGTATGCATTGTATTATATTTATGTTATGCAAATGAGGCATTGTCTAATGCTAACGTTTGGTGAATTTAGGAGAAAATCTACACACACAAATAGACAACATGTAATAAAATAAATGCTTTCTTTCCACCAGTCTGAAAGAAGACATGTTATGGAAGATAAAGAGCCCAAAACCTTAAAATTGAAGCATGATGTTTTTGCCTGTACCATCTGCTCTTAAACACAAACCACCAACACTGCTATCCACATTGGTTTTGTAAACCCTGTTTTAAATAATGCATCTGAGGACATTCTGAAATGTTCTTCTGAAAACAGAATGAATGTGTCGCCATCAAAGATACTCTGAGGAATAAGCACAAAGGGAAGAAATGAAGAAATGTGTCGGACAGAATGTCTGCTGGATGTGTCTGGGTGGCTGCTTCCTGCAGCGCTGTTCCCGGCATGAACCCAACTCTACCTCCTTACATGTCAGCTACATGCTTCAGCCTCAGCATTCACGCCAGCCTGACAGTGTGTATCTGCAGCTTCAGGTTGAGCCCTCCAGCTGTCACTCAATCACAGCAGCTGTCAATACGGCTGTCGATACACACTGAGTCTGTATGTCCAAACACTAAAGCGCGGATCGATGCGTCGATGCACTTCCCATAAATCTCGGTCATTTGTCAAGCTGCCGACAGCTCGAACAATAAAGCTGTCAAATAGATATGTAGGTTCACGCCCACTAGATGCACACACACACACACACACACACACACACACACACACACACACACACACACACACACACACACACACACACACACACACACACACACACACACTCAGACAGAGGCAGTGATGGGGCTGTGTCTCCTCTGTGCAGGTAACTCTATCAGCTGGATGGGGAGCCCCGGTTCCCTGCCGGCAGACATCACCCCCCCCCCTGCTCCCAGGCCCTCCCCGCTGGTTCAGGAGGATGAGCTCCTGAGCAACAACCACCTGCCTGAACACAACAACATCGTGAGTACACGCTCATCGCCTCCACACTTTAAATTACCTTTCAGACTTTTATCCCCCGGGCTTTTCTATTATCTTTGCTTTGGGCTCATCTTGTCACTGTCACACAGCGTGCTGTTTATTTATTGTGTTGGTTTTATCTCCATCGCTGGCGCTTTTTGTCTGTTTCATTATTTTACCGTTACTGTTGACTTTTGGTTTGTGACAACACGATGGAGTTTACGGATATTTTTTTATTTGCCACGTCTTTCAGATTATAAAATGTGTCGATTAAATGTAATGCCAATAATCTACCACGTGTCCTCTGACCCACAATTATACCTTTGATATTTAGATTAATATATATGTAGTATGGATTTATATTATAATCTTTACTTGGGCATCTGCAGCACGCCAGAGACTTTACATTGGGGTGACCTCACAAGTTTTAAATGTAAAAGAAAATACAAATATAAAAGCTGTGTAGAAAAACTGGGAAATGTTATGAGGGAAGTTGCAATGCATTTATTTTCAATGATGAGTTGAGTAATAGTTTTGATTGATCAGTCTGTCATTGACATCCTCATGAGGAGAACAAACCTCTCAGCAGTGGTTGAAGAACACAATAGTGAGTCAGCAGAGGAGCAGGAGTTATCAGAGCACTTTTGCAAGCCTTCAAAAGATTCTCCATAGGGTTCCCTCCAACAGGAGCAGTGTTTTCAGGTCCGGATGATGGGAGCCTCATGGATGCAGTTTAAGTTATTCACAACTAAAAAACAGCTGTAACCTGGGCAATGCTTGATATAGAAATCTGACAATGATTTGCCATGTTCACAATCTTTCAACAACAGCTGAGAGAAGACCCAACTGGTCATCCAAACACGCAGTTCAAATGAAAACTGGAGCCGGCACTGATATTTACTTGAAACACATTTTACTTCTTACAATCAGGGCCCAAATCACCTGCGGAGACCTGGTAAAAAAGGATTATAGTTTCATAGCGCTTAAATGTCAGTAACAACACGACATTTCATACATCCCAACTATTTCCGTCAACATATATAACTGTTTAGTGTTGACATTCAGAAAGGAGCATATACTGCATCCAACAACTGAGTAAAAGCAAAGACAATACAATAGGCATGATTATGGTCAATGAAGCACACAAAGTGACTGCAGCACTCCCACAACAACAGGAATTAGTTAGATATTTGCATGTCATTCAATGCATCGCTTAATTTTTCTGTGAAGTTTAAACAAATGACTAATGCTAATTAGACCTCTGCTCTCTGTCCATGGTGCTGAAAAAACAGATCACCGCTCTCTTTAACTTCTGCGTGACACCCAAACATCTGGTGTCGTGAATGTGAGAGAGAGCTATTATGTCTGTTCAAACAGTTGTTACGTAAAAGCATAATAGGTCCTTGACGTCATGTCATATTGGCATACCTGGGCCTTTGCTGAAACAACAGTGCTGGCTTTACCGCCTCGACACGAGGACCCAGCGGCCACAGCTGTTTGTTGTGCAGCATTGTAGGCCTGCCTCATTCGCTCATTTTCATTTATTTATCCTGCACATCATTTCATTCATTGAGTTTGCTTACTGACCGTTTACCGTAACTATGACAACAGGTGATGCTAGCTCCAATAGCTTAGCTCAAAACCTTATGAACAATACAATTGTAAC
The DNA here is from genome assembly GCA_023631565.1 of Gymnocephalus cernua. Taxonomy (NCBI): domain Eukaryota; kingdom Metazoa; phylum Chordata; class Actinopteri; order Perciformes; family Percidae; genus Gymnocephalus; species Gymnocephalus cernua. The sequence continues at coordinate 17,202,720 of CM042435.1, forward strand.
TGTGCAATGTGGATGGAAAACCACTGCCAACAGCTACACTACTATAGATCTTAACCGTTGCGTACATGTCAGATACAAAAAAATAAGACAAAATGAAAAACTTAAATTCAGTACAATCATCAATTGACATGCCTTGACATGTATCCAGCTAATTTAAATAGCTCACGTTACTGTATTGTGTCAACAGTTAACTTCAACTAATATTGTATGTGACGTTTTCTTTTGCGGGTAGCAAATGTTCCACCAAAACAAGTTCCTTCCTGAGGCTATTTAGCAGAGACACAGTCGCTGCGTCCCAAGACGATTGTGATTGGTTTCAAGAAATGCAAAAAAATAATCTTTTTTTTCTCCTATCCCAGAATGTATCTGTGGAGCAACCAGACCTTCCTCTGCATCGATGTGGAGATAGATCTGGCAGTGCGCCATTATAGTCGGGGAAATGAGGGGGGAATGAATTAGCATGCACAGCTTTGCAGCCTGAAAACCTCTAGACGTTGTTTTTTCACACATCATTTTCAGATTGAGCCAGCTTAGGTTTGAAAATGTTCCAATATCAATCAATCAATCAAACTTTATTTCTATAGCACATTTTGTGCAAGTTAATGTAACACAATGTGCTTCGTACAAAAATGTACAGACATGTATAGAACACGCACACACACACACACACACACACACACACACACAGACACACACACACACACACACACACACACACACACACACAAGCCAAAGATTAACATTGAACAGCGACAACTCAGTTAGTCATAGACTTTTGTAAGAAGCCTGTTTTTAAAAGTGTTTAGTGTGGAAGCCTCTGTCAGTTGCACTGGCAGGGTGTTCCATATCATTGGGGCCTAGACACAGAAAGAAGCCTCTCTCAAAAAAAGTGATCCTTTAATTCATAATCTACAGAGGTGTTCCTGCTATTTGGTTCCTAGCAGGGGAGTGGCGAGGAGATCAGGGTCAGACCTTCAACCGAACAAATGTTCCAACAGTCCTGACCAGCCAATTAGACTCCACGCAGCCTGTGGCACGCAGACCAGTCCTGGCCCTGCAGTGTTCTGATTTCCGTCCTGTTGGACCGTGTCAGAGTCTGCCAGCTCCGTAATGTGCTGACAGCAGACACACAGACATGCTGAAATCTGCTGTCGACACATATGTTCTGAGAGCTGCACAGCTCCTGGCTGCCCTTGTCCAACACTGACCATTAAGTGTGGTCCAATCCAATCGCCGTCCTGGCTACTGTAACTCTGGCCAGACCATAATCTGCCGTGGCTGTGGCTCCCTGGCTCCCAGCATGCCTTGCTGCCAGAGATAATCTGGGCCGCCAGACAAGAGGGGATTCCAACTCTCTCTCCTCCGCAGTTGCCCTCCTCCCTCCGCTCTCTCTCTCTCTCTCCCTCTGTCTCTCTCTCTGTCCATCTGTGTCTCTCTCCCAGTGAGCGGATTAGATGAGGTGTTGGTTGGAAGCAGTGCATCAGTCAGGCTTCATTAGTAAGAATGTATTCATGCCCGTATGTCCTCCCCCCCGCCCCCTTTCTCTTCCTTCCCCAAATCCCCCACTTCCCTTCCTCCGTCCTTTCCTTAGTTTCTCCATCCTACCTTTTTTTTTTATTTGACTCATTCATTCCTTTCTTTCTGTTCTTGTTTCCTTCAGTCTTGCATCCTCGAGCCTCCACTCCCCCCGCATCTTCTCAGCTGTTGTCTTGTCTCTCCGAGGAGCTTCGGCTTGTTTCTCTCGAGTCAATTTCCCAGAATTTGAAAGTTTTCACATTTTGAGTATACAATGGCCTTTTTGGTTAAGTTAATTATTTGAGAAGTGATCCATGTAAAGACAATGTCTGATCCAGTCACATTTACATCGCAGTGTTCAGTGTGCATTAACATGCATGTTTCCTTAGACAGATAGATAGATAGATAGATAGATAGATAGATAGATAGATAGATAGATAGATAGATAGATAGATAGATAGATAGATAGATGGAAATTAGTTTTCACGGATACAAGATATCCAGATACTGATTGCATATTAATACCTACAACGAAATACAATACTAACAGCTCTATGTATTCTTATTAGAGCAACTGAACATGACAACTCCCAACACATTAGCAATATTCAACGTACTGTAACAACACTGTATATAATAAGTATACTGTATGTTTAAGTTCCCTGGACAAGTGCTGTTCCTTAAAATACCCCAAGTCTGTCTTCTTCACTCCAGTTATCTTCAAAGAAATATTAACAATGTGCTTCAGGCTTGTTCTGCCCCCCACCAATGTGTTCTAAAAGTAGCAGATCAAAGGAAAGGGCACACAACTCTCAGCACAGGATAGTCACTCAGAATAAGTGCAGAAAAGTTTAGGCTTTTGAAAGAAAGTGCTCTTAATTTTAACGTCCCATTTTAAACGATTGTCAAACTGCACACCATACATATTAGAATTGGTTTCACTACCAATGAACAAAGTTATTTTCACATCACTTTACAAAAGTGAGAAGAGCCAAGCCATAATGGGTGTGTGTGCCCTGAAGGAGAGCAAGACAACACCCTTGTTTACAGCGACTGCAACTGTCAGACTAGATGATGAAAAGTTCAAAATAAGTCAAACAATGTCAGTCACAAAATGGGAACAACATGAAACGAGCAGGTATCAGAGACGGTATTTCAACCAAATGACAGAGTGCCGTATTGTTATCGGTGGAAGAACAATCTGCACACAATAACCCAGCATAGGCCTTGGGCTCCTCCAGATGTTGGTGCATATCATTGAATCTGAACATCTGGGGGTCCTCAACATTCATCAGCCATAACATTGCAGTGAATCGTATTCATCAACAGCTTTGAAATTTTAAATGACGACTTCAAAGGGCTCACACATGGATACACATGATACGTTTGACATCATGTTTTCAGTTGCTGTAGGTAGGATTGTGAAGATCCAGGACTTAGCCAAAAAAAATGAACATCAACAACTTCTCAGTCCCTCCCCCCTTTCCGCTAAAGCCCAAAACGGTCGCCTAAGCCCCTCCCCCCACAAGGGAGAATGAATATGTGTGCCTGAGCAGTGATTGACATGCAGTTAGACACCCCCCCTGGCCCTGGTTGGTGCATCTGAACAGGGAGCAGTGGATTTGTGCAAATCGCACTACAGGCTGGAGGTGGTGCCAGAGGAGCCAGATTTTTTTTTTCATTACCTGCTTCATGTAGTTCTACTGGAACATAGGGTCAGTTTCAGCAAATATGACAAAAAGTTAGTTTTATAAGGCTTACCTACTGCACCTTTAATAGCAAAACAGACATTTTAATTTCTGTACTTTTAGGAAAATATATGATCACACACTGACATGTAATAAAACACTGTGGGTATATTCACCATTTCACTGGAAAACAACAGCAAAGTGGCCTCAGTCTCAGCCAGAAAATCGCCAAACTGGAACAAAGAATATCCATCCTTCATTGGGTTAAGCTCCCCGAATCCCTGGTTACATTTGGCCCTGCTAATGCTGCCGCAGCTGAAGGCAAACTTAACTCTACTGAGCTCGACAGTGGCGCTGTAAGATGACATAACATTAAGAGAGACGACAGTAGAGAGTAGCATGAAAGATTGAAAATCCTCGTAATGAGGTTGGTTGGGGGGGTTGGATGGGTCAATCAACACAGGACTTTCACCCAGGAGACAGGGATTCATGTCCTGTTCTTGTCCCGCGTGTCACTGAAACAAACATTTTGTAACCCCACCCACCATCTTTTCCTAAAACTAACTGTAACTTTCTTGTGCGTCATGTCAGTTAAACCTACGTCCCAACCCAGAGCGCCAACAAGTGACACCAAGAGTCCAGACTGGGCACGTCTAAATATGACGCTAAAGGAGACTTTTGGCGTCAATAACAAACGCCAAAGGCACATGACCAAGTGTTGCTTTTTGACGCCATGGGATGAGTTGGCTCAGAACCAGCTCCTTCCCAGGTCGGAGGACCCTCGAGCAAACTAGCTGCTAGACCGAAGGCTCCCGTTAGCTCGTGGGCCACCGTCCGTAAGAGCAAACCTTTGTCAAAGGTCCTTTGTTTTAATTTAAGCTATCTTTCATTATGATAATATACTTCCCATACAAATTACAAATTACTGACTAAAAACAAAAAACTAATTGCATGTACATATCGTACTTATTGCTCCTTTTAGCATGATACTTTATTCTCTTTCTTTTAGTGGTTGTAATATTGAGTTAAGGGTATGTTGGGGGTCAAATCAACTTTGCTTAGGGCCCCAACAATACTTTGACTCGCCATAAAGAATGGCTTCACACCATGCACCATGAATCACTTTTAATAATATAATATAAGTATTAGTGTTAAGAATTTAGGATGAATCGGTTGAATCTCTGCTCACGGTGTCTCCGAGAGGTTCATTTACACCACCTACATTTAATTCAATTTGTTTCTCCTTTTAATTTGTAATAAAAGTTCACTTTAAATGCAGATTAATTAATACAAATTATGTTTGGTCATATTCAGTCTCAACACCTAATTTCAAATTCTAAAATACAAAAGAATTACCAATTTCTTACCAATTTGTAATTTAGCTATTTTTTATTTTATTTTTTTTTAAACTTTTTTATTAGCATGAAACATTTCTCATGCAAGTTCAATTTTCACAATTTACAGAGTTTGGGTCAACACTTCCGTACCGTTATTGGACGCTTGGACCGATCAGATCGGGAAGTATCGGATCGGAGCCGATATTGGCAAATCTAACCAATCGGGGATCAACAGTCAACCCGATCACCTTTGATAATTTACGCCATTCAATTCTGAGGCATTCTAAGTAGAAGTTGAATTAGTGTAAATTTTACAAAAATGCTAGCTGCAGTAACTAAAATGTATTAGTTAGTTTGTTAACTTACCGGTAGTTATGTTTGGAAACAAAACACAATGTGCTATTATCTAGGCAAATACAAGTATCGCAACTGGACTAGGTTTGGGCAGATATAAAAAAAATGTTTAAATCGGATTGGGTTTGGGGGCCAAAAAAGGGACATTGGGACATAGCATTGATTGTGAAAAGGTGTAAATTGAGAAATGTCTTTACTAACAGCGTCTTCTCCCTGTCAGCTGGTGGAGAGTGAGGAAGAGGAGGAACTGACACAGACAGAGGAGGAGGGGGATGAGGGGGACCAGTTTGACGTCATACCACTGTACTCAGAGAGGGCCACCGTCTCCAACCTGGGCTCCCCGGGGACAGCTGGGGCTGCATCCGCCAATGCCGGCCCTCCTAACGCCGTACTACTGCTCCTGCTTCTGTTGGCCTTGCTCAGCTGGGGCTAGAACCTAGGACGTAAAGAAGACACACACATATACACACACACACACACACACACACACACACACACACACACAGAGACACACACACACACACACTCACGTATGATGGACCTGCCAACAATCCTGGACTGATCGCTGTAAAATCATAGGACTCATAGTGAAGAAATGGACTTCACATTTTGTCAATAGCATCCTCTTGATTCATCACTGCTGTCCTTGCTTCCTTCTTTTCCTCTTTTGAAAATGGCACTTTGTACAACACAGTGTGATTGCAGCTGTAGCGGTGTATTAACAGAAGGCCTAGTCGTGGTAGGTATCATATGCAGCCATCCACCAATGAGCATAACGTAGCAGTTCCTGTCATAGGCTCAGAACAATGTTCATTTGCGTGGCTTGCTCAGTTGTTAGCAGACAGACAAACAGGCCAAGGTGTGTTAGCAGGATGATATATTGGCTTGTCATATCATACACATATTAACTGGTGCAGCTGAGTAGAAAAAAATAAATAAAACTGCTCACATCAGCCTCCTAATCATCAGAAGTGAATATACATTTCTGACAGCAATGATATCTCCCAAAGAAACAAACTGGTGCCAAAATGGCTGCAATCGCTGACAGTTCAACTCAATAAAACACATAATATTAAACCTGACGCAAGTATTAAAAAAAGAGCTGCACAGCTTGCACAGTTAATGTGTGGTTTAACTTGCAAAATGATACAATATGTACCATAGTAACAGTAGTACAGTGCAGTACTTTTTAACTTGTTTTTTTTAACTCAATGACTACGTTTACATGCACATAATATTCTTGGTTTTGTCCTAAAAAAAAATATTCCGACTAAGTTCTTTACATGGCTAATGAAAGTGAATATTCCACTAGTTTTCCCGTTTATGCAGCCATGAAAAATAGGATTTTTCAACGTGTTCCAGCGGTGGAGGACTTGTTGGAGTGTGTAAACACAGCCTCCCTCTTTTATTCCTTCAACCATCTTTTAGAAAAGTTCGGCTCATGTCCAAAAACCTGTTGATATCCAGGTCTTTGATAAAGTTTAAAATTAGCTGTGTTTCTCCTTCTTTTCTTCTGGCCGTGCATCTCTACCACAGCCCTGCAAACGGTTGGCTGGTTGGTTTGTGTACAGTAACCATATCAACGCACAGAGCTCACCATAAGCCGTAAACAGGCAAGAGGCCATAAACTGTCACAAACTGCAGTAAAAACCCTGAGACGCAGATTCTGAATGCATTATATACATGTCCAAAGAATGCTTTTAAAACCTGAAATATACCGAGAGATCACACGTCTTATTCAAAAAATGCTATATTCAGAAAAAGGCCTTATTCTGAGTATCCAAACAGAATATGCTAGTTCATGACCTGAATCAAATTCAGAATATTGTCATATTTGGAATATTATTAGAAATAATAAAGTGTGGATGTAAATTTACTCATTGATGGATGATAATTTGTCCCACTGGTTGCAACCAGCCTGTCTCTGGGTCAACCTAACAATGACTGAAGGGGGGGAATGGGCATTGATATATGATGCATCAGTCTAACTTCATCACGGTGATGAATGTGGCGATGCTCCTCTCCCTGCTGCCGTCCCTGTTCTACAGCCATGGCCAATGACAAATCGCACACTCGCCTCTCATTGTTTAATGAACATCAAGTGCCAAGTGTGTGATGTGTGATGTGTGTGTTTGTGCGCGCGTGCAGGGATCAGGCAGAGAGACTGCAGAGAAAATTGGGTAAAGCTTTTTGTTATAATTTGAGTTCCCAACAATGTCAGCATAGCCACACACACACACACACACACACACACACACACACACACACACACACACACACACACACACACACACACATACGCACATTTGCACACATACTGCCTGCCATATATTGAGCCGATGCAGCTCTTTCTTGCTTTATTGCCCTATCCCTGTCCCTATCTCCCTCCCCGGTGACTCGGGCTCGGGACCTGAGCTGCCACAGGCAGCGATATGAATAAAGCCGTCATAATAAAAACAACACACCAGGAACAATATGAGCTCTAAAACGGCAGAACAAATCAAATAGCTCCCCAGCAGGCGAAAAAACACGCACGCTACTTCTGACACCGACACAGAGACAAAATGAAGAGACTTAGATAAGGAGTGGGAGAGAGAGATGAATGGAGGAGAAATTAGGTAAAAGAATAAGGCCAAGTCCCCGTGTGGTCTTTGTGTGTTTGATGTTTTACTTGTTTTTAGCACGGAGGCTGATAATCAGTCCTTGACAACATCTCTTTATCATCTGACAGGCTCCTTGGGTGGAGGAGTGTGTGTGTGTGTGGGTGGGTGTGTGTGTGTCTGTGAAAGTGTGTGTGTTGGGTATCAGGCAGTGATAGAAATAGTGCGCTATAGCGAGAAGAGAGAAAGGACCCTGGAGCACAAACAGCAGAGAGAATCGCCGGCTCCGATTCTCTGTGTCTTATAAATCTTTTGCTGACACTCGTTTTTTTCTTTTCGTCTTTCCTATTCCTTGGAATTTGGAAAATCAACTTCCATGTAGAGGGGCGCCTGTGATGGTGGAGGGCAAGAGACAGAGGAGGGAAATGATGAGAGAGAGAGAGAGAGAGAGAGAGAGAGACGGAATGGAAAAGAAAGCATGACGAGATGATAGGAGACCAAAAGAGGAAACAAATAGGAGGGAGACGAAGAAAAAAGAAGTGAGAAAGCACGAAGGACGTCAAAGTAGGACATAGATATATAAGACAGCTGCAAGGAGAAGATGATGAAAGAACAGGAAGAAGGAAAGGACAGAGGCAGAACCAAAAAGAGGAGAAAGGAAAACAGGAGAGGATGAAAAAACAAAAGAGAGGAAAGAGAGGGATGGAAAGAGGAAGGAAGGAGAGGAGAGGGAAAAAAAGTAGAGAAGAGGCAGAAACAAAAGAGAAATAAGAGAAAAGGAAGAATTCATGGGAGATAACAAAGAGAAAGTGAGGGGAATGAAAGGATGAAAGAAGGATAAATGAAAAGCAGAGAGAAAGAGGAGGGAAATGAGAAACAGGAAAAGGAGGTTTTCTTTGAAGCCATGGAGGAAACAAACTACAGAGAGAGAGAGAGAGAGAGAGACAGAGAGAGAGAGGTGACAGGTCTGCACTGTACTGTGACCTCTCTTTCTCTTTTCCTCTGTCACACACACACACACACACACACCCCTCTGACAAAGCGTCCGTCACTCAGTGGAACAGAGATAGAGAGCGAATGAAGACACTTCTTTGAACATTTGGCAGTAAATACTGATGTTCTGTGAGGAGTTTTAACTAAGCAGCAAACAGTCACCAGGCACTGCAGTCTAACAGCAGACACTGATTACAATGAAACGTCCATAGTAATGACATAGTCAAACATCTCTGTTTTCATTAAGCTTTACAGAGCGCGCCCCTACACACAAGAGACACATAGAACACCTTCAAATATCTGACCGAAGTCATTTGCTCTCTTATGTAATGGATAAATTGAAATTCTACAGTGTATATATATATATATGTATATATATATATATATATATATATATATATATATATATATATATATATATATATATATATATCGCTTGATGTTAAGACCCAACACGACCCAACAAGTACACACACAAGTGTTGTGTGTGTATCATGAACACACATCAGTGTGTCTTTGCATTCACATGTTCCTTCCTCACCATGAACACAAACTCTGTAGCCAGCGAGGCTGTTCTCATGAACCATCCCTGCATAGAGCTGCCAAAAGTAATGCACTGTAATGTGTATGTAATCAATTTATTTATTACTGTCTGCCTGACTTTGACTGCAGATGTAAGGCAGAGACTGCTTGTGGCCGTAGTACTTATGACCGGAGAGCGAAAAACCTGCAGGGAGGAGGTCAGGGGCGTGGCTGAGTCAGTACGTGTCCCGGGAGTACTACATTACGTAAAAGAA
>CM042435.1:17217003-17259503 GCA_023631565.1 Gymnocephalus cernua
TATTAATACACCCAATTCCCATATGACAATATTATAACTGTCTCATTGGTGTTCACTCTGATTGGGATCCATTTAATATCTAGCGGATGGATTGTTGGACATCTTGGAGCTTCCTCTCGGATTCACCCCCCCCCCCCCCCCCCCCCCAAAGGGACTCCTGGCCTCTTTTAGAACTACTGCATCGCACATCACTGATGTTTACCATGTTTCTGCACAGTGATCTTGTCTCCAGCTGAATGTTTTTCTCCAGCCGACACGGATGCACACGCTTGTCACCGCCGTCATGCGTTGCCATGGTTACCCTGGTCTCACCCAGGTTGCTGCACCCTGGGTGATCCCCAAATGGTAAATGGAGCTGAATAATCTTCGGAAATCTGATTCTTTTCAATACACCAACACCTGGTGAGGGCGCGTCGGCCATTTTGATGCTTTTTTCCCCCCCCTGCTTGACTGACTGAAACCTCCCTCTCCTCCCACCTCCCACGCCTCTTATCCTGGCAGGTGTCTGGCTGAATGAGCCATCATCACCATGAAGATTGAGGAGATGACACTCGCGCGCGCGCACACACACACACACACACACACACACACACACAGAGAGAGAGAGTCACAGACTGGGAAATGAGAGTGGCTTTCATGGCCGCGGATGCTCAGTCTGACTGGATGGAAAGTTGTCTGTCGCCGGGCGAATTGAGCTGTCACTCGAAGGGTACTCTGCTCTGCTCACATGGACGGGTCTCTCTTCCTCTCTCATTCTGTAACGTAAACCTTTCCTCTGAGCAATTCCAAAGTAAAGCCAGGAGACAAGCAGCCGCAGGTGGAGATAAATGTACTCCATTTAAAGACGCTGACCAAGGCTGAACCGCCCCCTCCCCCCTCACACTTCCTGTCTGAAGCATGTCCGTGTACAGTGCCAGAGTGAGGGAGTCAAATCACCACAGCGCTCCTCTCATGTCGGTGTGTGGTCCTTTGGTCCTGTGCTTTCTGCCTGTCGGAGTCCACTCTCACACACACAAATCTACGTAAATAGAGACGGGTGGTTGTTTGGTTTAACACTGTGTAGGAGACACACTCTGTCTCTCTGGGGGCATATATGGGGCCTACGCATTAACTACGCATTAACTATTTCTGTTGCTGATCATTGGTTGACATGTTGCCCTGCTGAATGTGCCCCGAGGGGAACACTCCATGCCTCTGCTGTGTTCACCTGTGAATAATAAAATAAATGTACGAGCTGACATTTCCTTACCTAGACTTCTAGTGTGTCTTTTCTTCTCTAAATACTTCTTAGAGATTTAGCAGTGAACAGTAAGGAGCTGAGCTCTGAATTCAGCACAAAAGGTGTGGAGTTGATGCTGTGAAACTTTGGTTGCACTTTATTTCCCGGTATTTTAAAAAGACCCAATAAGCCGTACTTTGTATCAAATCAGACCACAATGAGAAATAATGTTTTTCTTAAAAAAAAGTTATACCCTTATTAAAGGCCAAACGCCTAAATTCTGCTGTAAGCATGTATTAGTATAGCATATAGTATGTCCTACAAACACCACAGGACTCCGGAGCGCCTCCAGGCATGAGGGACTGAAGTTGCGGCAGACGTGACGACGTGGTTTGACATTACCAGTACCTTTTTTCTAATAAGCACCGGTATTTGGTCTCTAAATAGAGTGTAATTTGGTATAATATATTGTCTAGATATAGCATATTTTGAGTTTAACACGCCAATATATGCATTTCTAGTTACAGCATAATTTAGGTGTATAGTTTCTTATTAGCGTCTAACTCTGTTCGTTTTCCGTCTAATAAAGACCAAATCATTTCTTATTTTGGTCTAATTTGATACAGAGTAATGCTTATTATATCTTATTTATTTATTAATTACAGCATAATTTAGGCATTTGGCCTGTAATTAGGGTATCACTGTTCGTTTTCTGTCTAAGAAAATGGACATTATTTCATGGTCTAATTTGACACAAAGTACGGCTTTTTTTATGTACCGGAAAATAAAGTGTGACCAAAACTTTATTATTCTTCACATACAATCATACAGTACAATGTAGTGAAATTGAATCTCTGCATTTAACCCATCCTTAGCATTAGGAGCAGTGGAGAGCTACATACAGCGTCCGGGGTTCAGTGTTTTGCTCAGGGACACTTTGACATGTGGCCAGGTGAGGCCGGGATCGATCTTGTGGTTGAGGGCCTCTGATCCACAGCCACAAGGTTAATCACGCACCCCTCCTGGACTTATTTTCATAACACATGATCAGTGTGAAATTCTAATTATGATAAACGGGAAAACAAATTTGAACATCGACAACTTTCCGCTAAAGCCCAAAACGTTTTCCTAAGCCCCTCACCCCACAAGGGAGAATGAATGCGTGTGCCTGAGCAGTGATTGACACGCAGTTAGACCCCCCCACACCCCCCCTGGCCCTGATTGGTGCATCTGAACAGGGAGCTGTGGATTTTTGCAAATCACACTACAGGCTGTAGAAGGTTCCAGAAGTGCTGGATTTTTTTTCTTTTTAATTACCTGCTTCACGTAGTTCTACTGGAACATAGGGTCATTTTCAGCAAATATGACAAAAAGTTAGTTTTATAAGTCTTACCTACTGCATCTTTAAGTACTAATAAAAAAGTAATCATATATTCACCCACTTTTGAGTGAGTTTGAGAACATTTGTCTTGCTCACTCAACTCAAGGTCCCCTTGCTATTTCTTCATACTTCCGCTGGGAGAGTTCAGTTGTCATGGAGGAATATTGGAAATAGTTTTATCGACAAAACAATCTCGACTCAAGCAGTCTAGTTTAAAACAAAAACAAAAAAGTGTAAAATCGATGCAGCAGAATCAGAGATATAGTCTTTTTTCCCCCACACATTTCTCTTGCTTGTCAAAGCCTGTGTCTAATAAAACTGGACTACATTTGGATGAAATGGCATATTAATGACTTTATGTATCATGCTGTAGCTGCCTCTTTTCCGTGCTACAGAGTTAGTGTGGGTTTAAAGGTGAGACACCAACACAGATATGGAGGATTATAATTTCTGCCTACTTTCCCAGATGAGTGTGTACAGAGACAACTTATGTGTCCCGATACAAGGTAGCTATAATAATGGGCAGGGGCATGATCCCTCACACCCTGTCCTCTCTGGTAGACAAAGGGTGCTAAAGTAATCATTTGACATGCTTAAATCTCGTGTTTTTAGCTAGCTACCGGCACTTTGTGAAGTTGTTTTCCCCACCGTTGGGGGTGGGACTTAAATGCGCTCTTTCTCTACGGTAGGTTGGAGGTGGGCCGGAGTAGGATGTGATTGGCCAGTGTTCAGATGAGAGACAAACCAGTGGGCCAATCATGTGATCTCTCTCCTGTCTGTGGGCCAGTCAGTCAGAGACCAAGGAGGTGAATGACCAGTATTCACATGAAAAACATGCAAGTGGGCCAATCATATGATCCCTCCTCTCTCTATGGAAAAAAAACATAATACTTTCCACCAGTGTGCAGTACATGCAGCCCACACAAATAGACTGGCCCACCGGGAAATCTCCCGCTACTGCTGATGGCCAATCCATGCCTTTCTGCTGATGTCTCTACAGACAGATATCTGCATATGAATGCAGATACATTTAACATAAAAGCTAATAAAAAAAGCTAAATTGTTGCCAGACGATAGCCGCTAAGTTCTGAGATTGCATATGGGCCAATGTGTTCCGCCTCTTTTGCTCTCAGCTGACACCAAAATCTTTGTCCCGTTGTCTCCAGATTCTGCATTCGTATGCAGATATCTGTTCATATTGTTATCATTGACCAAATTGAGTCGGGTTGCTGAACTTCAACAATGCATATGTCACGTAAAGCACTGTATGCACGGTTTCATGTGAAAAGCTTGTGTCTCAAAATTGTGGTGACTTTACTGCTTGCACATGAGCTAGAGAAAGATTGTTTCTGGAAAAACAGCTCAGCCCCATAAATATGATGTGTTAAAACATTGTTTTTCTGCACTTACTGAAAAGCTGAAAACATGTAGATACAAGGATTTCAGCGAACAAAAGCGATACATTACACCTGTGGGGTAATGAGATTGACACACTAACTTTTGCTTTGAACATGTTGGTTCATACAGATGGATGAAGAGGAGTAAACATTGCTATGCATCTGAAAAGGTCCGCGTTAATCAAGTCTCCTAACGGAGGAGTGATATTCACACTCGCTGGGAGTAGGCATTTGCTCGAACATATGGCCATAGTAATAAGCATGCACATACATAATGATGCGCTCGTACTACATGCAGGGATCGCTATAATTTGAATCGACTTTCAGGCAGATTGATTTTCCTTCAGGCAGTAGTTTTAAGTACAGGACAGATTGCAGCCTGCGCAAATGGCCTGATACAGCAAGATCCAAGCCTCAGTAACAATACCTTCATTCCCACATTCAGCTCACTAAAACGTCTGCTTCTGAGAAACTGAGAAAAACACTGCGGAACTGTTCTTGCAACTTCATTCCACTGCTGTGAAATATTTGTCCTGAAGCATCTAGTTACCGGCTTAAAGCTGCATGATAATACTGGCCTGGCGTAGTAAACACAAAATATGGTAAAATTGTATAGGCTATGTGTTAAATTCTGTCTGCTTGCCTTCTCGTCATCCTGCTTGCCAGTCAAACTGTGATGAGAACGAGTCCACGGGTGTTTTTAATAGAGCCTGTCAGTGTGGGACTGATGAGAACACACTGATATCAGAAAACTCATTTAATGTTGGCACAAAGGAAAACAAGCGCGCGTGCGCACATACACACGCACGCACACACGCACACACACACACACACGCACACACACACACACACACACACACACACACACACACACACACACACACACACACACACACACACACACACGCACACACACAGATCACATTCCCTCCATAAACTGCCTTCAGTCTTTAAAGTCTTATTTCTGTTCTGAGCATGCTCTACTACTGTTTCAACATGGACCTTTATCCAGTGATTGTCAGTGTGGCCGCTGCTCAGCCAAAGTTACTCAAGCTTGCTTGCATTTGAATATCAGCTGATTCAGAAACTAACCTGAACACACACACACTCTATACAGCTGAAATCACAATGAGTCATCCTCATATTATTATACATTATTATTATTACAGCATCATTTTAAACGACACAGCTCCTCAGTTTGGTACTTTTAGTTTGTTGTTTTTGGCCTCAAAGTTATTTCATCTTTAGTGGTGATTTTGGTATTCTAATGTTTGGTTGTTGTAATAAATCTCAAATGGGAATTTATGTAACAAACACTTGTGATATGTGTATTGTATATATATATATATATATATATATATATATATATATATATATATATATATATATATATATATATATTGTGTGTGTAATATTATGTATTTATATTTTATCAGTGTGCACATACATAAATATATATTTAATATATTTCTGTTGATCAACCTTACCGAGGATATTTTAAGTTGTAAATTGAACATTGAGAAAATTCAATAAACTTTCATTTTCCTCAGAATTGGGACAGGCAGGACAACATTTTCTTTTTTCATTTTCTGTATATTTTTTCACTAATAAATATGTCACAGGGATTTTGTTAATATTTACATCTTTTATTAAAAAGAAATTGGTCCTTTCGAGATGGATCACAAAAGTGTATTTAGCCTTCTAGCCACTTAGTGGAAGACACCAGTGTACCTGAGTGACACAATGGAAACTTTTTGGCCAAAGACAGACAACGTGTTGTTAGCACTGGTGAGGAATAAGGAAACCACAATTTAGCATCTAACCTAGTAAATGATTAAGCTGTTATAAATGCTCCAGCTGCCTTGTTCATTAGCTATCTAGTTAACAAAAACGCTTTCAGCACTTTCCAGGTGCTTGTTGGTTGGTAGTGCTGTTAGCAACACTAAGCCGTGTGGGTCTGAGTCTCAGTGTCAGCAATGCACAGTGACAATACTGCAAATACAGTTTCAGATCAAACTATATGATTGGCTTATACAAAGAATTTTCCCATCTACACAGACAGACAGCCGGAAGCATTCTCTGTTAATGCATAGACCATGGGTCTCAAACTTGCGGCCCGGGGACCAATTGAGGTCCGCGGGATGACATTTTGTGGCCCCCTACTTGACATCAAAGTTTAGTGTTAGTGCGGCCCGTGCGTTGTTCTGAAACGCATCTTTTTGCTGAGTCGTTGCGTGTGCCGTGTGTGCCGCGTGTGCCGCGTGTGCTGCACTTGCCACACTTTTATTTTATTTTTTTTATCACTTATGGGCTACCATAGACAGCTTCCGGCGGCGTTTGTTGTCAACGGTTAGGGTTAGTCAAGCTAGCCAAGTAGTACCACGAAGTACCTGGGGAAGTATCAACGTTAGTCACTTGGTTGAAACATGTTCCAGAGTGATGGAAAATATATGCCATCACCCAGTTCCAGTCATGTCTCTCTCAAAACGTGCCGTGAAGAGAAAGGTTGGCGATGAGCACAGGCAATTTCAGGGAAAGTGGGAGACGGAATATTTTTTTGTCGAGCACAGGGGCACCCCTATGTGTCTCATGTGCACAGAGAAAGTTGCGGTGTACAAGGAATATAACATCATTACGTCATTACTCAACTAGACATGCTGAAGAGTAAACAAAATACCAGGGAGATGAGAGAAAGAACTGGGTCGCCAATCTTAAAAATATCTATTGAGGCAACAAGATTTACTCAAGAAAGCAAACAAAGAATACTTCTGTGGAATACTTGATGCGGACCAGCCTGACCCACACTCTACCTCCAGCGGCCCCCAGGTAAATTGAGTTTGAGACCCCTGGCATAGACACAGTAGCCTGGAAATCCAGACCCAAATCCAAAATATTAAGGGTCTGGCACTGAGTAATGAACTCGAGCCCAACTCGAGGGGCGGCACCAAGCATGCATTTGAAAATCTAACACTACGACCAATCACAACAATACACGGGGTGATGTATCCAGAACCCCATATGCTTAGCTACCAGCGGAGCTAACTGGTAGATTATCTGTTTAGCTCGCCTCTGGCCCGCCTATATCAGATACACCGATGTGATTGGTGCAGCTCGGCTACAAGGGCATAGTTAATGAGCATCATTACTCAATGCCAGAGTGACTCGCTGAGCAAATTCAAATTGCGCTCTCACAAGAACTCTGGATTTCCAGGGTATAGACCCAAGGTCTCTTTTGGGGTTCAGATATGTTCTCAAAAGAGAGCACATGTAATTTATGAAGCTAAATGTATCTGTAGCAGATAAAAACATTCAGTTAGACTTTAATTAATAAATGACGTTAAAAGCTGCAAAGCATTCAGCCCAGAGATACTGACCTCATCCTCTATTAATTCCCATTTGCTGCACTGAGCAGCGGTTGTGTTATGGCGAGAGAAATACAGTAACTAAATGTTCTGTCTCATCAAAAGAGAATTACTTTGAAGTGTTGTGGCAAATCTGCACATTCTTCTGCACAATGACACTGGTGTACAGCTTTGTCAGATGGCTGCACTTTGATAGGGTTCTGCTTTTACAGGGAAGAACAAGGGGTGAAATGATTGGTCATCACCGCACCAGCTGCTAATGTATTCTGACTAATCCAATACTGCTTGCAACTCTGCTGCAGTTATGCTATGCACCTCAGGCCACGAATCACTCGCCACACCCCATGCTCTTGTGCTGTGCGCCATCGGTTGACAGTGAAAGAGCCTCAGGTGTTTGCAAATATAATAGCTTTCATAAAGTGGGTCTTGGTTGAATCACTATTGTGTTGTAGCAATGTGTGATGAAAAGAAGAAAAGTGCACATTTATTTATATGTCATGGGTTATTAACTTGACTTTAAAGCCTAAAGACCAAATGCCAGACAAGCTTTTAGACAGTTGGCTAATACATTGTCATTGCATGGTTCTAAAACCTGAATAGTCCTTATGAAGATAGAAGAAACTGAACACACACACACGCACACACACTGAGCTCAGTGTGAGGTCCATGTAAGGCCTATTAAATAATCAGACGGTTTCTTCCCCACTGGCAAAAAATCAGAACCAATCGCCTGTTCCTCAGCAAACTATTGTGTGCGTGTGTGTGTGACAGAAAGAGAGGGAACGATTCAAGTGTGTAGCTGTGCACGCACAAATCCAGTCCATCCTGTTTGTGCGTGTGTCTGTCTGTCTGTCTGTCTGTCTGTGTGTGTGTGTGTGTGTGTGTGTGTGTGTGTGTGTGTGTGTGTGTGTGTGTGTGTGTGTGTGTGTGTGTGTGTGTGTGTGTGCGCTGCCATTCAGTCTCTGAGGAGCAGCTCCAGAATTAGCGCTGTGTATTTCCAGCCTCCATTTCCAGGCTCATCTCTCCCCAATGACCCTGTTTGAATCCAGGTCTCAGTTTCTCTTTACCTCCAAATCCACCTCCATCCCTTTGATCTCACCCCCCCCACACACACACACACACACACACACACACACACACACACACGTTTCGCATTCATTCACACTCTTTCAATCCATCATGTGTCCCCTTCCTCTATTCCTCTTCTCCTGGTACAGTTTGACTGATAACATTTATTTATATTTATTTAATTTTGCTTATTCTTCTATATTGTGATTTGGACTTGTTTGGTCTTACAGTATATGGACGGTGTCTGTACTGTGGGAAAATACAGTTCTGAGTCATTAAGTCCAACCCTATTGATAGACAAGACCATTGACTATGTTTACATGCACACAAAATAGGATTTTTTCGAGGAGGATTTTGTCAGTGTTCCAGCGGTGTTGGACTTGTTGGAGCGTGTGAACACAGCCTCCTTATTTCTTTCCTTCAACCACCTTCTTAAAAAGGTCACAATGTGCTGTTTGTGCACATCCAAAACCTGTTGCTATCCAAGTCTTGTTTTTCCTTCCCACCAGAGATGTGGGCTTTTCTTTTTGGCATTCATCTCCAACCATCCATCCATCCATCCATCCATCTATCTTCATCATCTTATCTGGGGTCGGGTTGCTGGAGCAGCAGCTCCAGCAGGGGACCCCAAACGTCCCTTTCAAAAGCCACATTAGCCAACTCTGACTGGGGGATCCCGAGGCGTTCCCAGGCCAGGGTGGAGATATAATCTCTCCACCTAGTCCTGGGTCTTCCCACCCAAGGCTTGCAAACTGTTGGCTGGTTGGTTTGTGTACAATTACCATACCAATGTCAACATTTAAAAAAATATCTTCATACTGTTATGTAAGCGGGGAATTGTTGGACCCAAAATGCAGAGAGCAGGCAGGCATGAGTTGAGTACTTAATGTTTTAATCAAAAATAATAAAATACATTCAGAAGTCCAAACCAAACAAAAGGTGTCCATACGGCAGTAGGCAAAATGAGACCAGGAATCCAAACCAGGGCAAGGGAAAAAAACTAAAGTCCAGAGTAATGAACAAAAACAGGAGATCCAAAAAAGAAGGCAGGCAAAAACTAAAGTGCAAAGAAATAAAGAAACTCAACGATGAAACTACAGAAAACACGCTGGGCATAGACTCAAACTGATAGGAATGAACAGACAAGGCACAGTACCGACAAAAACAGGGACGAAGGCAAACAAATGATCTGACACAGAACAAGGGGGACACATAGACTAAATACAAGAGGTAACGAGCAAACAAGGGACAGGTGATACAACAGGTGAGACACATCAGGGTGGGGCAGAACAATCAGACAGGCGGGAAAACACAAGACAGGAAGTAAAACTAGACAAGACCATGGAGAAAACAGAATTCAAAATAAAACAGGAAACAGAACGAAATACAAAACAGACTACCAAAATAAGACAAAACACCAAACCCATGACACATACAACATCTTGGCAAAGACCATATAGTTAAACTTTGGAAGATTAATTATGACAAATAAACCATGGTTAAGGTATTGTTATAGTTGGGCAACTACACGATTTGGCAAAGATTAGGGTTGACAAAAAGGCCAGTGATAATTACAGGGCTGTATTGGATGTTGGTACTGTCACCAATTCTGATTGTAATTGTCATGAACAGAATATCTAAGTACAGCTGAGCAGTGAAGAGTTTGTTGACAGCAGGATTTCATCTCTGCTTTTTGGAGATGATGGAGTCCTGCTGGACTCATCAAACTGTACCCTCAGCTGAGTGTAAAGCAGTTGAGATGAGGGTGGGCAACTCTAATTCTGAGGCCACAGTATTGTGCCCCAAAACAGTGGCATGCATCCTTCAGTTTGGAGTGGTGCGTTTGATTCTGAATTCTGATTAAAAACGTTCCAGATTAGTAAAACACAGATTTACAGTACCTCTGACTCTAACTCTCCCTTGCTCAATAGAATAGAGCAGTAGCTTACAAAACATTCAGCAGCTTCTCCTTTTCTTCTCACTTTCACCTGTGAAATCATTTCAGCTGCTCATGTTAACCCTAGTGTTCTCTTCCCGTTGACCATGCAACCTTTTGTTTGTTTGATTGTGCCGTCTTTTTCATCACTTGTATCGCTTTTCCCGATGTTCTTTTTTTTCTGCGCTTTTTTTGGACATTTTTGTTGTTACGGTTTTTCAAACGGGTTTTGAAGCTTTTTCAGGCATTTTAACCCGTTCTCACTCCGAACTCGTAAAATACGGACGTTTGGACAGTGGCTGTCAGCATATGAAGAGACGAAAAAGGTGCCCTTCAGTGTGTTTGTAGAACGTACCGGGGAGAGCAGCAGCTACACAAGGGGTTCGAAGATGACGTAGTCGGCGAGTAGTATGAAAGGAGGTTGGTCGGGGTGGTGGATGGGTCAAACACAGGACTTTCACCCAGGAGACCGGGGATCGTTTCCCAAGTGTAATGTTTTGTAAACCCCCATTATTGTTTACCATCCCATTCTTCTTTTCCTAAACCCAACCCAGTTTTTTTTTGCGCGGAAATGCGCTTTTCCTCCACTCCTGTCCTCTGCCTGTCCTCGTGAAGTGCGCCCCGTGTTCCTCCGCTGTTCTCCCCTGCCTCTCGCGACTACGTCATCTTCAAACCCCCGTGTTCTACAAACACGCTGAAGGGCACCTTTTTTTTTGTCTCTTCAGACGCTAAAGGCACCTGACCAAGCGTTCGTATTTTACGAGATGGGAGTGAGAATGTGTTGGCATTTTTGTCAATTTGTCAGCATCAATTTTTCTTCAAATGCTATAAAATGGAATAAACCCAAATTAAATTAAAGTAGTGAACTGATCATGTATTTGGTTACACTTTACTTGAAGGCATCTACATAAGAGTGACATGACACTGTCATGAACGTGTCATAAACATTATTAACAAGTCATAAACGTTCATGACATAACGCTTCTTTTAGTAAGTGTCATTCGGTTTTTGTCATGTTATGGTTAGAGTTAGTTAGGGTTCATGTGTCATGACTGTGTCATGTCAGTGTCATGTGTTCATGACAGTGTTGTGTCATTCTTATGTAGATACCTTCAAGTAAAGTGTTACCATTTATTTGAGCGTTGTATGGAACCATCCATGTTATTTTTGAACAACTTTGGTTGAAATAAACCCAAATTTGTGATATAGAAACTTTTTGAAAATGGGTCAAAGTTGACCTGAAGACAAGAGGAGGTTTAACTCTGTAAGTAACTTAATTGATTGATTGTTTTTGGGTTTGTGTTGTTAAAATTGTGTGGAGGTCTGTTCCCCTAGTTCAAACCCTGGTTTACTCTCACACCTCTGTGCACCAGGCTAATCACTGCTTGTAGTAGACGTTCCAAGGTTGCAATGTTGTTCAGGGAGGGGTTTTTTTTGACACTATTGGACTCCAGAGAAGCACTTCCTTTAAAGCATACAGACCATATGGGGGTGACAGTTATGTGGAGCATGAGGTCAGTAGATAGATTTGTGCAGTGTCCACAGTGAAGTGGGTGGCCCTGATGAAACTGGTTGTCAGGTTTGGATAGAAATAAGTATCTGGGCTCACATTCAGGGACTCAGGGACATGATGAGGACCTCAGATATCCAAAAAGAGCTCAGAGTAGAATGTGTGCAGAACTTTCAAAGGAACCAGTTCAGGTGGTTCGTCATCTGATCAAGAAGCGCTAGAGTATTCCAATTGAAAGGAAACCTCAGGATAGACCCAGGGACTACATATCCCATCTAGTCCTGGAACGCCTCCAGATCCCTCAGGATGGGTATAAAAAAGCAGCGATATAATCTGTTGAAACAGCATTTAGACAGGGAGACACCCAACTGCATCGATAAAAAGTAAGACTTTTAAACATTGCCATTACTACCAATACTAGCAATACAATGTATTCCTACTTCTGTGGTATTTGTTCAAATTATCTCTCTAGAATCAATGAACAGCTTCCAAACCTACAATCACTGCATCACACCCATTGCATCAGCCATTAAGAAATGGATCCAGATCTGACGTTCAATAAAATGACTTCATCATAATTATATTTTCGTTTTTAACTTTCGCTCTTTCACAGTCTTGTTTTTCTCTCCTCTTCTACTCTTCTGTGTATTCATTTCTTCATTGCCTTAATCTACCTAAACAAAAATAATTCTCCAGAGCCCTGATGGACAAATGCAGAGGGAGGGATGATGGCGAGCGAGGGGAGGATGAGTAGCAGGCGGAGGAAACAAAGTAAAGCTTTTAATCTGTAAATGGAGAAGGGTAATGGTCATTTAAGCATTAAGATATCCCCCCTGTCCGTCTGCTCTGTTTGCATCTCCTTAATGCTCCTTAAACATTTATGAAGGCTGATAACAAAGAGAGACCGTAGCTACGCAGAGTAATCAAATCACTGCTGGTTATAGGGCTCTACTCGGAAGAGTGAGGGAGGGGGGAAAGGGAGCCAGAGAGAAGAGGGAGAGGCTGGGAATTAAGGAGAGAACACAGAGTGACAGTGTGAGAAATGGAGACAGAAAGGGGAGAGTACAAAGAAAAATATATTAGCTCTTTAAATAGCCATCTTGCAATGTGCAGATAAACTGCAGCGTGTTCCTGTCAAGGAGAATATAGCACAATGTATATTACACTTTCTCTAAACGCATCTCTCTGGTCTCTCTGAAAGGTTGCCTCCCAAACATCATATATCCTTTTTATATAGTGCGTACTGAAATCCGTGCTATGTTCACAACTGAAAATAGTAGGACTTTACAAAATAAGGTTTTGAGATAGCTATTAAGTTAGATAAATCCCTGTGGTAAGTTTTATACTGTTTTAACTTGTGGTAAGTTATAATATGATCGTGTCAGAGCAGTGGTGTTCAATCATGTGTCGTAAAGGACAAAAAGAGTGAAGGTTTCCATTGTTTTACTGAACACTGGAGTCGACTTTGCTGGTTGACACACGTTTAAGGTTAAAGCTGTTATAATATATATATATATATATATATATATATATATATATATATATATATATATATATATATATAACTGAGAGCAAGGCATGCCATTATAAATTAAGAACATGGTAACACTTTATAATTATGGTACATGAACTATCATGAATTCATGCATGACTTCATGTATGAAAACACATTAATTTATTCATGTCAACTAGTGATGTACAAGGATTAAAAGCATCTCATGCATGACTTAATGGAAGAACAATACATTACAGTTTTTCTCAGTCGCTTTGGTACATTTCCCAGCTCAGAATTAAAAGTCTCAAAACTACCTGTTCAGTCTTCACATCATTGTGTCACTTGTGCACATCAAAAAAAAAAAACAGTTTCTCATTTGTTTGAACAAGTTGCAAATGCTTTGGTACATCCATGCAAATGATTATGTACAATTCTCTGCTGTTTCCTACATTACCAATTGCTTATGTCATGTTGATTGTTGAATGTATTATAATGGGTCTCTGTTGAATAGTCTCACCCCCCACATTTAGGCATACGTTCATAGCATAAGTCTTTACATGCAAAATGGTTGAACAAGTTGTCATAATATGTCAAGTATATTTCTTTACATTTCCATTAGACTTTTTTTCTACTTTCCACGCTGCATCGCAAGAGAAGATATTCGTTGTGATGTGGATGAGAATTTGTGGCCCAACAGACAGGAACGTCAGGAGGTGAAGGGAAACTGCACTGGAATTCCTACAGCACTGCGTGTACAGTTTTTCCTAAGGAGATTGTCTTATGTTTACGTTTCTACTTTTCTTTTTTTTCTTTGTGCTATCCAGAGCTGTCTTTTCCTTTCTGTATCGCGATGACATGGTCTGTCAACAAATGACAGTACAAACAGTAAAAGCGTAAATGTGAATCTTGTCCAGTCTCTTGCAATCAAACTCCCACATACACTAAGGTGTTACCTACAATCTACATCAAAACTTTAGCCATAGTTTACATCACAACATCCCTCCAGAGTTATATTGACAACATTCTGATGGCACTGACATGTTCATTGACACAGCTATTTACTTTTGAGAGATGAACTAAGGATTTTGAGCAAGAGACTGGCTTTTGCAGGTCATCCATGGTGTTTTGCTATTTGTACAAATTGTTTTGAGAAATGCACTTACTGTTTTGCAAAAATCAAGGATGATTCGAGAAATGTACCAAAGCGACTGAGAAAAACTGTAATGCATGCATCAATTAAGGTGTTTGAATCATCGTGATGTCTGATTTATTGATGATATCCCATTATTATAAAGTGATACCGAAAACGTGTACGTTATGTAGCTTGGTGAATACTATAGTGACTTCACTTTTACTATTCTCACAGAGAGCTCTGATCTCTGGGGCAGGAAACGACCAGCAAAGGCTCAAGGAGGACACTAATGGACAACTGGCCAATATATGGTTCCAACATATAGGACATTTAGAAGGTTTGTTTTAACATGCTGATTTTGATGCAGGAACATGTTTTGAATTTGACCACATCTGGCAAACGCTCCCACCATCACTCCAGCGGTGGTGGGCACAAAGTTTCCATCATGCCACCTGCTGAGAGAGGGTGAACGGCTCAAGCCAAGTTGCAACGTGGGTCCGAGCGGACCCGAGAATGCCCACAACTTTTTTTTATTACAATCTTACAGTGAAATTAAAGATACAAGAGCAAAATACTTTTCAGAGCGTATCACTTCAAACCAGCACAAGCCTGGGTACTTATTTAAGACCATTAATCGTTAAGTCAACTCTGTTTCTCCTGGTGTCCTTATCACCTCAAACGCAAAATGCAGATTTTTAGCCTTATAATAGACAAGATTGAGGAGGTTCAATCAAAGATTTACTCCACTTCTTATTTATCATACTTATCTTCTCCTCAGCTGAACACTATGTGGTTTTAAAGAAATGACTATCATAATACCTACCAAATTCTTTTTTCCCTCTGACCATCACAATTACAAACCCATTTCTAAGCTTCCTTTTCTATCAAACATTCTTGAGAAAGGGTTAATTTCAATCAAGTTTCCGACCGCAACACAGCACAGAGACTGCCCTAGTAAGAGGTACCAATGATATTCTGATGAAGGCTGATGCAGGTGAATGCGCGGTGCTGGTTCTGCCGCTTTTGTCATGGTGGATCATAGCATTATTATCAAAAGGTTGAGGTGAAAAGGGGGGCTGATATATCAGGGACTGCCCTTCAGTGGTTCTCTTCATACTTTTCTAACTGAAAGTCTATCGTGTCTGTCGATGGCTTTACCTCCTCTCGAGCTTCATCTATGTATGGGGTGCCTCAGGGCTCCATTCTAGAAATTATTTGATTCTCTATTGATTTACTCCCTATTGAGTTACATTATACAGGGCTCGAGAGTGCGACCATTTTGGTCGCACATGCGCCCAAATTTTGTAAGGGTGCGACTAACATTTTTCCTAGGTTGCACCGGTGCACCTCCGCGTAGCCCCGCCGCACCTCCGCGCAGCCCCGCCCCCATTCACACACACGGCCACCGTGCAACACGAGAGACACGACATCGGTTTACACTGCGAAATTTGTCTACAGTTTTAATTGTTATTAACACAGCTGTATATCGTTAAGCATGAGAGGGGAACCTGTATTTGTAGCAGTGTTTCCGCTGCTAACTGTGTTACTGCGTAACTGTGTTACTAAAACACAGACAAAGTTATTGAATGCAACTAACTTCAGACGGAGCCTGCAAAATGCAGCGCAGTGACGATACAGACATTTCATATACAAGACGTGTGTAACGCCGCTGACCCGCCAAAGCATTCAACCCGTTCATAGTGAGTCAGCCGTCACTCTGTGAGTAGCATACGCTTCAGTCTCTCTCTCTCTCTCTCTCTCTCTCTCATTTTGATAGGAAAGCTGAAGACATGAAAGGGGAGAGAGAGGGGGGGGATGACATGCAGTAAAGGGCCGCAGGTCGACGTCGAACCTGGCCCGCTGCGTCGAGGAGTAAACCTCTATATATACCACCTGAGCTATCCGGGCGCCCTCTTTCTCTTTTAATCTGTTATTGTTGTTGATAACAAGTGAAGGAGCTTTCTCAGAGATATATATATATTTTAAATGTATCCTAGGCTATTTAATTCAGATAATTTTCATTTACATGTGTTGCAGCTGTATATTTTCAAACTGAGAAGTAAACCAGCTGTCTTTGCATTTTATTTTAATCACAACCGGTTTTCATAAAAGAGTGAAAAGTGGCTTTGACTTAAAACGGAACATTTAGCCCACTTAGTCCACAGAGATATAATTTTGAGTCCTGGACTAGTAGAAGATCTGATAAGAATCAGTGTGTGTGTGTGTGTGTGTGTGTTTGTGTGTGGGGGGGGGGGCAGTTTGGAGAATTTTGATTTTTTTATTTTTTTTATTTTGATGCTAGGGAGTGTGGCAAGCTGGTACTGTCATTGGTTTAGGCAAGGCTAAAGGGGAAGAAGGCCAAATTACAGGTGTTGTCCATCTGAGGGGCAGAGGACAGCAGGGGGGGGGGCTATAAGACTTTGAGCCATGAAATGTTAGATCTCAGTTCAGGAAAGCACTTTGATCTATTTTGAAATGTTTTACTTAAAGGTATTGTGGTCGCTGACAGGTCAGCGAGCAGACGGCCATAGACAGTATATAAAAGTTTCCGACCGCGGCGCTGCCTCCCCGCTCTCGGCGATAGCTTGTTTGTTGGCCTGTAGCATGCTAACGTTAGCTATAGAGATGCTTGTCCTAAATAGATTTCCATTTACCGGTGGCGAGTCTGACATAGTGGAAAAAGTGCAAATCTTCTTTTGGAAAGTAGGGCCAGCCGACAGCAACTTGTAAACAGAGTGTGCACGAGGAGAACTAGGCTCGTGCACACTCTCTCGTGCACACGTTTAATAGGCGTTCCCTCTCGGGAGCAGGTAGGGTGTTGTGCATGCATTTTTTCAAAAAGTGGAGAGGGCAGTTCTTTTCTAAAATTCAGGAAAATCCTCCATTATAGCTTTTTTGAAATGGTTTAGTTTGGCAGCTCAGTGAAGCATCAAACTTTTTTTGTTAATATTTTTATTTTTATATGCAGTATGATTGTGTTTCAACTAAAAAGTATTTACCTACACCTTATTCTTGTTTACAATCATTTACATAATATAAATGAATGTATATGGAGCGTAATAAAAAGGTAACCTTGAAATTGTGGCGTTAACGGCGCCGCGAGGAAAAATTTGGGTGCACCTAAATTGTGTGCTGGTGCACCTAAATAAAGAAGTTAGGCGCACCAGTGCAACCAAGGCAAAAAGTTAGTGTGGAGCCCTGTTATATATTTATTATTATTTTATTATTATATTTTATATATATTTAACTTCATTGTCACACAGATGATACCCAACTGCACTTGTCCTGCAAACCATCTGAAGTAGCTAAGTTATCTTCCCTGATTAATTGACTAGCTGTGGTTAAGGATTAGCTAGCAGAACATTTCCTTTAATATGGAAATCCTTATGATAGGCCCTGAGCACACTTTTGGCCAACTTCTGCCTGCTCTTGACACTCAAATTAGATCTTATATCACTTTTATTGATCTTAAAATAGTTATTTATGCTTTTATCACTTCTCGTCAGGATTATTGTAATGCCGTGGCCGTCTCTCATCAATGAGTGGCATGCCATACAATAGGTTATGGAAAGGTGGGTGTGAGCATCCCACAAAAAATGTACTTCTAAAACCAATGATCATGGCATTGTACCAATGTGTTTTCTGCCCTCTGGCTGTGTGTACATCCTCAATAGATTGTAAAATGGAATCCCTTTTTTTTTGGAACCAGTCAGAATTTGGTTATGAATGATCAGTTCAGCATGACTAATGTTAAATCACCCACAGTCCCTGGAATATTAATCCCCTATGAATATTACAGCTGACAGTGTAGGCTTTTTTTACATTTAGAAATGAAATCCACCTTATCATACTATTATGTTTTGCTCATGGCATTAGTGAATGGATCTGCAGCTGCACAACAACAATCTCTCTCCAGTATCTCACTAAAAACTGAAATATAATAAAAATTACATGTTTGTAATATCAGATGTAGGTGTTGGGGGACATGTGACATAAGTGTATACGAATAGATGTCACATTGTCCACGTGATGATCTTAGTTTGGAATAATTTCATTAGTAGCTCTCTCTCTTCTGGTTCTTCCTATTCTCTCGCACTACTTTCTCAATTTCTCTCCTCTTATCCAAATCTCCTTCTGTGTGACCGGTGATGGGTTCTGGTTTGTGCTGATTCACAGTAGATGTGGCTGAGACAGCATGTCCAGGTAACAGCGACTGGGTCAGGACAGATAAAGATGAATTTCCTTCCAAAAGCAGGTAGAGATAGCAGCAAAAGTGCACTTCCTCGTATAGGATCTGTACTGCCTATAGGTTGGCAGCAGCTGAGCCAGTCATCCAGCTGGCTGGCAAAGAGGTGTGGAGGGGAGGGGGGTTACTCAGGGTTAAATAGAGCCAATCACAGACAGAAAAACAGCATTACACACCACATTAGGCATCATCTCAACGCTCTCTCTCCTCCTTTCTCCCCTTTCTCTCTCTCCCCCTCTCTTTCTCTCTCTCCAGGTGTGCAGCCAGCTGATAGTGTCGCCTCTATTTGCACATTAACATGAAATTCTCCAGAACTAATAGATTCTACCAGATTCAACTACCGCAATACTGCTGATCTGCAGCTTATTGCAGCCAACCAGCCAACTAGCCAATAATTCAACCAACCAGCCAACCAAGGGAGTGAGCTGCAAATATAATATGAACATAAGGTCTGCATCTGGAGTGTAATCTATAAAATCAATCCTTTACTATTGTTTTACGATGAGCTGAGGCAATGCCGAATGCATTATAACATCCCCAGCATGACTGCCTGCCACAGGACACACACTCTATCTCAACAACATGTATTCATCTTGTGCATTGCTGGGGTCAGATGAACATACACCTTACCTTTACAATACAGAGGGAAAGAGTAAGTGTAAAGAATGGTATGTACTTCTAAACAAACCCTAAACCTTCAGTACAGAATTCATGACTCAACACATAAATTAAGTCACACATGAAAATCCATGTGTGATTTTTAACTGAATTAACAGTGTGCTTTGGTGCACTTGTGGTTTTTGAAAATGTATTGTCATTTCTTCTATTCTTAGTTCCAAAGTTACAGTTGCAAATATAAGAGTAGAGAAACCCACTTTGAAAAGAAAAATTGCATGGAGATATGCACATGTGGCAGGTAGATCTTGATATGAAACGATTGTGTTTTGCCCATGGGGAACCTAAACTTGCAACAAGCTGAACAACTGTTGTAGATACCAATGATAATGATAAAGAGGTGACAGTGCATACAGATGCGGCAGCCAGTGGTCTCATAACATTTCTTACATTTTTGTTTGAATGTGTTGCCTTATTGCCTTTATTACTGGAGCACACTTGGCCTGTGACAGATATACACTCATCAAAATTGGAAAAGGAAGCACAGGGATTGGATGAAGTGCAGCGGACCCTGAGTCTATCACTGTCCACAACATCTTCCCATAACCCAGCCAGACCAAACGCCACCGAAAGCCATGCATTTGCCCCGGGAAGAGAGCCAGAATAAGAGATAAACTAACTCAGCTTGGACATACGACTATTCCACTACCCAGCCTACTCCTGGCCAATGTCTTCTCACAGGAAAATAAAATGGATGAAATAAGACTCAGGCTTAATCAGAGACTGTTGTGCCCAGATCTTTCATACATAAACATTCCAGGCAGCTACTAAGACCTCCCCTGCCCCCACTTTGGACAACCAGACCACATTTCCCTGCTTATCTTGCCTACTTAATCCCATCTGATTAAACATGTGGACAGATGAAGCTCCACCAGCTGTACAGGACTGTGCACTGGAACAAGACTCTGTCTCTCCCTCCACCCTAAAGCACTGCCCTGATCAGCTCCCTCCGGTGTTTGCAGACATCTTTAACACCTCAATGGAGACATGCCACGTACCAGCCTGCTTCAAGTCCACCAACATATCTGTCACCAAAAGACCAAGGACCAGAGGACTGAATGACTAGACCCGTCACCCTGACCTCTGTGGTTATGAAGTCTTTTACTGTAAATGCCTTGCTCTGTCACACCTCAAAACCCTAACCAACCCACTCCTGGACCCCCTGTAGTTTGCCTACAGGGCCAATTAGGTCTGTGGACACCACCCACTGGATGTGAAAAGCTACTTGGCAACAAACCGGATTCTGACTCTGACACTGGTGAGAGACACCAACAACACCAAAGACATGTGGGAGACAATCCAGATTATCACAGGCTAAAAGAGCAGCACCCTCCATTATGTGTGAGGCTATGTTGCCAGATCAGCTTAACACCTTTTATGCTCTCTTGGATCTGATCTTGAAATGGTGTGTTATCAGAGGTCCTTTTATCTTGCACTGGTTCGCCTCAGGGGTGTGTCCTCTCACCTCTTTTATTTGTCCTATACACCAATATTGTAGGTTATTATGAGGTTTGCCGACAAATCAGTCATCGTGTACGCAGTGATGATCCTGATCATGGTCCTGTTACTAATAAAGCCTAATTTTTAACCATTAATGCAGCAAAAACCAAAGAGATGGCAATATATTTCAGGAAAACTCCTAATGTCAGCTCTCCTGTCTTAATCAGTGATCAGGTAGTGGAGTGTGTTCACTCGCATAAATATTTTTTGTACCGCCTTGGGTGAAAACTTGGGTTTCATGTTGACTAGGTGTGTAAGAAAGCCAACCACCGCTTGTATTTCTTTCGTAAGCTTCAAATTTTAACATTGATGTGAATCTGATACAGTAATAATGTTTTATGGTTGTTTGTTAAAGTTAATCACACAGCTATATAGTTTGTGATGTACTATTTTGAGACATCAGTTTGTATCCATAGCCTGTAGGCTTGTTTATATTGTATAGCCAAAGCTAATTGTATAATAGTATATATACAATAGAGGACTGAACGAATTACCAAGCAGCAGAGTCAAAGGTCAAAGTATTAAGCCGAAGTGTTATTAACAGCCGCGATGCTGGTATTGTTTTCACCTTGTGAATCTGTGTGTGTGTGTGTGTGTGTGTGTGTGTGTGTGTGTGTGTGTGTGTGTGTGTGTGTGTGTGTGTGTGTGTGTGTGTGTGTGTGTGTGTGTGTGTGTAACTTTACAGGTGTGTAGTTGAAATCAAAATGAAGCCAAGTTCAAAGATGGGTGTGATCCAAGCAAGGGTGCCGGAAGTAGGTGGGTAGGAAGTAAGGAAGGGGGCAATGCCCCTGGCCCGATTTGGCGGTGCAGCTGGTGTGATCCCTTTGCAAGATGGTCCCTAGTATTTTATTAATTTCTACATTTTATATTTTATACAATTTCTTATTTATGTTAATGTATTGATTTACTTATCTTAAGATTCCTTTGACAATATTCTATTTAGTAAATGTTGTTTGTTTATAGCTCATTATGTCCTGTATAGGTCTATTTATTTTTGCTAACCGTTTTAAAGGAGAGAGGATTGTAGTGGGAGCACTGGGGTGACTGTGTGGCAATAGCAAATGGTTTACACGGCTGGTGGGAGGGCCCCTTAACACAATCTGAGGTCGGTGAATGTGCTTTAACCTTCCACTAGACCCCTGGAATTGTTTTAAGGGGTGCCAGTGGATCGATTGTGGTTATGAATTCCCTTCAAATATTTTTATTATGAAGCTTCATTTTAGAAATCAAATTACAAAATTGTTATTACAGTGCTTCTTTTTTATATGAATAAAAATAAGGGAGAAAAAACAAGAGGCCCTAAACAACCAATCCACAACAACCCACCCCGGACTGCCATCAAGATTTGTCTTCTTCTGCAAGATAAGATACCAAAGGTGTCCTAATTTTCTCAAAGTCTTTTAGTTTGTCCTTAAGGTGGATTGTGTCCATCATCTCTGTGAGCCTTGAATTTCCCCTTGGGGATCAATAAAGTATCTATCTATCTATCTATCTATCTATCTATCTATCTATCTATCTATCTATCTATCTATCTATCTATCTATCTATCTATCTATCTAACTATCTATCTATCTATCTATCTATCTATCTATCTATCTATCTATCTATCTATCTATCTATCTATCTATCTTAAGTTCAGTGTTGGAACTTATTTATTTTTCCGGAATAAGTGCATACACTTTTTTGCAGTGAGAATTCCCTTAGCCAAGATGTACCGTTGAGCCAGTGTCAGTTTCTTTGCTTCATTGGATATCCATAAAATTACTAAAACTGGATCTGGGACAATTTGAATATTTAACACTTTAGACATGAAACTAAAGATATCACTCCAGTAACCTTGTATCTTGCAACAAAGATAAAAAAACTATGAAGTAAATTACCAACATGTGTGTCACATTTTTCACACAGAGGAGAGATCTCAAGAGAGATTTTATGTAGTCTTTTTTTTTTTTAAATAATGTAACCTATGTTGGATTTTAAACTGTATTAGACAATGATGTGCGTTTATGGCGCACGTTGTGGTTATTCATTTCAAAAGGGGATTATCGATTGGGAGCATTAATGTAGTAAACGTCATAGCAACCTAACCTTTTAGATTACTGTATGTTTTTCACATATTTGTCCTGGGGGTAATGGAAATGGTTCATCCCTTGGGGAGCATGAATGTTCTCTGTAAATTTAGATCCATATTTTTCATATTTGCTTACAATCTTTCTGTAATTTGGTTATACTGTTGATATAGTGTGAAACCTGTACTTTTTTATCTTGGTTATTTTATATACATGACATTTGTTGCACCCATCTTGAGAGAGGGATCCCTCCTCTGTTGCTCTCACTGAGGTTTCTTCCATTTTCCGCCATTTTTTTCTGCCAGGTTTCCCTTATCTGAACTGATGGTTGAAAAGGACAGAGGATGCTGTATGCTGTAGAGATTGTCAAGCCCCTTGAGTCAAATTTGGGATTTATAATATTGGGCTTTAATAAAATGACCATGGCACGAGTGGACCAAGTTTAACATCTAGGTGACATTGCCATCCAGGTACCACCACTTGTTGGGCAAATACTATATAAAAACCAGTGTGTGTTGATACAGCAGAAATGTTTTAAACTCATGTAAGGTGGATTTTCATGTGATTTTTCCAATAAATTAAAAGGAAAATGGGATTTAAACAAGAAAGTTCACTTTCAACGGAGAAGTAAAGTCGCAGAAGATTAAAGTGTAGACATTTGTGTAATGATCAAGATGGATCAAAATAGAAACCAATGAGTGAGGGTGAGGGATTTGAAAGTAAAGAAGGAGGAAACAGAGGAATGAAACAGGAAGAGAATTTAAGTGACGACAGGCTATTAACAGTATATACTTAATGAAACACAAAGCAATCTCTTAAAGAAAGTAACTAGTTGTTGATGAGATTACTTCACTTCAGAGGTCACTGGCTCCTGAGTTTCCTGTTTGGTACTGTCATTGTCTAGCTATAGCTGTTTGACAAAACTACACGTTTATATTGAGAATGTATATAGCAGTAAAGCTGAATGGACTCTAAAAACACAATAACCTCCACCATTAGTCCAAGCTCTAAACCCTCAACAATGTTCAACTCTCATTTGTCCTAAAACTAATGAGACTTTTCATGTATCAATAAAACTATTTTTCCTAAAGTTGCATCGAGATGAGCCCAACAGATTTTGTCAATTCGAGCCAAGTCATTCAGCTGCCATTCTGAATTTTGCCAAAAACAAATGGTTTGTGTCTCATCCCACGTATTTGATCCAATCTTCACCATATGTGAAAGAAAGCATCTTTGGATGCTTAACTATTCAGCTGTGGCTTGCCAATGGATCTGGCAACAGAGGAAGTGAGCTGTATTGCTGAATTGTCCTTCCTGATCAAAGCCGCAATTGCTCAGCAGAAAAAGAATCCCTAATGTATCTCTACGCATATTTCAGCAGTCCTTTTAGAACCCTTTGGCCAACAACCTTCCACTTATTTAATGCATTAAATAAAAGAAGATTCAGTCAAGTGATAGTGTGGTTAATTTAGGTCAATGAATTCTGGTAGTGGCAGTGTCTTAGTGTTACCCATCAAAGAGGACGTTTAGTTCAGCATTCCTACAAATTATGTTCCTATCTTCAAACAAAATCGCTATTGTTGTGCTCCTAAACTTCGTGTTGCCTACATTTAAAATGACATTCGGGAATACAGTCAAAACATTTGGGGCTTGGAAAACTGACCTGGCGACGCCGATGGCGTGTGCAGCTTTGATTCTGAAAACCGGTGCAATGTCCAATCAGACCAACAAAAAAGATCCTAGACAAAAACATACTTAAAGGGGATTTGCTGTATTTTTCAACATGGACCCTGTTATCCCATGCTTGTGTGTCTAAGTAACTAATGTGAACAGAATTCTTTGAAATTTGTCCAGAATTGAGTGAGGACGCTGTAACAAGCAGCCATGAACCGGGCTGCAATGTAACCCTATAGAACAAATGTTCAGCGTCAGTTTCTATCTACTAAAAGCTGCTGTTTGTGCCGCTGACAGGCTCAGATTATTATTCTTAGTGTTTGACTACAGTACATACAGAATGTTGAAGAACGTCAACAAAATCTGATGTTTCATAGTTTTATCCAGCCTCAAACATCTGTGTGGCAAATGGGGTTGGACTTTTGACAATTTAGCGGGAAATGTAATTCTATCCCATGTATGTTTTGTAGGTGTGATATTTGTTATCTGGGTTCCAGGTCCAAAGCCCTGGGTAAGCAGGAAACGTTCAGTGACAAGTGTGTACTTTGAATTAAAACTTCAGCCATAAATGTAAGAGAGGTTAATAACATTTTGAGTTTGTGACCGAATAAATACTTTGAACATTCCCGCAGTTCAGTCACCTCAGGCAAGTTATTACAGAGCATTTTGTGACAAATGTGGCAGCAAAGACAGAAACAGGATGTGGGCTGTATCTCAAAATTGCTCAGTGGGTAGACAAGTCCTAATTGTACCTGCGTGAAGTGTACAGGGCTTGACGCGCTTTTGCTCGTCACCTTGCAGCTATATTTGCTACAGATGCAGGTGCACTGCCATGGCATCCATTGCACTAAACAGCACATAAACATCCCAGTTGCTGTCCACAATATTACTTTAGTCCTCCCCTGTAGATGGTATTGAAACTAACATAAATGCAACCTGTGAAAAGATCCCTGGATTCAGTGTGCTCTGGGTCCATTCACATATATTTTTCTTTTCTGTCTGCATCATGGTGCATTCACTGCTGGGAGCATAATAACCCTAGTCATCACTTACCTCACAGAAACCACAGTCTGTCTTCTCACTTGATAATTCTCCACACGATTCATCGGAGCATTTCTTAACATATAAATGAAGGCACGGACCTGGAGATGATTAGATCATGTTAGATTGGCTTCGTTAACTGACTGTACATACAGTATACACAAAACAAAGTAACAGCGTGATGACTTAGGCCATAGTTTTGTCTTGCAATGGATCATTGTCTTTGTTCTGTTTTCATTTATTAATAACTTTAAAAGAAGAACACAAATCATAAACAGTGTATGTTAGGTACTTATACAGTTGTTGGATTGACTCACCAGACATAGTTCTGACATTCAAAACTGCACGTAGGCCGAAAAACAAGTCAAAAACAAGTTTCACAACAAAGTCTTAACAGAGTCTAGGAAACATAGGTTAAACATAAGTTAAAGTACTAGATTAAAATAGGAGTGTAAGAGATAAAACAAAAGCCATACACATGTAATTCTAATTAGCACGCACTGGGAAGAGTGTACAATCAGAGTGCATTAATTATTTACTTAGAACTGTTAGTGTACAGAGCACATTAATGATTTTCAAGACATCCGTGAGAGTGTTAGCCAGCAAACTGTAGCGATGGTTGTTGGATGTTGATCAAGTCTAACTTCTGGATGGCCATGCAATGGAGAGATACAGTATTCACGATCCTGAGAGGATGAATCCTACTGACTTTTCTTCCAGGAACATCAGCAGTTCAAAGATTTTACTTACCTGGTACAATCAATACCTTAACAACGTCATGTGCACCACATTTCATGGTTGTTAGACATTGTATCCCAATGCCTTTATCAATGTGTCCTGGTTTACGATCACATACAGGCAAACATGTCCTTGTGCAATGAGGGATTGATAGTGCCATTCCAGGTGTGCTCAGTTTGTTAAACCTTTAAATGTAGTGCGGTAGATGATCTGGTTACATCCTGTTGATGTGATTGCCCTGTCTGACTTTGTTGTAATGATTTAGCCCAATGTAATAATGACTGATTTCTAGAACCTGTTATGGATCATGTTTTTTGCAATTCAATACTTTAGTGTCCCCTATGACACTTGTAGAGTAAACCCCCAGCTGTTTTTCCTTTAATGTGAATTACTAGACATAGGCTGACACTTCTCACAAGAATTGTCTAATGGGATCACCTATCTGTTGTATTTATTATCCAATCAAACCATAATCCCACTGCCAGTGTACTAGGTGTATTGTGCTGCTGATGAGACACAGTAGCTGTTGAAATGGTAATCTGTTGTCATATTACAGGCTTGTACATTAATCAGTGTGTTCCAGTCAATTAGTCCTTTCAAAGATACAGTACATGCCGTGAAGTGAACTACCTCCAGCCAGATGTTGGATATTTATGTTGGTGAAGAGTGTGATGGTGACAGTTAAATGACAGCGTGAGACTAAGTTGTGTCAATGAAGGAAAAGTTGCTCATGACTGAGTTACCTCTAATGTTTGAGACAATATGTTGTCGTGACATTGTGCCGTTTGGTCTGTTGAGGAATGGAGTGAGAGGAAAGAAGGAAGGGAAGGAGAGAAGAGAAGAGAGACCAAAATAGGGAAGGAAGACATGGGGGAAATTTGAAGAGGCAAGGATTGCAGAAAGAGAGAGACGTTGGCAGGTAAGAAAGAAAAGAGGGCAAGAAGAAGGCTGCAAGAGTAGGACATACAGGAAAGAATGAACGGAAGGAAGGAAGATGACACGGAATAAAGAAGTAAGAGAAGAAAAAAAGGAAGGAGGGAGGTGAAGGTATGAAAAAGCAGAGAAGAGGAGGAAGAATAAATAGAGTGAAGACAGAGAGGTAATGAGGGGGACAGCAGAGAGGACGACTACAACGCTCATTAAAGAAGAGGAGAGCTCCATTAACCAGCAAACCGTCCGTGTGTGTGTGTGTGTGTGTGTGTGTGTGTGTGTGTGTGTGTGTGTGTGTGTGTGTGTGTGTGTGTGTGTGTGTGTGTGTGTGTGTGTGTGTGTGTGTGTGTGTGTGCAACTAATGTGTGTGTGTTTGTGCACTCCAGTGGCTACAGGGCTGTTGTCTGTATAGTAAGTAAGTATAATGATGGCACATAAAGGAACTTCATGGAATTACACACACACACACACACACGCACACACACACAGCCAGTCCAGACTGCAGTGGCTCCTAGCCTCTAATTACATATTGATATAGCAAACAACACAAAGCTAGTTTCATAAATGAAAAGAACTAAAGCTGTACACTGAAAGAAAACAGGACACACACACACACACACACACACACACACACACACATATCAGCAGTGCAACTATTATAATGCACAAAAATTAATGAGCTGAATTGGAACTGTAATATGGATATGGCTTTGCATCCTGACGAGAATCCATAAAGCAGATCCTTTATTATGGTTTTATGAAGAAGTGAAGCATTGCAGAAAACTTAATAACACTGTTTGGCTGACTGACTGGCTACGTGCCTGACATCTTAGCTGCACTGCAAAAAAAAAGGAAATTTCTGATTGAACTACTTGTTTTTAATCTCAAAATCTTTTTTTCATGTCCCCCTATAACAAGTGAACCAAATTCAGAGTGAAATGCAGCTGCGACACAAGTTTAATTTCTGTGATGTCGATGGATCAAGGCTTAAAACAGGCAAAGCCTTTCATATTTTTTTTTAGGAAATAATAATGTGATTGCTCATCATGGATCAAACGTTGCCGAAAAGACCCCACTGTGGGCAGTTCAGTCGATAGTTATTGGTTGATGTCACAGCTGGATATGCTTCATATTATTATGCCGTAAGAACATTTTTAGGTTCTCTTGTTCTAATGCATGCCTTCCATTCAATGAGGTTCAGAGACTTTTAATTAGTTTGATTCTCTCCTCTACTTTGTCTCTGCCTCCACAGCTGCGGCTGAATCTGCCTTAAAGGAACACACCAACATTTTGGAAACACATCTTAGCAGGGATTCAGATCCAATGCAGCGCAGGGGGTAATTTTGTTTAAGGTACCGCTGATACGCTCAAAGAATTTTAGTTTCAAAGGTTTATGCCAAAACATCGGTTTCGTGTGGTTATCACTGCCCCTACTACTTTATCTTTTGTTACAGTGATCACAAGGTAAACACTATAAATACTGTGTCCATATTACTCTTCCAGGAATGTGCACTTGAATGTATGTGATTGGCCAACGCTTACTGTATGATGTTGTGTTGCCTTGCAGCAAAAATTGAGTCAGGTTAAAAAATGTTGACAGATGACTCAGTGTTTTCTGTCCACGACCTCCTGCATGTGCACGCTTGCTCCGCTGCTGGACAAGCTCCATTCAGTCCGAACGTGGCCAGTCATAGTGGCGCTTGAAACAGAATCATCTCTACGTCTTCGCTTACCAAGCTTAAGCATGTTAACATGCTAACAAAGATATTTCCATACCCGTCTTAACTTTATTTTTTTATTTGTATGAAACTGATCATCAGATGCAACCATCTCCATTCTTAGAGGTGGAATGTAGCGTGTTCCGTGTCATCTCTACGTCTTCGCTAACCACTCATCACTGTTATAGGTTGGCAGCGAGACCAGCGGCAGAGCCTTCCCTACCGCCTGCTACGCTTCCAACCAAGAAACCAATAACAGACTGCTAAATGGTAATCCCCTGTCGTCCCCGACTGGATGCTTAATGTAGAGATAGTGAGGTTATTGGGTTTGTGGAGATGGATATAGCACTTGATCTTCTATCGCAACAAATGTGAAATAAACAGTCTAATTATGCTCATCACACAACTAAGTAACGCATATTTGATAGGCATTTGTGGAATACGTCTTCATATATTTTAGTTCAATCAGGAGAGACTTCATTTAAGAGTGAAATAAGTTTAATGAACATGGTGCATGATAGGGTGATATGTTAGAGTCTTTGGCGATTAGACTACATCGCAATTTTAAACTATAAGGGGTATAGAGGCCATGGATATACAGTATAGGAATATCCCCCTGATAGAGTCTAAAGACTGGCGGAGGTGATGAAGGGATGAAGGAAGCCTGAAGATCTGGATGGATGTGATCTGAAACGGGGCTTCTGATGATGTAGGAACGCTGGCCGCTGGGAATGATGAGAACTGGAGATGAATGGGGGGGGGGGGGTGTTGAAATGACAACTTGTTGGTTTAACTGAAAGAGTAAATACCCTCATTCTGCTGATGACAATGCAGCTGATTAGGTTGATTAGGTTCATTTAGTTAAGTACAAGTAGCAGTATCACTCTGTGAAAATACTCTGTTGCTGCTAAGTCTGATATTCCAAATAGTACTAGTACTGATCCCAAATAAACAGACTTGTTCTGCAGAGTAGCCCCGCTCAGCGTGTTGCACTTCAGTACAGTACAGGTCAGTAAATGTACCTATGTATACATGGGGACCCAGAGTCAGATGAGAAGATGAATATCAGTTTCATTTAATCAGTACAGAGATAGATCTTGAACCTGATCAGCGTTGCTTAGCAAAAAGACTGAAAGCAGCGGGAACTTGCTCTCCTAGCTAAGATGAAAGGGAAATAATACTCCTTCCAGCATCTCCAAAGCTATGTTTCTACAAGCTCTGCCAAGTGTTCACAGCACTGAGCTCTATTAGCCTGGAGTAACACAAAAGAAATGGCCACTGTAATCTTCATGCTGGGTCGTCTTTTCATCTCAGATATAACTGGCATCCCCACGTTTTGCAGCTGCGTGTACCCTCGCTGGCCCTCTTAGATCTCCTGCTTCTCAAAGAAGGCATTAGTGGTGCTTTAACTCAAGTGCACTGTGATGTAATGAGAGCAGATTAGGACCCATTAGAAACAGACTTTTGTTACACTATAATTATGAGGCAAAGATCAGAAAATTACATCTAATTTGGTAACACATGCTTAACTATACTGGTGTCACATTATGTATTGTGACTATTATCCTAATTATGGACTCACAATGTACTTAAGATGCATTATAATGCTGCCTTAGTGCTCATTGCAAAGAATGTTAAAAGGGAAAAGAAAGAAAAGTGACAGAAGGTAAGGAATATGATGCAGGGTGTTGAGGTGACTGAGAATATATATGTACAGTATACAGATATACAGGTTACTGTGTCTCTGGAAAAACAATTCCTTACAGGCACAAATACAAAACTAGCCCTATTTACACCGGTCATTTCAAGTGTCTCGTATCCAGATCAAGTCCGTAGGAGATTTAAAACAGTTGCATTTACACACATTAATTCCTTGTTTCTCTGTTGGCCTGATCATTCATCTGATTGCAATCCCTCTTATTTTCTGGGTTCCTCGCACATCAGGATCCAGACGAAGGTGGTGATGCACCCAAGGCTGTTTGCTATCTGCTAGCTTTCCTTGTTTCTTTTATGAGAACAATGGCTAAATTCAGTGTAATTTACTGTAACTTCACCACAGGGACAGAGGAGACGGAACGACAGTCAGACAGTGAGGAGATATTTCCACAGACTGCTTAAGCTGGATTTGGTTCTGTGTTGAATCTACACCGTAGGTAAACGTGGCCACGGACCCTACGCCATAGCTATGGACCCTGCGTCTCAAAAACTTAGATCAGTCTAAGAGTCTGAAGGATACACTGAGGATACACTCTCCAAACATGTTTTCTCTTCTTTCAGTCCCAAATCCACCTAAGGAAAAACATTACATTTTTAAAACCACTACTTAAACTAAGTACGAATTCTTTATTTGTTCAACACTTGGTTATCAATGTAACAAATGTCCACGTTATATTAAAAGTTAGAATAAACTTCAAACAAACATGTTAATGCATAGTGTCAGCTGAACATATATATATATACCTCCACACTACTAGCAAGTCACTGTCATAGACAGTTACAGAAATGGACCAACAGATCTCGTTGCTCTGGACGGAGACCAGTGAAGTCTATTAGAAGCAATTAAATCCATGCAATTAAATTGCATGGATTTGTCTTTAACTGTTCAGATTTGTGAACACGTCTGGCACCTCAGGCTGTTCAAACTATTTTACAAAGTTAGAATACAAGAATTGTCTGAAGGCTGTGCACTCAAATACCAACTCAATGGCCAGAGTTTAATTTGTTGCTTGGAAACAAAAATAATTAACAAGATTAATTAAGCATATCAAGAACCAAGGCCAAGACAAGTCAGTGTAAAAAAGTACTTCATTCCAACTTCCATTAATATTATAAACAGTACTACAAAGCACATCAACACTCTCACCCCATTATACTACTGTTTCATGCAATGTTGTTTTATTCTATCTGTGTGTACTATGTGTCACATCAAACACTCACTTCCCACACACTGTGATGGCCACTAAAGTTTCTCTGAATCTTAATTCTGAATCTGAATAACTACCATACTGCGGATATTTAAAGATACATGTAGAATGCAATATTTAATCGGAACTTCATTGAATTCCTTTGATGCCATTCCTTTCTCGTGGCAGAGGTTTTCCCCACAGGAGACCATCTGGTGTGTAATCTCCCAGTCTTAAATCATGAGTCAGAGCGAAGGGATCATTGTGGCGGGGGGCTTAGAGCAGACGACATACTCTGGCACTTCACTATCTTTGTTTGCTTGCAGGGATGCAAGCCGTCCATTTTAGAAAAGCACACCCTGGCTTTGTTGTAGGATTAAATTGTTCCCCCAAATTGCAAAGTTCACAACATTTCCCATAATTGGCATTTGCATTGGGTTTCAACAGTGGTGGACTCAGGCTGGCTGAGTGCGGAACAAAATAAAAAATAAACCAGCTGCATGCAGTGGGGCACCAGCACGCAGAGCGTTTTCTAGCATATATGGCAGCCTATATAGAACTGTATCGCATTCCCATGGGGAACTTCATCGTGTTTAATCCAGGGCTTGACATTAACTTTTTGAGGCACTTGTCCTTTGGACAAGTACATTTACGTTTCACTTGTCCATACACAAAAGTCACTTGTCCGAGTAAAGATTTATCATTTTATAAAAAGATTTTTTTGCTAATGCAGAATTTGAACAAACCGTTGAAAGCATCCAAACACTATCAACATTAATAAAATTCAGTTGAAACAGTAGAAACAAACGTGTCCCAAGGATAGATTTCCCCTTCAACAAGAAAAAAAGGATCTCCAGACTCCATAATACGAAGTAATACTTTGCACACAGGTGTGCAGTGTATCGCCAGAGGTAGTGGTGACTTGGTGTAAAAAATAAAACTGGCTTCAGTATGGACTGTGTGTCTGTCCAGGTGGGTAAATCAAATCAGCAACATAACTGGAACACTATTCATCTTCTGTATCTCCGGACCGAGGCCTTGATTACCGGGGGTTAAATCCTTTTTTTCCCTACAATTTCACTTTCTACCCGGCAGAGGCTGATTTACCAAGGGATCCTTTAAAGGGTGTAGCTTCTTTACAGTTGAATTTTAGCTGATATCTAACTATGTACATTTAACCGATACAAATGCTGCTAATGCTTGCTAGGTGCACAGCTGCCGACGCTAGCTAGCTAATGTCACTTACTTCTCAGCCAAGTTGGGTTGCCGCCGGCAGACGCCGCAGAACATTACTCCTTCATAACGCACCCAGTCGAATTCATCTCTCCAGCTGTTCACACATTTTCTTTCCCTTTTTAACTCGTATGGTTGCTGTTGTAAGGTTAATTGGTCTTGGTGCTTTCCCTGGCACTTGGCCAGGCTGCGGAGCATGAAGAAACATCACTCTCCACTCCAGTCCCCTCCACTTTTCTTCTGAGGCAGGTAAAAATGTATGTTTAAACTGCGGGGGATTATTACTTCGACCGACAGCATTCTCAAATACTAATTAGCTTTTTTGATGATGACCTGGCCAAATTAACAACCCAACATCTAGAAAGTTCTGTTTTCACAGTGATTCATTGTAGGATTATGATATTATTGCAATATGGAAATCTACATTGACTCTTAATTTAACGTATGGTTGGAAGAAGTAAAAATGGATCCAAAACGTTTTACTCCTTAAAAATTATGACTTTTATTATTGTATGAATGTAAGAAGGACTTAAACCATTTTGCCAGACAAATTAACTTTAATGAGTGCATATTGAAACATTACGCTGTGACACCTCCCCCCTTCCAAAAAAAAGTTTCAGGCTCAGGATTTTTTTTCACTTTAAGCCCTGATAATGTGATAACTAAAACCGAATGAGATAGTCGTGACTGGCACCGGCCTTAGCAGACTACTGAACTGAAGGCAGTCCGAATCAGCGCTGAACATCGCAATGGTATTTACATGTGTTCACTTACTCACATACT
The DNA here is from genome assembly GCA_023631565.1 of Gymnocephalus cernua. NCBI lineage: Eukaryota > Metazoa > Chordata > Actinopteri > Perciformes > Percidae > Gymnocephalus > Gymnocephalus cernua. The sequence goes on from CM042435.1 coordinate 17,251,014, forward strand.
AAGGTGATGTGACTGTTTAGCTCAGGCAAACAACCACAATGTCAGTGAGAGCTGGCATAATCAACAATAACTTTACGAGATCAAGGAGCCGCAGATGCTCTCCACTCATTACAGGACCTCTTAGTGCACAATCTATTTTCATTTCCTTGTGTGGCACTTTGTGTGCCACCAAAGTGGTGGTCTGACTGACCGAAACTGCCAATCCTAAAGCAACTAGTGTGGGGAAAATGGATTAAAGTGACATTGTTCTGCAATCACCAACGTGACCAATCTATCACAGAAAGATGATAGGGTACGGATGAAGGAAAAGAAAGAAGAGAGGTAACAGAGGGAATGAGGAACGACAGGAAAGGATCTAGGACAAACAGGTGTATGAGAGATGAGGAGGAGAAGTGGAGACGGACAAAAATGATAGGGAAGGCATAAAGAGACCATAAAAAGATGAAAGTGATGTTATATACAGGCAGAGTGTGTGGGTCAAACAGAGTGGAAGATGGGATGAGTAAATAATGAGATGAAGAGGAAGTGGGTCCTTAGCTAAGTCAGCTGGCATATACTGTAAATCCCCTGGACCTGTAAATAATTCATAAACCCTTTCCATGCTGATGATCGCTTTTATTTTATCACTCACGTCCACTACAGACCGTCTGGACTCTTGAACTTAGTGTAGCACAAATACACCTTTGTTCATTAGACACCTTCCTCCTCTTCCCCACACTACCGCCACCACCACCACCACCGGTCCTCTTCGTCAGTTCTCTCTCACTTTATTGTTATTGCTTTATTGATCTATATTCCACTGCGTGTCTCTTTGAATTTTCGCCCGTTTTGGCCTCAACAAGACAAGACATGACTGAACTGATGCTTGAATAGATTGCACATGACTGGGCCGCACTGGGTTTTACAGGAATTAACTGGAGACTGAACATGGTTTAACTAAACAAATGTACAAGTAAACAGGTCCTGGAAACATCTCAATTAAAAGGGTTCTTCCTTAGCGGACCATAATTGGGCTTATAAAAACTTCATGGCAAAGCTGTGTTTCTGAACATGAAAAATCCAATATTCACTGCTCTTGTTGCTATGTTTTGGGCTCCTTGTCTCTCTAGCTGCTAAATGCTCCACTATGTTCACCAGTGTTTGGAGCTGAGCACGTATTACAGTGTGTTTATCACAGCAGAAAAAAGCTGCCTGGACTGTGAGACCACATCATGCATGTGCCATAAAACCTAAACATTCAGCTAAAAGATGTTGAAAAGTTCAGTGTTCTTCGATCTTCAGTGTTGAGTAATGCTTCTTGGGCTTGTCTTATTGTAGGACCTCAATTAATGTAGTTGATAAATATTGATTGAAAGTGAAGCGTTTACTTGGAGCCATGAATATCCAGTGACACGTTCATGAACCTCTGTCCATTCATTTTCCATTTTCAAGGCTGGACTATTGGAATTCCTTACTATTAGGTTGCTCAAATAAGTCCCTTATGACTCTCCAGCTGATCCAGAATGCTGCAGCACATGTGCTGACAAGAACTAAGAAAAGAGATCATATTTCTCCTGTACCTATTAGTGTTCCTGCAATGACTTCCTGTAAAATCCAGGATTGAATTTAAAATCCTTCTTCTGACCTACAAAGCTCTAAATGGTCAAGCTCCATCAGAAGAGCTCATAGTACCTTATTGTCCCACTAGAGCACTGCGCTCCCAGAATGCCGAGTTACTTGTGGTCCCTAGAGTCTCTAAAAGTAGAATGGGAGCCAGAGCCTTTAGCTATCAGGCTCCACTACTGTGGAACCAGCTCCCAGTCTGGGTTCCAGAGGCAGACACCGTCACCACATTTAAGAGTAAACTTAAAACTCTCTTTAATAAAATGTATAGTTAGGGAGTAAGGTACATGTATGTATGGGTTATCTACGGTTCTAATGGTACTATACCAAAAAGTGATGAAAAGTTGGCTAAACATACTGAATCATCCTCTGGAGACCGTAAATACTCACAGCTAATTTAATGACAAGCTGGCCGGACGGTTGTTGAAGTATGTTGATCTGGACCAAAGTGTTGGATAGATGGACACTCTGGCTGTTTTATGCTTCTACGTCAACTCCACGCCATAGCTATGCCGTCGCTCCTACGGCGTAGTGACCCTTTCTGAGTTCTGCGTTGGGGTTGCTTTGCATCACGGTGCATTTCACTGCCATAACGCTAGGGGGTGTGTGGCCTCGAAGTTCAGTGTCGCCTGTGTATGTGTCGCTCACCACCGAAACGGTACTCAGAATGGCAAAGCCCATAGACTGTCGTGCTAAAATATTAATCTTATTTTTTTGGCCTTTTCTTGCTTAGATTTTGTAAAAAGTAACACAGTAAAATCCATTGAACTAGTTACTGTAACCAGAAATAAGTCTGAGGTTATTTGCGAGGTGTCTGCCAGCCAGTTTGTTATGTTAGCAAGCAAACTTTAGCACAACTGCCCACAAAGTACTGCTTGCTGGCGAAGAGCTAATTTCAAAACGTTAATGATATATAGACACTTTACAAACAGATAACACCGACATTGTAACCAAAATATGTCTGAGTTTATTTGCAAAGCTTATGTCAGTGAACTAGCATGTTGCTACTCCCCACAGTAGGCTGCTTGAAACACCGACTATCAACACAAAGGACGAGTTGACCAATCACAGTCCTTGCGGTGCACGTCGAGCTACAGCGGAGGGCTCGGAGGGGGGTTCGCGGCGATGCAGAGGGGGTCTGCGGGGGTACACCGTCGATTCGACGCAGAATTATAAAGCAGACCGCTGTCCCAAGGCCTCACTGCTGCTGCTGAGTTCACAAAGGACAAACATTACCATTCACTCTTTCAACTTATTGCTATTTTTATATGGCTGCTGTTTTCTGTTAAGGTAGGAGGGAGAACGAGTTCCAAAAGTGATACACACAGACAACTGTCTAAAGTGGCTAATGTTCTTTATTTTCCTAAGAGGACCCGTCTTCAAATAAGATGAGAAGGCAGTAAAGAGCAAGTGAAACTTAAGTGGAGGAAGAGGAGGGTGAGAGGAGGAGGGTGAGAGGAAGGTGAGAGGAGTCGAGATGGAGCCACTGAATGAGGGTTGTGCAGAGAGACTGCGAGGAATGATTTGAGGCCTGCAGGTGTTTTCATATCCTAGCAGAGATCGATATTTGCGTTCATTCTGACGCTGACTGTACCGCGCGGCTCCAAATAAATAACCATAATCACAAAACGCCCCGAGATTGACTCTCAATAGAATTATCATTCTTTTCTCTTTGGCAGATTTGGATATTGCTCCTTCAGGGTTCTTAAATGACTCTGTTGTTGAGTGTGTTGTGAGTGTGTGCGAGCACGCTTGTTTATCTGCGTGTTGAGGGCATTCAAATTTCATTGAGTCAATGAACTATGGCCATTATATGAAGTGTGTGTGGGCAATCTTGTGACAGTGTATAGATCCGTGCTCCTGTGTGAGTGTGCGCACGCCTGATGGTGTGTGTGTGTGTGTGTGTGTGTGTGTGTGTGTGTGTGTGTGTGTGTGTGTGCGTGTGTGTGTGTGTGTGTGTGTGTGTGTGTGTGTGTGTGTGTGTGTAGCCAAGGGCAGTGAACATCAGCAGGCCACAGTAATTGAATCTTCATCTGAGCCCTTAAGTCTAACCATTAGACAACGATAACACACACACACACACACACACACACACACACACACACACAAACACACACACACACACACACACACACACACACACACACACACACACACACACACACACACACACACACTGCTCGTTCAGTCTCATTACAGTATCAGAACAATATAGCAGTAGCTGAGTGCACAGCAGTAGGTTCTGTCCTTCATCATTAACACTGTGTTTGAGCCCTGAGAGATACAAAGAAAGAAAAGTGATCTGAGGAGGAAAGTGAGGAAAAAGTTGCTAGGTAATGTTTTTATCCTGCTATTAATATGTAATCCATGTACATCAGGATAAGAAAAAAGGCCATTAACGGCAGCTTTAAATGCACACAGCACGTACTGTTACGGAATCTGCCAGAGAGAGTCAGTCAGGTGGAAATGCAATTCTCACAGTGTGTTTCCTTTCCATCCTGTGGCAGAGGTGTCGTCACAGCAGGGATAATCTTCATCACCGCAGCTGAAACAAGCCATCATCATCAAGGCTGGACCGCCACAGGTAGAGGCCTGATTGCCAACAACAGCTACAGCTGTGTTCTGGCACAGGGACGGAGCACGTCGCCTCGTGTACTGGAGCGTAGTACGAAGAGACCCTGGCCCTGTCCTCAGTGCTGAGTGGTGTGCTGCTGACTAATAATTCTTGGTCCGAGCTGTCTCCTCTTTGCTCTGTAGTCACCACTACTTTAACTGTTGTCTTAATGGAGCTGTACAGCCCCACTCATCCCCGACCTCTCCCGTCTATCTCTCCCCGATTCTAATTCAGCCCCGCTCTGCAAAAAGCAATGAAATGGAATTGACTGATACCCACAAAATGCATTACAGTTCATAATGGGATATCAATAATAATAGATTAACAAGACTAAAATTCTAAAGCCCAGCTGGCGGCCCCTAGAGGACGTGAGCGTCATTACAGCCCGTGACCCATATGTGTTGGAATTAGGAACAAGATGATTATTCATGGTTCTCTTAAACACTTACCAGTAGTGCAGCAACACACACAAAGTTAATACAAATGTATACAGTTTAAAATAGTTCCTCTTCCTGGGAGCATGAATGCTCTCAGCAGATTCCATGACACCCTTGCCTGTAAAGTTATGATGGACTTTTTCTGTCCAACAGCTTCCTATTAAGGTAAACCCAACTCATTCTGAAGTTGGTGGCTCGCAGGATGTCAATGTCTAAGTGGTACAATACACAATATGTTTGTAATACTTTAAATTATCCAATTAGCATCTTCATTCTCATCCATTAATTTTTTTTTCTGCTCATCATTCCCCTCTGTCTCTCTCTCTCTCTCTCTGATGAGTTGTATTGTTGTATTAATGGCATTGTGGACGCTGCAGTGCAGCTAGACTGGACTGGATGGATTAAACCTGAAAACAGGTAATGAGTTTCTTGCTGACCGAGCCAACTCTCACAAATTAACAATATCACCAGGAAAGCACTTGTCTCCAGCTGCATTATGCGGGTATTAATGTGTCCTTTCAGTCTAAACACAAAGTGGAGCTGCAACAGCAAAGAGTCACCATCTAATTGATACTAGAATATGTATCCATTACGACACTGAACTGACAAAAAAAAAAATCTATATCTTAAACAGGACAAATACAAATCTAGGAAAACACTTTTTGTTATTTTGTGGAGAACACCCTTTGCGTCTTTGTATTCAGCCATTACCCATCAGACAGGACATGACGCCATCTGCAGTTCACTAACATCGTGAGAATGAGATCATGAAGTTAGAACCGTGTTGGGCATTTCCAATTTGATATTTTTGTATCTTTTCTTTTCTAAATAACGTGACATGGAAGACCCGTAAACACTGACTAATCAGAGCAGACTGGGCTTAAAGAGGCAGGCGCTCCAACAGACTTCATGAGAAAAATAAAGTGTTTTTTGAACATTAAAGCACGTAAACATGTTCTTCTAGAAATACCAAATGCAAGTATAAACCTGAAAATGAGCATGATAGGTCTCCTTTAAACTCTTAACCAGGTACTTTTGTACATCACACTAAATTATTGTTTGCGTTATCAAAAACTAATTATCTAATCATCTGAATGCAAATCTGTGAATATTGAATTAGTAAAATGCATGACATGGCAGAAATAATAAAGATAGCATTGGCTTTTACTGGTCAGCAGCCATTTTTGTTTGGCTGTTCTGTCCTCTTTGCACTTAGAAACTGGGATGAATAATAGGGAACACTGTTATGTAAATCTCCATCGACTGTGGATACATGAAGGTTCGGGAGACTTTGATGACTTAGGCAAAAGCATTTAATGAAATCTCAATCAAGGAGAATAAGGATAAGCAATACATAGTGTAGTTTTGTGTAGTGCCGTCCCAACTTCTAAAACTTCTTTTCCTAAAGCTTAACTACTTTAGGAAGTATAAAAACTCATGCTGTAGGTGTTAACTTTATTTTAGTCTATATCAACAACGTTTCATTTCCAGGATTGCTCTGATGCCGCCGGAAATTCCGCCGGATGTCCCTCTTTTCGGCTGGATGTCCGTCACCTTCCTCTTTCTTTGTGCTGGTGTTCTAAACTCCGGTGGATTTATGAGGACTATGGTTAACTGCTCCTCAGATCTCTGGAGGGTAAATCCAGACAGCTAGCTAGACCATCTGTCCAATCTGAGTTTTCTGTTGCACGTCTAAAACAACCTTTGAACATGTTCCACAAAAACAAGTTCCTTCCTGAGGCTATTTTGCAGAGGCACCGTGGCTCCGTCCGGCCAAGATGATTGTGATTGGTTTAAAGAAATGCCAATAAACCAGAGCAAGTTTTCCTCCCATCCCGGAATGCTGTGTGGACTAGCCAGACCCTCCTCCGCCGCATTGTGGAGGAGTTTCCTGCAATGGAAACAAAGATATTGCGGGCACCGTAAACACATATGCTTACCTAAATCCTGAACCCACCTCAGCTCAGACTGCAAACAATGTCAGCCTGACCATACTGTGGATCCTATACTTTGGTGTGTTGCCTATTCATCTATGTCTTCCCTGTGTGTGTGTGGCCGTTATCTAATTTGGGGACCTTGGGAGACAGAGTCCCAATCATCGCTGTTATTATACAGCTGCTCAGTCTCCCTCAACTCTGAATACCTACGGCCAGGACGACAAGTGTTTCTGAATTGAACATGTTGGGCTTTAACCTCTCTTTGTCGCTGTCTTCACTAAAGTAGAGTTATGTACAACAGAAATATTACAAAGTCAGCGCAATTGATGCAGGGTTAAATAAGAACACAAAAATGACTTCTCCTTTCCCTCTCACTGACCAATCGATTGGTTGGAGAGACATTATCCTTGGTTGAGGACAACCTTAGGTTTTACCTCCTGCTTTTCTGCCATTTTTAATCCAACTATTGACACTGTACCTGAAAGATACCTGAAAAAAAAAAGAAAATATATATATATATATATATATATATATATAATATATATAATAATACCCCTTATTGAACCACTCAACACATTCAGGTAGCAGATCTATCATTTTTAGCTATGGCTGAAGATGAGATCTCATTTATTATATATCTTAATTATTCATGAAGTTAAAATGACATTTGTGACTGGCCAACATAAACTTTTGGCTCTTCTCCGTACGTATTGTCTGCGAGCTGCAAGATGGTTTGTGTCACACCAGGCTCAGCCAGAGGATTCAAATGCATGATTTAACCACGGTGGTTTCAGATGAAAAATATTTTATTGTGCAAAAGAGTTTGAAACAAAGGAACAAGTCCAGCACTCTGCTCTTGCTATAGCATCACCGTTTATTTACAAAAAACTAATTATTGTACTCTTCACCTTCAAGAGTACAATAAGCAGGCTACAGTATCCAAATCACAAGGCCGACGCTTAGCAAAAAACACAGGCACTGGTCAGAACTCACTCACTGGAACAACAGGAACAATAGGAACAAAGGCTGAAACGCAAGACACATAGGTACAAGACCAACTGGCACTGAACAAAGGAAAAAAGATCATTAGGTCATTAATCACACAAGGCGGTAAGGCAGACAAACACCGGAAGTAAGTGACCTGCAACAGGTGACTCGAACTTGGAGTTGGACTCAAACACTGGGGACTCGATATTGGGCTGTAATAGAATTGACCTGATTGATTATTGTCTGAACTTCTTCCTCCCTCTCTACAGTATAGGTGAGCCCCGGTATCCTGCCAAGGACTCTCATTCTTCCGATGCTCACTCAAAGCTCATGACCGTATAGGTGAGCATCGGCACATCTATTGGTAAACCGAGAGCTTCACCTTCAGGCTCCGGTACTGCAGATGCAGTAGTAGACTCTTAGTCGTGTTGGGTATGTTCTTGAAGTTAAAGGAGTAGACACCTATTACTGTACATGTTAGTGTCCAGGGGCCAACTGTCCCAACATCTGTAACCAAAACCAAAAGGCAAACAATGTTTTCCCTTTTCTTTGATAGAGAGTCATTAAATCTTAATTATCTAGGATGTGAAATAGAAAAAAACAAAAGTAATGATTTATTTTCTGCTTGACTGGCATCTAATAGCAGCACTTACACTGAAATGTGTTACAGCACTTTCTTTGAGAGTAGTTTGAGTATTAATGTAACATTGTGCAGGAACGGTAGACACATCACAAGGGAGTTGGTATACAGGTTGTGTTTGCAGAAGGGGTCCATATGTGTTTACCTGGGACATCCAGCCATCGCTCAGTTCCTCTCCTCTGAGCCTCCCCCCTCCCCCTCCCTCCTCTTCATTCCTCTTTCCAGGCCATATGTCTCCTTATTTGATGTGTGAAAGTGTGTGTATGCTTCAAC
>CM042435.1:17264503-17277003 GCA_023631565.1 Gymnocephalus cernua
TATATGATTGTCACATATATCTCAGCAGAAAGTTGAAAAATGTTGCGTTTACTTCACACAAGAGCAGCCATTTTCCCCTGTTGCCATGGGAACGTTATGAAATGACGTAATTTCACCTAATGAGAACACGGTGTTGGGGGAATCACTTTTTTTCTTTTTTTCATCAAACCGCAGTTTTTGCAAGTTCCCGCAATTTCATCGCATAAAATTGCATAAATATCTCGCATATTCCATCGCATTTTTTGAGAAAACGTGCCGCCTAATCAAGGATTTTTGCTTGCAACAATCACAAAAAAACTCAGTGTTTTTCTGGAGGGACTGATAAATGGAAGTACTCGGACAACGTTTCAGGTCAATTATAACTCAACTCAAAGATTCAACCCTGTCTCCTAATAATCAGATTTTATTTTTAATGTATCTGCAAAAGTGGAAAATATGCACACTGAGCATACCTGATGTTCCAGACTCCATTTAAATAAACAATACTTTTAACGTGTATAGAGCCAGCATATTTCCACATGTAAATTGGTAACAAATGTGTTTATTCCAACCAAACAAGAGTGATGATTGTTGGAACAGTGGAAAGACGAAACAAGACAGCTTTTGAAAGTTTTAGTTTGCTTCTGTTGACCTTGAAAGAACTGTTTTACTAGGTTAAAATTGATTTAAATGAAGTCTGATGGGTTTGGCGATAGCAATTTCGGGGGTGTATTTATGTTAGAAAAAAGTACTCTTTAACCAAAAAGTCTATCTCTCTAGGGATCCTTTCCATAATGTTGTCAGAAACATGGAACAAAAACCACCTGTCAGTGGTAAAAACTGCACTTTTGTGGACGTAAATTGTAGATTGAACAATTCCCCAATAACTTAAATTGTAGCTTGTTTTGCAGCTGCTGATTGCAGTGATCTTGTTTAATACTGGACCAATGTCAAAGATTGTTGTTCCCATCTGATCTGTCACTTACACACAAAAACATGGGAAAATAGGGTCCAGGTCAGAGCTGTCAGAGTGTAGTCCAACAAGAACCTAACCGATACACAAAACCCCAGGACTACCAAACCTGTGTCATCAGCACCCTGCTGTACTACAGTGAGACCTGGATCCTCTACACCAGACAAGAAAACTGAGCAGCTTCCACCTTTGTTGCCTGCGCCAAGCCCTGGACATCATGTGTCAGGAGAAAGTACCCAACACAGAAGTCCTGGAATGTGTTCACTCCACCACAGGATGGACCCCAGTCGGCTCCACAGAGCCAGCATGTACAGTGAGCAGTCAACAGTCCCCAGGTCTGCTGGTTGCCCTAGCACAAGCAAAATGAAGCAGGCAAACATTGACCTCAACAACTGGGAGGAAGCCGCAAATGATTGCAGCGTTTGGTAGGAGAGGTGCACCTCCTCAGTGCAGGAGAAGAGACATAAGCAGCAACCTCCACTATTGTAACAGTCTCCATTTGTCTGCGCCAACTGCAGAAGAGACTGCCATGGGCAGTGGGGCTGCGAAGCCATGGTAGCCACTGCAACAAAAACTGACGATGCAATCTATCGTCAGCACTGGCAGACGTATGTCTACTGCTACTACTACTACAGTATTACATGTTGTGTGTGCCCATGGTAATGTATGTGTGTCATTATAAGACAGATAGTCTGTGTGAGTGTCTGTTGCCCTTAGCTTTTTATTTTATTTGTGATCTTTGTTTGCATTCGAGCAGCTCTCTTCTGTTTGTATATTAACAAAAGTGCATTTTACAGCACTGTTCATGTGCAGCTAAAACACCTGGGCTCAGAGGTATGAATTATATGTTCAAAACAATGCATGCCCTGCTCTCCACTTATATATAACTTATATATATATATATATATATATATATATATATATATATATATATATATATATATATATATATATATATATATATATATATATATATATATATATATATATATATATATATATATTTTGTCAAATATAGTCTTGGGAGAAATTTTATTTAGAGCCTCAACCTTATTACATTATATGAAATGGAAGTCGGCATTTATCTGTATAATCTATTTATAATGTGTAAAATAGGGCTCGGCTATATATTGTCACCCAATTTGTACACAAGTGTGGGAATAACAATACGTTATATCAGTTTATCAATTTGATTTGCTACATGTTGTAAATCAATACACTATTATGGCTTACAGTTTACACCAGTGCGTAACTGCTGCGCATAAAGACACAAAGGCTGCTGTAGCCCCGTTAGATGATGTTTGTGACAGACCAAGTACAGGACCAGTATGTGTCATGTCCAGCCCCAAATGACTAGTCCACCTTAGTACAGTGGGCCCCCAACTTATACAGTCACGAGCCTCTATAATGCATTACATACAAAAGCTAACTCTATTTTAAATTTACCTAAAACTGCAATGTTCCTCCATTCTGTCATCGTTCTGTTACATTTTACTCACGTTTTCAGGGTTTTCTAGGAATTAAGAATGTCCAGTCGAAACACGATTTCCGCCATCCATTCCATTGTTTTCAAACGTCCCACCACTGGGCAGCAAGTAACCTCGAGACACAGTAATTATACTAGACATACCAAATGCAGTTTGTTTTAGGCAGTTCTACTGTGTCGTGGCACGGCCTTTCCCATTGGTTGCCAGGCTGAGGTGGGTGCGGCTTACCTGCGTTGCAGAGAGAGTGAGAGTTGAGGAGACTGAGAGGAGAGTCGTGGCAGGAGGGACATGTGGTGCTGCGTGTCGCGAAGGAATCCTTTTTCCCCCACCAAGTTGTGTTAATGTGATTGTCCGCACCTTAAATGTCTACAAATGAACCGTCAATGGAGTACCGACGCTGACCAGCGCCGGACCAAGGAGTGATCTGGTCAAAAGACAAAGGAGCAAAGTGGTGCCGGAGCTGCAACCACAGGTAGGCCCCTTCATTTTAACTGTAGCCTGGCGGCCGAGTGTTTATCTCTGTAGCTTCATATGCACGGGCTGCCAAAACTCTGGAAGTCCCTAGACGTAACGATAGTATCAAGTATTCCCAGGGTTATACCGTGACAACTGTATATGTATTGTTTCTTCATGAGGCCAAAAGCTCAAATGATTTGTATTAGTTTCTGTGTTTTGTTTTCGTTTTAGCTGTATTTGTTTTTATCATGTATCCTGTTTTATGTGTCACCTGCCCATGTGTAGGGGAGGGTGAGGATATCCATCTCTAACCAACAGAAAGCCAAAGACAGCTCATGTTGTTTAGTATTTACTGTAACCTGTAAGTGTGAAGGCGATGCAGAAATCAATCTGTTAATTGTGATCTCCAGCACGGAAACTTAACATTGGACTCTTGATTGGACGGAATTTAAAAGAATGAAGGGCTTTAGTAATAATAGCAATTGCACTTGTTAAAGACCAAGAAATTAAGGAGCCAATTTGATGATTAGATCTCACTCTCACAAGTCCATTACTCCCCTGTATCAGGACTCCAAAGGACTGTTATCACAGCTTTACAGGAAGGTGTTTCATTCTCTCAGGACAAATAATAAAGGAGATCAACAAGATGCAAACAAAGAATGTGATTGGCTGACAGTAGATTGTGTCAACTGTGCCTGCACAGAAACCAAGTCAGCTGATAACATTCATAATGTGAAAGGCTGCATGTGGATGTGAATATATTGAATGATACAGTAGTTTAGTATTGCTTAATATAGCTCTGTGGTTTGATACCGGACTCTACGCTACAGCTGACTGATTTCTCTGGTAAATCAAAAGGTGGAGCACTGTTCTCCTGATCTGGGAACTTTCTACAATCCCTTCTAGTCCCCCCGTTTGCTTCATTCATACTAGCTGGTGTTTACATTCCACTGCAAGCCAACGTGCAGGAGGCACAGCACACACTCTCCATCCAGATACTGTGTATGGAGAATAACCCGGACTCCATGTTATTGTCCTCGGTGACTTCAACAAAGATAATCTCAGCCATGCAATCCCCAAATACAGTTTATTAAATGTCCAACCAAAGAGGAGAACATTTTGGATCACTGTTACACTATAGTCAGCAATGCACATAGTACCAGGGGCGCTCTCTTCAACAAAGGGTTGAAAACACACTGAATTGCTATTCCTTTAACTTTTTCCTTTGAACAGAGAGCGCCATCTAGTGAGCTCAGAAAATAAAGAAAATGGTTCATGAAGCTTCATTTGGCCATCACTACCCTGCGGTGCACTGGGAAACTCTGAGCATGCCATGGTCCACCTGCTTCCCTCATACAGGTCTTCGAGCAGCTTGGACTGTACAGACTGGGATGTTTCAGGACTGCTACCACTAGGTAGTACTGTACATGCCTGACCCCACCTACAGGTGGATCACAGACTTCCTGTCATGACAGGAAGCAGCATGTGAAGCTGGGGAAACACGTCTCTGACTCAGCAGCTGCACCTCCAGTCACCAGTCCGTCAAGCTCCTGAAGTTCAGACGGTACCACCCTAAATGGACTCATCTCTGGTGGGGATGAGTCTGCCTACAGGTGGGAGATTGATCACCTATTGACCTGGTACAGTCAGAACAGCTTAACGCTCTGAAGACAGTGGAGATGGTTGTGGGTTTTTGGAAGGATGCAGCCCCTGTCACCCTGGGTTACTCCAAAGTCAACACTGTTCCGTTTGTTCAGAAAAGTAAAAAACAAACTTGCTGTTTGCCTTTATTTTAAAATGGATCACAAATCCAGGTCTCCTGGATCAAGTCCTATGTTTGTTTGACCCATCCCTCTTACGCAAAAATCTGGCGGTCTTATACTTTGTCACCTTACTTCCTGCTTTGTTCCCATCATAACTACTACGGCCACTAGTACTACTATAAAGTAAATCGTAAATTGCTGCCTGAACAAACTACCCAACCTTGGTGGTTGCTTTTTTGTGTAGCAGTGTGCCTGCGGACATTTGTGATTATTTTTTTGTGAAAATATACATCATCCAATTTTGTTATTTATTTATTTTTCTTTTGATAGATGTTTCAGCGTTTAATTTTAATGGACAGTGAGGATACAGACAAGAAACATGGGGAGAGAAAATAGTCCCCAAAAGTCCCCAGATGGAGTCGAACCAGGACATTTCAGGTTTCTATTTTCGTTGAAGAAACATTCCAACAGTTAGGTATTTTCCTGACCATGAAATTGGCTTTGCCCATCTTTGTGGTATTTTAGTGCCCAGCACACAGTGCACAGGTGGGAGGAGAGGAACAAACAGGTGGGAGGTTCATTCAAACGAGGCAGTGCAAAGCATGTATTGTTTTTCATATTTTCTGGAAAACATGTTTTAAACGTCGCACTGAGAATAGACTTGTAAGAACTGCCGCAACATCAATCTGCTGCCACTTTGGTTATTTCATCTCTGAGAGCAAACTAAATACTCTGAGCTAATGCAATGCAATAAACCAACAACAATGCTAAAACAGTAATTTTAATGAAACCAAATAGTAGTTGCATTTAAATCAGCTTAACAAATAAACATTGAATGGGTTCAAAGCAGGAATGTCTGTAAATAAGTCTGCATTGATTTGCAAATGAATATAAATGGTTGTCACAGTGTCTGCTGTCCACAGCTGCTTTATACTGAATGAAAAGCTTCTCCTTCAGTACATCTGTGCAGCTGTCTAAATGACAGATATGTTAATAATTAACTTGACTACTGCAACTCACTGGATGTCATCATATAAACAGCTTCAACTACTATTTTAGTATTTAGTAGTTTCTTATTATTTCTAATTGTTGTACTAATTAAGTGTTAAAACACACACACCATCTGTCTCTGGCTGCAGATTTGAGGTTTCCATTTGTTGAGCTGTTGTTGTCAAGCTTCCCTGTGATTGGCCCATCTGTTTTCAAAGCCACAACACATGATGTGACTGGCTGAGAGTGTATTCAGTGGTGCCGGCAGGTTTCCATTTCATAGTACGCACAGGAATCGCCTGTCTGTTCACACGCGCACACGTACGCAGTCTAGCAGTCTAAGTAGCGAGCAAGAGAAGGAGAGATGGATTCATGTTTTTTTGCATAACGTTACAACACCACCATAAAACACTGATTAGCCTACTGCACACATTTAAAAAACACACGCGTGTTGATATCGTAAAGTTTAAACTTTTTCTACTGGTCTTTTCTTCACTTTTGGTTTCGGGGAGTTATGCTGAAAAAACTAATATTCACCTCCGCGACCAGCTGAATGCACCCTCCAGACCAACTTCACTAGCCAGAACATGGCCCCAAATTTCAGGAAACAATTTCAGAGGAGCTGAGGAGGAGATGAAGGGGATGTAGGGCCAGAGCCAAACGCAGAGCCAGGAGGAGAAGATATGAACTCTGTATCCCATCTATCATCATGGGGAATGTAAGGTCTCCTTCAAATAAGATAGACAAGGTTGCCGTGCTGACCAAGTACCAGTGGGAATACCGTGAAAGCAGCATTATGTGCCTTAAAGAGACATGGCTGCACGGACATATTCCCGATGCGAGCGCAGCCATTGCCTGCTTTCAGACGGACTTTGGGAGAACAGAGACCTATGGGGGGAGCGGTAAGTTTCAAGAAATGCAGACAACCCAGAGCGTTTTTTGCCCACGCATAACACACATTACTGTTTCATTTTAAAAGTTATTAACCATAGTGTCTTAAACACACTAATATACATGCGCACACAAAGGACAAATAGCAATGGAACTACACAAAAACACTCACTTGTCAATATGACACACATTCAACAGTAGAAGCATACAGTATGTGATTTTGAGGAAAGGGAGAAAAGGATCCCTGAATCCATCCTTCAGACAAGCCGACAGCGAGAGGACAGAAGGCGGAGGCCGATAGGGGTAGATAATGAAGGGGAGCAGGGGATGAATGGAGTGGCAGATTAGAGAGGAGGAGAGTAAATTGAAAGTATTGAGTGACTGGGAGAGGAGTGGAGGGTCGAAGAAAGCAGCAACAGCAGAGAGTGAGGCAAGTTGGCAGTCAAAAGAGGAATGAGAGGCAGAGAGGCAAGAGAAAATAGGGCTCAGAGATGAGGAGAGGAGAATGTGTGGCAGGAGAAATGTTTGAAAGGAGAACAGACAGGTAAATGTGAGGGGAGAGACGCGCTGCAGGCTGCAAAGGAGGACTACTTCAAAGTGGAGGGCCAAGGTTGGAGGAAGGAAGATAAAGACCTGAAAGAGAGACCAAAGAGGGATGAACATTCTCAGTTACAACACATACTGCACATGAAACACATACTGGACATGTTCCTAGGACCACAATTACTTTTTAAATAACATTTATTAAAAGATAAAATAAGTAAATCACAAAAAGACTCCAATGTGGTTCTTAAAAGTGTTGTAATGTAATCCTGCTTTAGAGTTTACATTCCATAAGAACAGTTTGAACAGTTTAAAAAATGTCTGGTGAAGAGCGGTACTGTGAAGGTGTGTTCATACCCAACTCCGGTGATAGGCAGACCTTCTATTTTTGCCGGACCACGGAGAGCTCCGCAGCAAATCAGCACAGGGCAGATAGTGCGGGACAGGAAGTCGAGCACAGAAACAAAATAAAACATCTGGTTACCTTTCAAAATACAATAACAAATCCGGACCTGGTGGGTATTGACGGACGGTGGAGCACGGAGCCGATCCGCGGACGTTCCGTAGTCGGTGGAAATGAGGAGTTAGATGTGGATTTGCTTTAGGTGACGTGAACTAGTGATGGGCAAAAATGATGGATGACTCTCTTTAATAGTCCGGCATGTACTGTACCAGGTCAGCCTGTCGAACTGTTCCAACGTGCCAGGGCTCACATATTCCAAGTGTAAGGCGATGTTTACAGTGTAGGAGAGAAGCAACGGAGGTTTGTGTTTTTAATATATTTCTCTGAGCAGCATGAACAATGTCACTGAAACTGAAATGATCTCTTAGTGTCTCCATCGTTTCCACGCAGCTGTTCTAGCTGTAGCTCTGTGTTACAACTGCATGACGTGACTTGTCTGCCAGGGAAATCACGGCACATATGATTACGTTTATGTTACAAGGTAGACAATCCTTTTTCATCATTGACCCGAGGAAAAGTATCCTAGACGTCGTTCTAGCGTTATACACAACCGTGCTATTGTTAGCCAAGCAAGTAGCAACTATAAAACTTTTACAAAAATAGGCAGAATTACCTGTCGAGAAGAAAGCAGGCAACTTCGGCGTCCCTTTTAAAATCCTTGCTCCTCATCAGCTCTTTCCATCTTGGAAAAGCCACAACAATATTAACTTTGGTTGCGTTGCTTTGCCTGTCACGTTGTCGTTTTAATTTCCTCTGCGACTCAGTTACATGTCCTCGATAATAGACGCAACAGGCTTTCAAATCTGCCGGCGGTGAGTCCCAAATAATCTTCTCCCCCTCCCTCCCTGGCATACGCCACAGTCAGTGCCACTGAGTGAAAAGGGTGAAATGCGGAGCAGTATAGCCTGTATGTCCCTTACGGGCTACCGTATTTCAAGATGGCGCATGGCTATGGAGCGTCTACCCCAGTTCATGTAAGCGCAAATGTAAAATTTCAAGCCAATAGGAATACTTGGAATTGATGGCGGTGGTCAATATTCATAAAAAAGGACAAGTTTGTGAAGGGCAATACAGATTTTGATAATAAACAACTACAAATGTTACACACTGGGGCTTTAAGTGTTCCTCACTTAATGTTATGGTTTTGGTTTTGTCTTATTTTGGTAGTCTGTTTTGTATTTAGTTCTGTTTCCTGTTTTATTTTGAATTCTGTTTTCTTCATGGTCTTGTCTAGTTTTACTTCCTGTCTTGTGTTTTCCCGCCTGTCTGATTGTTCTGCCCCACCCTGATGTGTCTCACCTGTTGTATCACCTGTCCCCTGTTTGCTCGTTACCTCCTGTATTTAGTCTGTGTGTTCCCCTTGTCCTGTGTCAGATCATTATACTGTTTTTGGTTTTGTGTTCCTGTGAGTTTCTGCTTGTGCTCCTGCTTTCGTACTTGTGCTCCTGCTTTCGTACTTGTGCTCTGTTCCGTGTTCCCATTTTTGATTTCCCTGTTTCTTTGGATTTTCTTCATTGTTGGATTCCTTTGGATTTTCTGTTACACATTTTGGATTCCTTGAGTTTTGGTTTGTACTTTGCCTTTTTGTTATTAAACCTTTTGTTGGACACTCTCCTGCTTTCCTGCCTCCGTTATCTCTGCATTTGGGTCCACTATTTCCTTCATACCTACAACACTTAAGGGGAGAAGTCCGAGCTTAGAAATCTTTGCACACAAGGTTGTGACCTTTTTGTCTCTCAAAGAAAATGTTTCAACTTTCAGACACAAACAGTTGATGTCTTCACAGGTGTTAGATGTTGGAATCATTTTGAGATTTCCCCTCCCTGCACCAACAATCAAACATTCTGGAGCCACCTGATAGACAGAAAATAATTATTTCTTAACTGAACTAAATTGAATATCTGTGAATCAAATTCACTTTTAATCTTTTACTGTTCTTATTTTCATACCATGTGATCAGATCTGATACTTAGATCCCACTTGGGTATTAGACACACATGACATGACACACATGAGAAACCTGTGGCAGCAGAACGAGACACTACACGGCCTGATTATTTAGTATATATATATAAATATATATATATATATATATTAGGGCTAACGCATTAATGCATTATCGCGTTAACGCCGACAATTATTTTAGCACGCATTAATGCAGTCTTTATTTCTTTTATTGTTGTAAAAATCTGTTGCTCACAGGCTTTTATTTTGTAAATGAATGTTGCTGACTGCTGCCCTGCCGCTGCCATAGACAGTTAAAGTTGCCGCGCTTACAAGAAACGGAAAAAAAATGAATTGCCGGATAAACAAACCAACAAACATGGCCATTTTCATTTTAAAGTTCTTCCAGACGGCGCAGTCGACAGAACCAAAGTTATTTGTAACCACTGCAAAGTTGAATTTTCTTATCACCGGAGTACTTCCAGTTTGAAATATCACCTAAATGCAACACACACAGTTGATACCAGCAAATCATTCATCGAAACAAACAGTGGCGCGAGGCTTCGGGAGACTACGTTAGTCTGTACGTTAGATGACTGCCATAGCAAAGTGTATAGCTACAGACTGCAGGCCGATTAGTGATGTGGAGAATCGCAAGAAATGACGGCAGGTATGAGATTCCCTCAAGACGCACCATCACAAGAAGAATACACAAGTTGTATGAAAAGGAAAGGACTGCAAAAGCGACAACTTTACAACGTGCACCTGCAGTTGCTCTCACTGGGGACTACTGAACATCACTGGGTAACCATAATTACCTCGGAGTTACGGTGCATTATATTGATGAACAGTGGGCGTTGCATCCACATGCTCTGACTGTAATGAAAACAGAGGAGAGACATCATGCTGAAACGTGCGCGGGACACTTTATTGAAGTTTCACAGAAGTGGAATGTGTCCTATTAATGATAACATGAATGCCCTGGCAGTGACAATAAGCTTTCATTTTGTATTTGCTTTAATTACATTGTTTAAGTTGAGATTTACACTAAAGATTTTATTTAACTGCTACTGTATTAACAAATGCTGATCTTAAGTGTTTGCAGAACAAATGTTATGGCACTTTAGTTCATATGGCAGAACATTTAAAATACAATTGCGCTATACACTACTTTTGAATTCATTATTGGATTTTGCGTATAACAATGCGATTAATTGCGATTAATCAGGGAAATTGATTTTAAAACTTTTAATTGTTGCCCAGCCCTATATATATTATGTATTATTATTATGATTAGGAACTAGTCTAACTCGGGTCCCCGGTTGGGTCTCGGTCAGTCTCAGCTCCTTAGGTTCAGAGTGGACTCGTAAAGATACCTTTTTTTTATAGCTCTATTTATGGGCAGGCTCTAAGCAGAGTGAAGTCATCTGTTGCTCTCAGTGCTTTTGTATTGTGGCATGCAAAGAACAGAACTGTTGTTAGAAGCGCAGTTTATGTCTTCAAACATAAATTAATGAAGACCTTATAAATGCCAGTCCCTATGTGCTATTTTTCATACTTGACCCCATGCTGTAAGTTATCACATTGATAGTGTTTGAATGCACAAAATATAGTTTGATACTTTTGCAAAGCCTGTTTTGTTTTGGCGGTATAGTTTCTGTCTAAATGTCACGGTGCTAAAGCCAAGAAATCAAAGCAAATTGACGAGCGAAGGTAACAATGATGAGAGAGAAAAGCATGAAACAGAGGGAAAGTAAAAACTTCAGTGGAATGGGGTCAGGGAGATGGAGAGAGGGGGAGAGAGAAACAGATACATGGGCACAGAGATAGACAGCGAGAGGGAGAGTAAAAAAAAGACGTGGAGCGAGCTGGAGGATGAATGGACAGCGATGATTAGCAGCACAGGGGGAAATAGCCAGGTGAGGAGGGGAGGGATGGAGAGGGCAGCCGAAGAATGATGGAGGGTAGTGGTGGCGGTGTGTGCGCGGTTGGTGGCAGCGAGGGGACGTGGGAGGGGAGGGAGCCAGGCAGCCGACGGCGATGAGAACATTATGGCTGGATAATGAAGAGGTTCCACGCTGTCAGCCAACACCATTCACCCTGCATGGCTCTGACCCCAAAGTGTCAACAAGCTAAACGACCGAGCAGCAGCGCATTACCACATGTACACACACTCACAAACACACACACACACACAGACACACACACATACCCACACATGCATGCACACACGCAGACCGACGGACAAGCAGATAATGCTTAAAAACAAATGTTTGAATACTGTATGAACGTGTTTCAGCAAATTATTTGTACATACAAACATACAGCACACGTATTGCACACTGACATGTTAGTAATAATTGTTTTCTTCACATGATCAGTATGTTGTGAGTGTGTGTGCCATTGTCATACAAAGCTCAGAAATGGCATAGATACTGATTCACTCTCTCTCTCTCTACCTCTCACACACATGCACACACACACACACACACACACACACACACACACACACACACACACACACACACACACACACACACACGGCAGCTCCAGTCAGTACACTGCTGTTTGCAGAGTAAATATAATATTCTTTATTGGTATTCGCAGTAAAATTCAATAAATTGAGTCAACAGAGGTTGTTTCATAGAGCTAATCTCTGCTCACACATCACAACACAACACAACACAGTCACTGAGACAAAATGGAGTTAGACCTGCCTTCAACAGTCTATTCACTGTCTATGTTCCTCTATCTCTCTCTGTCTCTCGCTCTCCCTTGTCTGTCCCTGTCTCTCTCTATCTCTCTACCCTCCCAACCCGTTGCTTTATCACACATTTGCACACAGGCGCTGCTTTTCCTCTTTTATTCCTTCTTCTATGCCGCTCTATCTCCGTCCCTCTCACTTTCTGTCGCTTTTTCTGGCTGCCTGATGCAAAGCCCTATCTGGGCAGCAAAACACTCTTTTTGTGCTTCTCCTTCTGCTTTACTAACATGACAGGACAAAAACCTGT
>CM042435.1:17282003-17359503 GCA_023631565.1 Gymnocephalus cernua
AGGCCTATCTGTTTACCATGTTCATGTTACTGAGATCAGAGCCAGGTCATCAGCAAAATCGAGATCTTCCAGTTGCTCAAAAGGGTTCCACTGTAGTCCTGTCCTTTGACCTTCCACTGACATTTTCATTGTCTAGTCGATGGCGATGAGGAAGAGGAGGGGGGTTGGGGGGTGACTTGATCTGTGAATCCATCATACATGCATTTAAGGATGTTGACCAGTGTTATGGGTATTCCATAATGTCGGAGCAGCTTCTACAGAATGTTGCTGTCTAGACTGTCAAAAGCCTTTTCGAAGTCAACAAAGTTTATGAATAGTGATGACTGCCATTCGATGCACTGTTCGACAATTATTCTGAGTGTTGGACTGTGATCTGTACAGGAGTTGTTTTTCTGGAAACCTGCTTGTTCTCTCCTCAAAATCTCGTCTAGTGGTTCTTGTATTTTGTCTATTATTCGGCAGAGGATTTTGCTGGGGACTGAGAGGAGCATGATGCCTCTCCAGTTTTTACATTCGCTGAGGTTTCCTTTCTTGGGGACTGTGACAATTAACAATTAACCCCTCCTTCCAATCATTGGGAATCTCCTCTTTTTCCCAGATGTCATTTAGGAGCCCATGGAGGGTATCAGTGGAGGCGTTGATGTCTGCTTTCAGTATATCAGGTGGGATGTTATCCATCCCCGGTGCCCTGCCTAGCTTCAGTTGTTTGCTAGCTCTCCTTATTTCCTTCTTTGATATCCTACCACAGTTGATGTTTAGGTCTTTTCCCACTTCCTCGATGACTGGGGGGGTGTCTGGGGGGAGTCTATTCAGGACCTCTTCAAAGTGTTCCTTCCAGCATTCTAATTGCTGTGACTCTTTGGTGAGAAGGTTTCCCTGCTTGTCCCTGATAGGCCGGTTAGCTAAGCTTAGCATAAAGACAGGAAACTGGAGGAAACTGCTTGTCTGGCTCCATCCAAAGGTAACTAAATCCACTGAGGCTCACTGAATACATGTTATAGTTAATTTGTACAAAGTGTAAAATGACAAACCGCAAGCATCTTCTCATGTCACTCTCATAAAAAAGCATATAAGCATATTTCTGAAAAATGTGTTCTTTTCCTCTAAAAATGTCACTGTTTAAAGTTAAAGTTTGGGAAATAAATGGAAAGGAACAGTGATGATGGATTGTTGTTGCTCTTTTGAACTTCAAGGGTTAACTTTATGTCATCCATGTATCTTTATGTTACTTAAGAAAAAGTATGTTAGTATTATCAGGAAAATGTATTAAAAGTAGATGTCACAGGCCTTTGCCACCGACTGTGACCGGTCTATGTGTGCAGCTCAGGTGGGATACAGACACCTCTGGCTCGGCCTGTCCTCCCTAAAGGAGAAATAACGCTGCTTGAAATGAAAGCCCCTTTCTCCACAGAGTCGCTTTTCAGGCCGAACGTTAAGGAAATGATAGCCAGGCTAGAAGCCAGCCGTAACGCTTCAGAGCAGCTGTGCTCTCATCGCGGCCCGCAGCAGCAGCATCAATGAGAGCGCCGCCAGCGGGGTCGGCTCCCACCACTGACCATCCCGTTACAGCTCACCCACTCCCACCTCCCCAACGCGATCTTGGCCGTCCGGGTGTTTCTGGCCGGCTAGTGCTGCTACCTTTTGGAAGAAGGCAGCAGCACCAACAAGAGAGGGTTTTTATACCAGAACTGCACATTCTGATGCTCAGGTTGGTTTAGATGTTGGCACTGTTAGCCATGTTGTGTCAGCTAATAATGTTCGCAATGTGAGGCGCCGCACACGGGTCGGAGGGGATATTCGGCCCTTTCCTCCCCGGGTGAGGACAATAAAGCCACCAAAACAACCACTTCATCAGCTAAGGCTGTTTCACATTCTGTCTCAATGGCTAGTACGCCGTTTGTGTAACATTGGTTACCGCCGCTTGGCTACGTGCACTAACGTTTCCCGTCCTTTGACTGCTAATGCTAAGCCATCAGAACCCACTGTAGGAAACGTTGCACCTCCCCAACCCCCTCTTTGATTAATCCCGCCAGCTGTGTTAGCACTGTTGACCGTGTCAGCATGGTTAGCCACATTAGCATGGCTAATGTAGCTAGCCGCTGCCTCCCGGCTCTATAATCTCCACATCGCGTAGGTGAGAGCTGCCAATCTAATGGCGTAATACAGTAGAAACTGTTTCGTTTTCAAAAGGTATTCTGGGAGATGAGGTCCCCGAGGCACGCCAGTATGACGGATTACAACTTCAAACAATATAAATACAGCTTTTAAATAAAACAATCTACTCCCTTGTAAATGTAAGTCCAGTTGCCATTGTGCATTAAGTTCAGGATCAATAACCACACAGCTAAATTCCTGTCTTTTGTTTCTTCAAGCAGACAGTTCATAGCAGGTGTGATCAATATCCCTAATGCTTCTGCATGTAGTGTGCATTATGGCTCACTGGCATGACTTTCTGGGATACTTCAGTGAAACAGAGCCATGATTAATGTGATTAGAAACACCTGTTTCTCCTGCTAATGACCAGTCAGACAAAGGCCTGTTTCCGTGATGAACTCACCTCTGCTGGCATCACCCTTTCAATAGATACATGTAAATTAAGTTAGATTAAATACATTTCCCACTGCCTCCCACCGTTAATAATCTGCCTCTAAAAAGTAGGTGCTGATACGTGCATGTGCATTTGCACGTATCAGCACCTACTTTTTAGAGGCAGAGGACTGATGCAAAGCTGACCCTTCAAACAGCATGTGCTGAAGTGAATCCAGCAGAAGGCTAAGTCAACCACACTTGCCATATCTCCTCCTGTTGGTAGCATGATCCTCCTTTGACTGCATGCAAGCTGTACCTCAGCTCGCAGGATAAACTGAACTTCCAGACTGCTGCATATATTTGATAAAGAATCAGCAAGTCTCTAGACACAGAATACAACCTCTGCAAGAAGCACAAACCATTTACATTTTTGGCCAAAAAGCAATGATAATCACATTCTCACTGAAGTGAAAATGCTTAATGTTGTTAGGGGAGTGGCTCCTTCAACCGAACAGTTACACATCAGGGATTTATGTCATGTAGTCGCATGTGAACTATAGACTGTTAAAAATGTATTTACTAACTGCTTTGATTGCAGCTATTATCTGGTAGGATATGGAGGATGCTTAATACAGAATATGGTGCATAATTTATGAATTAGTGAGGAATACAAACAAAGACAAGCTGCTGAGTTGTGAACAGAAATAAAGGGATTGTCCCGACAGTCCCAGAATGAAATGCTTCTATGCACTATGCAAAATCGACTGTGAATAGAAAGATAACACCAACAGGTTACAACCCCCATACCTTAAAAATTGGATCAAAATGAATAACCATATAGGCCTGAGCTATAGCTTAGTTGTCTTCTTAACTCTTTCAAACACACTCTTATAGTCAGCAAATGTCAGTTTTGCATGTTTTCTGGAATGTGAAGTTTTTTTTAAGAATATTAGAACATTGCCATTGTCTTCTGCGACAGCACTCTACTAAAGCAATCACATAGGCATACAGCCCATGTGATTAAATTAAATATAAATCAGATTTCTACAGCATTCTCTGTACCTAAGTATTTGGGTTCCCCAGAGGATCACTCCTTATGTCTCAGGTCATCACACTGATCTCTCCTCCAGCGCCAAAACTTGCAAAAAATGTTATGGTCAGATTTCTGGGAAATTTCCTGAGCAGATTTATCTCCCCAGAGGATGATCCCTTTCCATTTTGGAGACTTCATGAGCTCTCCTCTCGCACTATCCTCTGGCCAAATGTCTGTTTTTGTATACAGGACATCTAAAGACTGGATTGCATTATATGTGTTCCAGCTATTCATGGTTCCAGTAATGTACGTCATCCCCAGGAGGTGAAGGGTTAAGAGGTTATGTTGTTGCTGTTGCTGTTTGTACGGAATAAAGCAGATTGTTACCTCTCCAAATGGTGTAGCTTTGGTGTTAAAGTTAAGAACATTACATTTGGCGATGAAGATATAAAATGGGAAAAAGTATTTTGCACAAGCAACCGGCTAATTTACAGCATGAAGTTTAATCTCACCAGAGGAACGAAGGAAAAATCACAGTGGAATTTACTGAGAATGGCGCTTAGATTGTCTGCAGTTGATGTGTCGTCTGAGTCAGCTAATGTTGTTGTACGCTAAGTGAGTGAATAGTTGCAAACTATTGAACTGCATTGGGAGATTGTGACGTCCACAGAAAGGAGCTCAAATTAAACAAGTTGGATGCATATTTCACACCTAAGAAAAACGTCCTCTATGACACACATATATATGTTCAGACAATTAGAACTGTTTTGTGAGCAGATTACAGAAGCAGCTACATGTAAGTGATCAAGTTATTGATAAGTTATCATTCACCAGGTGACATTTTACAGGTGTGGTCATGAAGGACACATACTATGTGAATGCATCATATATAGCCTCTGATGGTACTGATGATGGAATAGTCACTGTAATGACAAGCCAGTCAAAATGTTGAAAGACTCTGGTGCTCCCTGTTACATTGGAAACCGATCCACATTTAGCCAGCTGAAGCCCAAAAGTGACATTTAACTAAAACCCACAGAGGGAAAAGTGTTTGCAGTGAAAGGCATTTTCACAGTCCCTTTCAAGAGTTCTGAGGGATCAGAACGTGTCACTGGAAAAATGTAAGTGATTGCAGAAGCACATATCTGTGTGCTAGGGAGAAAGACTGCTGTTAAGTAGCGACTTTATCAGACCTATTGATCAGGTGAACCCCATCAAACCAAAAGAGACAACAGATCTCACAGCTGAGCTACAGGAGAAATACAAAGACTGTGTTCAGGGCTCAGGCTTCATGTAGACGAAGGTGGGAAACCGCTGGCCGGGCTTGCAGAGTAACATTCAATGTAATGAACAGGTGGATGAGAACTTAAGAAGATGGATGTGTGATGTCCCTCCCCCTCTTGGGCAGAGGAAGACGGACATCAGGAGACTATACCTGAGTAAAACCTATTGAGTAAAAGCCTTTCTCTCTTCCTCCCAGACCTCCACCAGCTGGTTTGGTTATGGTTTTGTGTTTTGCTTGCACCCATAACACACCACACTGATTATTGACCTGATTAATATAACTAGTTGTTTTTTTTTTTTACCTCAAGTGTACAATAAAATTGTATTTCATGTGTGATTCCCGGTTTTTGTCACTGGCTTTAAGGCCAGTTCATGACAGATGTCATTTAGAGGGTAGTCTCGCATTGCCAGACCCTCCTCCACAGCGCTGCGGAGGGAGGTCTGGCTAGTCCACATAGCAATCTGGGATGGGAGACAAACATGCTCTGGTTTATTGGCATGTCTAAAAACCAATCACAATCGTCTTGGTGTCACTGCAAAATAGCCTCACTTGGACGTCCACGTACAGCCCAGCATTATGAGACCACGGATGAAACACTAAGTATAACGAAAGTATTTAAGGGTATGTTTAGGTATATTAGTTTATTTCTGTTGCCACAACCACATTGGCTTTAGCTTTCTTTAACCTTAACTATACTGTAGTTGCAATTCACAGATATCATAGAAAGCAAGAATTTTAAAACGTTGAAAGTCATCGTATTAAACGTCAAACATAATGTTGCTTTGCAGAACTGCCAGTACACATTCTGGTCCACCAACAGGGTTGACAGCCCTTTTGGTGTATATCAGTACATATACTATCATATTTATGAAATGAAAGTAAACAGGATAATTATGGTCACCCACTATAGCGTGAGATAACATTCAAGTATAAAGCTGTTACTATATACCATATCCTCTGTTTTTGAAGTCTTCCTTTACTCAACCCCTCTCTCTAGCTTCCTGATACTCTGAATTGTTTGTATTTCTTCTTGTTCATGCAATGCAGTTTAATCTTTTATTATTATATCATTTTCATTGTGTTGTCTGTGTGTGTGTGTGTGTGTGTGTGTGTGTGTGTGTGTGTGTGTGTGTGTGTGTGTGTGTGTGTGTGTGTGTGTGTGTGTGTGTGTGTGTGTGTGTGTGTGTGTGTGTGTGTGTGTGAGATGCTTGCCCTGTGGGCCATATAGCTTAGTATGATTAATAGGCCTTTAAGTTTGCTGAAGTGACTTCTTCCATTGATTCATATAGAAGCTGCCATCTCTCTCTGTGTGTGTGTGTGTGTGTGTGTGTGTGTGTGTGTGTGTGTGTGTGTGTGTGTGTGTGTGTGTGTGTGTGTGTGTGTGTGTGTGTGTGTGTGTGTGTGTGTGTGTGTGTGTGTGTGAATGGTTATTGCTTCTATCCATGCAACCTACGACCTATGACTAAAAGATCGTAACTCACTGACACACACGTACAATGGCTCACATTCTCAAACACAGATTGATACTCCAACACAGTGACAGAGATTCTGTAGCTACACACACACACACACACACACACACACACACACACACACACACACACACACACTGAGGGTGTCAGTGGTAGGTGTCACTGGGCAGATAATGGCGAGGTGACAGGTCAGGAGCTTGAGGGAGGGTTCGAGAGTTAAGAGGTTCAGTGGGGGGACAGCACTTTGGCTGATTGGTTATGGTCCCATGGGATGGGGGAGGCACTGAGACATGACATCATACTGTCCCGTGGGAGGGAAAGAGAGAGAGAGAGAGAAAGAGAAGGGTGAAGGTCAGAGGGTTACAAAAAGGAGGAGGTGACAACAACACCATCTGCATGAGGTCAACATCTCATTACCATCGTGGTGAATCTCACAGCTCACACTTCAGCCTCAGAGTTACGAGAAACATTACTTAAGCTAATCAACACTTTAATGCCCTACACTCTAACTCTAGTCCCACTGAGTTTCATATCATGGTCAGATGATTTGGTTAATAGTTTAGATGCATTAACCATCTCTGTGTCAGTGCAGTGTGGGCGGTACATGCAAATGAACAGTTTGGCCCACTCACAACCCGTCCAGCTCCGCGATTGGGTGGGACCGGGTGCCTGTGTGTACTACCCGCGCTGCAGTGACAATTCAATTTTATTCATAGTATCAAATCATAACAAGAGTTATCTCTAGACACTTTACATCTAGAGTAGATCTAGACCACATTCTATAATTTACAAAGAACCAACAATTCCAACAATTCTCCCAAGAGCAAACATTTAGTGCAACAGTGGTGAGGAAAAACTTCCTTTTAGGCAGAAACTTCTGTGACACAGAGATGGTTTAAAATCAGCTTATTTTTTCTTTTAAAGTTGACACATCAATTTGATAGTTATTGCCTTTAGCCAATGCATTAGCAAATTAAACGCTTTAAATATTGTTATCCATTCAAACCTTTTTCAATTAATGCAGTTTTAATATGCTATGTTAAAGCTTTAGTCCGTAACTAACATCCGTTACATTAAAGCTGTTGCCAAATGAGTTGATACAATAATTAAGACTATCATCTCCACAAAACTCTCTCTGTATTTCTCAGTATGGTTGTGTTCAGAAGATTGTGTCGTCTGGCGACTTTCCCGTGCAGAAACTCAAGTGAAGATAAATTAAGATAAGTAATTGAAGAGTAATAATTACTCGTTCAGGCTTTCTGTTTCCGGTGTGTCGGGTGTCGGGCGCCGCTGAAAAAAATAGACTGGTGCGCGCCCTCAGCTCGCGCGCTGAAAATAGGACGCGCCGGCCAGAAATTACGTCATTTTGATGTCACGAATGCGCGCGCCACCTCCAACGCGTCAAGCATAAAACGGCCTTAATGTGGATGCACCGACAGTGGTGTTGTCAGTGCATGCAATTCCTCATGGGGGCGACAGAAACTATGCACTATAGCTTTAAATTAAAATGTGTGTTTACATTTAGACAGCAGGGCAAGTTCGCAGAGTATGAACAAATTCAGGTAAGAAAATATTAATTAATTGATGAAGGTGCATAAACCATTCATTTGGGCGGTTTAGGCACATATTTGTGCGTATGTACTGTTTGTGAATTAGGCCTTATGATGTAGCATAGAGATGTGGAGCTGTAGAGACCAAACAGCAGGGAGTAGAGGCCTGAGATTTGGAAATGGCCACCAACCGTGGTGCACAGCGAAAGAAGAGACACGCCGTCCAAACCAGCCAACTGCGGACCACGCCGCCAACACGGAAGACCGGTAGGAAACATACATCTAAGTAGCAGGCACCCATTTAGATATTGTGCTGAAAAGCACCGATAAAACATTGATTCCACCCCAATAACAAACCTAATCTGCTACATTATCATTATTATCTTGTATCTTGTATTATTTGCACTAATACATACATCTGTCCCCAGCTCTGAACCTAATGTGCAGGCATCTCACTCTCAGAAAGAGAGCAAATCATTTTCCAAAATGTTGAACTATACCTTTCACCAAAAAAACAATAGAGGGTAACAAAACTAGGTTTACATTGCAGGACCCACAGGCTGCTATCATCAACGCTTTTAATAACAGCCGTATGTAGGTTAACCAGGACAAAATATCTTATGAAGTGATTGTGTTACGCCAGTAACCAGTAATGTAATTGCATCTGTAACTCTCTGCTGTCCAAAAACTACTTCGCTCATATTTAAATTGCTGGAGGAGCATGTCTGATATTTTATTACCTTCATTATGCTGTAAATCTAATCTTGTCCAATGTTGCTGTGGAACATCTGAACATGAAGCACATCACCTCTAACATACAGTATGAATCGTAAAAAAAGGAAGTGTTTGCCTCAGTTTTACTACAGCGTGCGGAGAGAGTGAAGAAATCTCAGTGATTTATTGGGAAGTAAAAAAGATGGTGTGGAGTAAGGGAAGAAAGAGGCTGCTACCTCTCCTCATCACTACTGGCAATGATGGTGGATGGATAAATGAACGGATTAAGGGAAGAAGGTGGTCAAATGAAATCAGGTCCTGAGTTTGAATCACCCATGGGACCTTTGTCACAACATCCCCTCTCCAGTCCTGTCCCTGTGGTCTCTCTTTATTATGCCCACCAAATACATGTTGGCGTGAGGCTTGTGACTTGGCACGAAAAGCATAACACAACTGAATCTCCAGCTGAACTGTCAGTTGATGAGTTGCATTGTGGGTAATGTAGGTGCCAGGTTTTGACAAGAAATGTGTGGAATAAAAAAAGACGATAGTTTTGGTTCTTCGGCATAGATTGCAGTGCTTTTTTGTGTCTGATAAGGTTATAGAAGTGAGTCAGTGTAGTGCTCTTTTAAAGGCAAGGGCATTTTCATAAAGTCAGGGGACTACAAGTCTGCAACCATGCTAGCGGCTCTGTGACGCTGTATGTAGGCACAGCAACGCCTTGACTTGAATGCCAGCATTAGCATGCCAACACAATTAAAGGTCCAATATGTAATACTGACAGCTAGTGTTTAAAATAGTTACTGCAGTACAAATTCAAAATACTGGAGAGAGTCGTCTCCCCCGCCCCCTCCTCTCCAGACTCGAAGTTCACGTTGGTTGCCAGGCTGAGACATTCAACAATGTTGCTAGACGCTTGTCTCACATAACCAGACATTACTCCACAGCACAGCGGAGTAGCTAACGTTAGATGCTGGCTATATTGACAGTCATAAAAGCCTGTGCTCACACGGAGCTCTGTACCCAACTGACACACACACTTTTTTCGGCTTAGAATTAGCTACAGTAGGAACCGCTAAAAATACAACGAAATTCGCCGTCCTCTTCACACGCCAAACAGACACACTTCCTCGGCTTAGAATTATGATAGGAACCGCTAAAAACACCACTGCCTTGCACTCCTTTTCCACCCGACTGAAATACACACTTTATTAGCCTTAGAATTACACAATCGCTAAACACACTGCAAACTCAAGTTCCTCTCTTTCCGACTTAGCTACAGCCCCTCCTCTTGGCTTCAAATAACTCACCGTTGTCGGCTACGGCCGCTGAACAGGCTAAACGGTGTAAACAGCCGCGGCCCGCCTGCCTGGTCCTCCGGTAGCGTTAGCAATTAGCAGGGTTAGCATGGTGACGTTAGCCAGGACCAGTCGGAATCACTTTACTGGCTGTCTCAGTTGTTTTTGCAAGTAACCAACGCGGCTACTCTAGCTATACAATTCAATGGAAGTAGCTACACGAATGTTGAAATGACACAAAGTGCTCGTCCCTAGTAGCTGTGATAAATTAGCCTGAAGCTAATGCTTACCTGTACAGGAGGAAATTAGCCAACTTAGCGTCCTTTTGGGCTGTGAGCTGTCTCCATCTTTCAAATACATCTCCAATATTAACCCGGGGTTTGTTACGTCTCTGGTCAAGCAACTGTTAGAAACATGCTGTTTTTTAATGTCGGGTATAATCTATCTCTGTTGATCCCATTCATTTGTTTGGTGCATTCATGGCTGTACTAACGTTACTGCTGCAGCGCGCTGGTTTACGTGTTTACAGTTATATCTGGCAACCCGGCCTGGCTGTCAAACTGGGCAGTTGATAACAACAAACAAACCAAAACATAAACATAAATTCCGTCACGGATTGTAAATTTCAAAAACAAAAAATACTGACTTTAGCATTGTTGTCAGAAAAGATAGTATTTCAGCTTAACATGTTTCCTTAATATCTGATGAGGCATTGGTGTCATTTTTGGATTTATTACAGTAAAAATATTACATATTGGACCTTTAAGGAAAGTGTTAACATGCTGATGTTTAGCAGGTATCATATTCACCATCTTAGTTTGTAGTATGTTAACATGCTACATTAGTTAATTACAGTAGCAGTTGAGGCTGATGGGAATGTCATCAGTTTGCAGGTCATAAACCAAAGCATTGGACAAAAACAAACACCACAGAGGTTTTGAGCACTTTTTGTGCTCAAAACCTCTGTGGTAGTTCCCGCTATACAGTAGTCGGAGTCTCCAGGAGCACATTTTGCCATGATGACACACACACACACACACACACACATACACACACACACATACACACACACACACACACACACACACACACACACACACACACACACAGAGCGTTTCACTATCTTTGTGGGGACCCGTCATTGACATAATGCATTCCCTAGCCCCTTACCCTAACCTTAACCATCACAACTAAATGCCTAACAGTAACCCTTACCCTCGCCCTAACCATAACCTAATTCTAACCCTAATCCTAAAACCAAGTATTGACCCTCAAGCAGCCCTTTAAACTTGTGGGGTCCAACATTTTGGCCCCACAAAGCTGTCGGGACCCCACAAGTATAACAAGCCCACACAAACACACACATATTTTTAAAAGGTGAAATCAATACCAGCGTTGCAGTGGACAACATCGTCTCCCATGCTCTTCTCTTCCTTTAGTTTAGATGTTTTTTTTTTGGTTTAGGGTTCAATGAATAATGCAATATATTAATTAAAAAGGTGGCATAGTGTTAATCATTTGCAGTTAAAATACCATATGTTAAGACTTGTCTGAAGCAGAGTTAACAGCTGTGAGCAGTTCTCATTAACACTCCTGATTAACATTCAGTTGTTTTTAATGCTGTCACCTTCACATTAACTTATTAGTTTGTCACTATGAATACCTCTTTCTTGTGATTGAGGGTGTGCCCTGATCAAATTTCGACTGTGAGTGAGACTGTTTGGACTTTGTAATATAGACTTCTATTTAAAACCCAACAGATTGGTTCCAACAATGCTATCAGTTCACACTGAATTCTTCACTTATTGTTCTGCATTGTGCTGCAAGTCAATGAAGCCTGCGAGGAAGAGGGAAGAAAGAGAGGAGGGAAATTAGAAGGCTGGGCTGATTTAACTCTAAGTGACTCTTTATACTCAGCACTTAACACAGATATGTGCTGGACTTTCTAAAGTAGGATGTTTTGACACATGGCTTTGTGTTCATTTTAAATTCACTTTAAATATATATTTTAATATGTCACTTTGAGTTTGCAAAATGTTGTTTCACTCATATTCTTTACAAGACTTTGACCAAGTAGCCAAGTCCTGACGGAGTGGCATCCCTCTCAATACACTGTGACAGTCAAGCTGGTTGGGATTGCCAATGGAAGAAATAACCAGCTCTGAAATCAGTGAAGTTTGTTTTGTCAATGTCACTATTATATGTGCCTTCGTCATGTGTATTGAATGAGCGTTGTATGACTGTTAGTTGTCTTTTTTACTGTCACCTGCCTAGGGACTGCAGATGGAAAGTAGTTACTTTAATTCTGGCATATTTACATGGTGTTTTTATACAACAATGTTCATGAATATGCATGGTCCCTATCAAATAAACCAATTAAAAAAATAAAAAATAAGCAGCCCGAGGCAATGACACAATACTGAGCAGTAGAGGAGCTTCACATTCAGAATGCAGAAGTCACAATCTAACATCTCCACCATTGCTCTAATTACCAGTCAGGCCCATCCCCCCATGTATAATGTTCATTACAGCAACATATCAGTCTGGCGATGAATCGTACAATAACGCTTTCATGCTTGGTTGCCTTTCACCCACAAGCCTTTGGCCTGGTCTGTGAAATATTACGTACAACCTGAATGAGATTTTTTTTAAACTGTTAACTTCACTTATCATATATCTTACATCATCATCAATCATTCATTTTCTGTTGATACACAGAGTTATACTTGTGACAAATGCATTGAATAACACCAAAAAAAATCTAGAATATCAACGAGAGCCTTAGAATATTCAGAAATAAGTATAGTACTCCGAGTCTTTGTCTCAATGTCTCTCTACCTCTCTCTCTCTCTTCCTTAATGCGACTTCTGTCTCTGTATATCATCTATGTCCATGTCCATGTCTCTCTGTTTCTACATCCCTGTCTCCTCCTTCTGTCTGTCACTCTCTCGTTCTTTCTCTCCATATCTCTTTCTCAACAACTCCTCCCTCCCTGTCATCATCTCTTCTCTGTCATACCTCCCTTTCCTTGTTTCTTTTCCCTCTCTCCTTCTCTATGTTCCTCAGTGCTCCTCATTAACTACTGAGAGATCTTTATAGTAGAGCACTGTATTATCATCTCCCCTCATCTCCAAGGCTGGCCTGCCACCTTGTGGCAATAGAGACAATATAACTCAAGATTCACTGTGGAGAGTAACTGGTACTGTAAGTACTGTACTTAAACAGTTGTGTGCAGGGGTGACCACTCAGAACCCTCTGCAGACACTGTTGTAGAGTTCTGTCACAACTTGAATAAATACAGACTGACCTGAGAGAGAGTTTTTATTCATCCCTCCACTTTGTTGATCTGGTTGGACCTGTTGGGGCCACGCATCAGTACAGATAGATGGTGACATCCCATAATTTCCAGCACAGCTCCACTAACCCCCCCCCCCCCCCCTCAACCTCTAGTGTCACACTCATGAACAGTGAAAGACTGCTGCCTCCGTCCCCTTTACTCTCTCTTTCTTTATTTTTTCTGACACACTGTTGTGTGTAGCGGACATACATTTTTTTATAAAACTGAACACGTTCTCTTATTGCACTTTTGCATTTTATTTATTATGTTATATGGCACTGTGTTTATTTTACTATATTTATTTACTTGTCAGAACTACTCCGTGTGCTTTTAAATTGTCCCCCAGGGGATAAATAAAGTTATTTCAACTGAATTGAAATGAATAATGGAGCTACGGAGTGCTGCTCGTCATGGAGGAAGATTTGGCGCCCTCTGGTGCCACAAACGCGTCTTTGGCGCACCTTTAACCAAGTCCATGTTGCCCTTGAGTTTAACCCTTCCCTGGATACATAGACTTTAGTGAACAGTGGTCCTAATGTATATGCTGTTAGTCTTATTGTTCGCAAGCCCAGGGACTGGGAATGAAAATGAAATCTATGTCTCCGTATAATGCATCAGATTTCAAGTGTTGAAACTGATGTTAATTATGTGGTTCCTGTCAACATAACTTCATAAATAATAATAACAGACCTAATCACAATGTTTGTTTCCAATAACTTTGGGGCAGCTCTGAGCAAACGGAGATGGGGAACAACTGGATCTACTCTCATCTCCTTCATCTGGAATGCATGTTTGATGCTTTCATATGTCAACACTTTGACTAACGTCAGCTAATTTACTTTTACAGACTAAAGAAAATGACACCACCCAAAATAGCAGTCAGTCCGACAGGCGAGGACATGTTGCTGTTCCTAACGCTAGATTTGGTTCATCAAAGACGCTAGCAGGACAGACAATAATGGCTAAAAAATGACAACAGAAAGAAACTAGTTCACTGATTTCACATATCTCCACAATTCAAATCAATGGACAGTTGTCAACAGGAAGTGATTTTTGTGTCACGGTGATTCGGTTTATAGTGTGTCAGGGTCACGGCAGGAAGCAATAGCAAATTAGACGAAGGAATTGGTCAAAATCAAAAACGCAATAAACCAAAACTCCTTTTGAAACGTGAAAAAAAAACTGAATTCAACCAAAATATAAAGATACCATTGCAATACAGAATGGCAATGAAAAAAGTATTTCTCAAATTTATGTCAAAACCCAGAACACTATGGCTTACACACACACCACAGATGTCCACAATTGATAACTTAAAATCATTAGCAAAATGGCAATAAAGAACAATGTTTTAGATTATTGTAATAAGGTGAATTTAAAGAAAGCAGTTGTCTTTCAGGGGTTCATTTCCTGGATGCATACGGGCCTCATGTCTTCGCACGACAAAAGCCACAGAGTGAAGTTACAGTCGACTTTTACAGGCAGAGCGGTTGCATAAAAAAACCAAAAACTTAACAATGCACATGGCTATCTGATTGTCTCCCTGATTTATCGCAGTGAAGGTGACAGGAAAAGGCCTTCTCACAATGACAGAGGATGCTTGATTAATAGCCTTTGCATCCTTACTCACAGCGAGTGCAACTGTTTTACCTGCTACATGACCAACATTCAATTTTATTTAATTTAGTTCACATATATCTGTTGTCTGACCAGCTGTCTCTCTTTCTTCCCTCTCCTCAAATCGCCACCGACTAAATCTTCCTGTGTCCGTCCAGGAGGTCGGCGCGTGCTGGCACAGCAGCGGGCAGGAAGGTTTGGATGTACGTGTTTGACCACGTGGCGTCAGACCACCGCGTGTGGTCAGGTCTGACCTTCTGCTACCAGCACGCCTGCCATGGCGCCGAGCTGCCCTTTCTTTTTGACTCTGCTTCAGGGGCTAACTTCACCCTGTTGATACCAGAGAAGCTACTGTCCAATCGGATGCTGTGCTAGTGGGGCGCCTTCGCCCACACGTTTGACCCTTCCTCGCAGGCCCAACAGACAACTTTCTGCCGGGAGCAGCGTCTGCCGGTTTGGCCGCGCTATTCTGACACCAGCAGCTGGCTGGTCATTAACCTGACCAGGGACCATATATGTGACTTTTGGGACCAGCTAGGCATCTATTAGTGAGGGGGCAGGCTGGGCAGGGAGGTGTTGAGTTACTTTGCCGTAAAGTATACATGCTCCCATCGTTGTTCCCAGTGTTGGTCATCTTACTTCAAAAAAGTAATTAGTTACAGTTACAAATTACTTCTCCCAAAAAGTAATTGAGTTAGTAACTCAGTTACCACATTGTAAAAGTAATTAGTTACTCAGCAAAGTAACAGTGACGTTATTTTTTATGTTCTATAACGCTATTATATATAATGCCTTGGTCACCTGTTGTTGACCCGAAAAATCGAGCATTGCTAGTTTTAACAGAGTGGCTCCGTCTCCTTCGCTGGAGCTCACGCTAGCTGCATTTGGGCTTTGGGTTGGGTTAGCAGCAGCAACAAGTGTCGTGTTAGCATGTGTTGATGTGAACACACCGTAAACACCGTTACTCCCAACACTGGGAATAGACTCCCCAGAGCTAGGTTAGTAACAAGCATTTCTGGGACATGGATGCACACAAATGGGAAGAGAGAGGAGAGAGGAGCTCAGTGTGTCAAAGGAAGTCCCCCGGCAGTCTAAAACTAAAACAGCATAACTAACTAACTAACTAACTAACTAACTAACTAACTAACTAATTAACTAACTCTCCCCAACCGGATCGGGCTGTACTGGCCTGCCTCCCTCTACTTTGATTAAATAATTGAGCATATGGTAGATGAATCTAACGACTATGAAAAGAAGGGGTGCCGTGTCTGCAGCTATACACCCTCCCCTGCCGGTCTAGGTGAACGCTGCAACTCCTCACTCCCTAACTATAAGCTTTATCGAAGAGGAGAGTTTTTTTTGCCCCCCGGAACCCAGACTGGGAGCTGGTTCCACAGGAGAGGAGTCTGATAGCTGAAGGCTCTGGCTCCCATTCTACTTTTAGAGACTCTAGGAACCAAAAGTAACTCGGCATTCTGGGAGCGCAGTGCTCTAGTGGGACAATAAGGTACTTATTCAAGATATGATGGCGCTTCACCATTTAGAGCTTTGTAGGTCAGGATTTTAAATTCAATTATGAATTTTAAAGGAAGCCAATGCAGAGAAGCTAATACAGGAGAAATACGATCTCTTTAGTTCTTGTCAGAACATGCGCTGCAGCATTCTGGATCAGCTGGAGAGTCTTAAGGGTTTTATTTGTATGAAATGCATCTCTGGCCAAAGCCTCACCATTTCCCCCTTAACATGAGAAAGGATGCAGAAAGACAAGTTGCTCTATTTGGGGTAGGTGACGATGAGTTCGCACAAGTTGAAAAATATTTTAACCTGAGCGAAACATGTACTCCTATCCTAAAGAAGACAGAAGACTTACAACTTGCAGACGTCACATCTACGGCGGAAAGCTCAGTTTGCAGCTACGCAGTAACGCTCAGTAACGCTCAACCATCACCGGAAAAGTGCTTCAAATAGACTACACTCATCTCCGTCCAGAGCAACGTGATCTGTTGGTCAATTTTATATACTGTCTTTGGGAACCCATGACGACCTTCGTCTGGCAGGAGTTGCAGGGGGCTGCCAGTGATCCGGTCAGTTGGACTCCACCTGTGCCTGTCCCCAGGTGCAGGTTTGTCTTCGGGGTTTGCTCGCCTAGCCACTTTACCCCCCCCCGAGTTAACCCACGTGGCTGAGGGGTTGCCTTCTTCCGCCTTCCCAGCCGTTATGGTGGTTCTCACACCACCACCTTCTGCCTGCACCGCTGTTGGGGTCTTCACTATTTACCCATAGCTGGGGTTATTTACCCATACTGTCCAATACGTTTTATGTTGGATTTGAAAAGCCGTTTAGCCCCTGCTCATGTTTATCTTGTACATGTTAAAAGTTGTCGTAAAGGAACATGAAATACAAAGCTATCCCTATCCCTCGCTGCTGCAACAGGGAGAATTTCCCCATTGTGGGAATAAAGGGCTTTTCGCCTGCGTAGTTGCGTGGATCCGCGGGATCTCGCTCCTCATGTGAAGGACATGTCACTGAGTTTTTAGCTATTTCTATTCTGTGGTATATGTAAATATGTACATACATTATATAAATAGATTATCTAATGATGTTCTACAGTTTCTTTTGTTTGACCTTTTGTTTCATCATAATTACTGATAGAATACAATGCATTCTATTCTATTTGTCTTATTATATCAGTAATTATGATCAAGCAAAAGGTCAAACAAATGATAGAATTATGTCATGCAGTTTGACAGGTTTTCCTCTATTTGCCACACAAGCCATTTACATATGGGGATTTCCGTGTACCGTCTTCCAACGCCACCGTGCCAAGACCTTTCACCACCCCTTTGCCACCCCATGTCAAATTTTCTAGATCCGCCACTGGCACTGGCCAAGTTACCTGTTTGGAAAACTAGGAAAAAAGAATGTGAGTGGTCATGTGCT
This sequence comes from Gymnocephalus cernua, assembly GCA_023631565.1. Lineage (NCBI taxonomy): Eukaryota > Metazoa > Chordata > Actinopteri > Perciformes > Percidae > Gymnocephalus > Gymnocephalus cernua. The sequence goes on from CM042435.1 coordinate 17,299,779, forward strand.
GTGTCTCATTTGGCTTGTGTGTAGAGTCCAATAGTGTCATTCCATCATCAATGTATTTTTACATTATTTTTAAATTGATCAAGAAAATGTTGTGCTTTTATTTTGAAGACTATGTTGTCCTACTTTCAGGTAGAATCTTTCTAGCTTGACAGTTTATTTACTTCCCCCTTCTCCAAGGTAACCAACCTGTATACACAGACACTGAAACACTGAAGTGTAGTCAGATGGATAGATAGATAGATAGATAGATAGATAGATAGATAGATAGATAGATAGATAGATAGATAGATAGATAGATAGATAGATAGATAGATAGATAGATAGATAGATAGATAGATAGATAGATTCCATTTAGTCATTACACGTCAACCACAGGTATGTTTATACCTCTATCTGTCTGTCAAGTGTGTGTTTAGAATGTGTTTGACTTTTTAATGGCCAGGACTGTCTCAAGTGTTACATTAGTATTACAGGTGTGTGTGTGTGTGTGTGTGTGTGTGTGTGTGTGTGTGTGTGTGTGTGTGTGTGTGTGTGTGTGTGTGTGTGTGTGTGTGTGTGTGTGTGTGTGTGTGTGTGTGTGTGTGTGTGTGTGAGAGAAAGAGTGAATCACTATCTGCCATTTTTTAGCTTTGCATGACACTCACGCACACACACTCACAACATTGTGATCATGTGAAGAAAACAATTATTACTAACATGTCAGTGTGCTATATGTGTGCTTGTATGTACAAATAATTTGCTGAAACACGTTCATACAGTATTCAAACATTTGTTTTTAAGCAGTATCTGCTTGTCCATTTGACCGCTGACTCGGTCTATTGACTCAATTTATTGAATTTTACAGCGAATACCAATAAAGAATATTATATTTACTCTGTCTGCAAACAACAGAGCACTGACTGGAGCTGCCGTGTGTGTGTGTGTGTGTGTGTGTGTGTGTGTGTGTGTGTGTGTGTGTGTGTGTGTGTGTGTGTGTGTGTGTGTGTGTGTGTGTGTGTGTGTGTGTGTGTGTGTGTGTCCAGTGTATGAAGATGCCATCCGGTGATGGGAAGAGTGACATGGAGCGTCTGGGTATCTTTAAAGAGATGAGCTACATCTCTGTAGGAGACAAGTACACTCCACCTACCATCCGTAAGCATCCAGTAGGATATGGTTATCTGCCTGATTATTTCACAGTAAAACTAAAGCTTCAATTCACAAAAAGATTGCACATGCAAAGTTTTTTTTGGTTGTTTTGTTTTGTTCTTGTCGTTGTTTATTCAGCCTTTTTGTGCTGGGAAACAAAGATAGCTTCATTCAGCGTTCTATTACTTATCTTATCATTAAATGGCCACTTATTTAATCATACAAATGAATGAAACAGCCTTTAATATTCTTTCAAATGAAGATTCTTTTTTTGAAAAATAACTGATTCAAATGTGTCGGTATGTACCTTACATTAAGACGTTCCTTTTGTCGAACAGAAATTAAATGTTATTAAATGTAAAAGTCATCAGAGACATAAATATGCCTCTTTCACCTCTTGTGTTTTTCATACAGAATTCTAACGTTCTTGTTGCTGATATTTTATCAGACACAGTGTAATCCTCTGCATTTTCTTTCACTTTGACCTGTTGACGTTCTCCTCCCACTCAGCAGCTGCAAACAAACCACCAACAAAACCACCAACAAAACATTTTGCTGGCGCAAAATGAATAAATATCGTCCACTGCCATTTGTGAATGACATCTTATTTGCCAAATGAATGCCAATGAATCGGTGCATCCCTAGTGTCCAGCAATCCACAGAGAATATTCTTTGGTAGAACATGGTTCCAAACTCTCCACCGTGAGTCTGTTAATAGTCCAGAGCAACTGGAAAGACATGCTGCTGCTTCATTCTTTTCTGGTGATATGTGTGAAATGACCTTTTGATGAGGACACAAACATTAATCAGACAACATTAAAGTTACATTCATATGTTTGGTGACACAGCTGCATCAGTCTATAGATATTATTATTAAAAATATTGCAGGATATACATCAATATGTGATATCTTCTTTCCCGAATCCAGGTCCGTTTAATGAGTCAGCGTATCGTAGCCGCCAGATGCAAGCGGGTGTCGCTAAGCAACGATGTGCTCTGCAGAACGGCTTCTTCGACAAGTCCTTTAAACGGATATTTGAACGTGAAGCACTGAGTGACCCGCTGAGACTGGCCCGACAGAACCGCATCCAGCTGACCAAAAAGAACCTGGGCAAGGCCTTCCTGCCCTGTAACGGGGTCAAGAAGCCGTGAGAGAACTCACACACACACACACACACACACACACACACACACACACACACTAACATACACAGAATTACACACAAAGACTGGAAATAACATGTAAATGTGTCCTTTCCTGTCCTGAGTACTCATTGGTTGTATCTAGGACTCTTTCTCACTGTCATATGGTTTCTCTCTGCCTCCAGCGGTGGTTCAGGGAGTTACTATGGGACTCTGTCAGGACCAGTTGAAGCCATGAGTCCACTGTCAGTGGCCCGAAAAGCCCATCGCTCTCCTGGACGCAACATTGTCACCGCACCTCCCAAGAAAGGCAGTGGTTACAGGTTTATGGCAAGAACTCTTTCTGAAGTAGCTCACAACCACAGCATAGCATATCTTATTTATTCCTGCTTACAACTACAACACTAGAGGGTGTAAATGCATTCTTACAAACTGGCAATCAAATATCTGAAGATGTTGCACGTGATGAATGAGCTGACTCCCTACTGTAATAACCAGTGAACTTGTAAATCAAATCTCAAAGTTTTTCTGAGATGACACTGTTTTGAAATGTAATGTGTAGTTTCCACAGTGTCCCAGTAAGAATCAGGAGTGTTGTGCAACAGAGGAAAGACTTAGATTGCACTAGAGACCACTGGACATGTACCTGATACTCTCATAGTTGCAATCTTTTTTAGAGTTAAATTGTAGTTGTTTTTCGTATCATTAAAGCATGCTCTGTAACAAGGATGATATGGCTAACTCATAATAATAACACAATCTGTTGTGCAGCTGAAGTACCATGTTACCATGTTATCTCCTGCAGCTATCCCAATGTGACACTGTCCAAAGTTGAGCTGTATGCCTCAGACCCCTACAGCAGAGCCAAAGAAGTACTGGAGGTAAATTCTGAATTATGGTATTACACCTTGGGCCATATATTCTTATTTAGTTTGGGCCATCATTTCTGTTTGTTATAGTAACACTGTAATCATCAAAGTACTGACATGGCTGAGATGTGGAAACCCGACAACAATCTCTACAAAGAAGTCAGATGGGGCAAAAAACATTAACAGTTTAGTTCCGTTTATTATTGGAGCCCCATTAGCTGTGCATGAGCTGATGATCAGATGTGGCTGTAAACAAGCCAACAGGTGAGCTAGAGAAACAGAGGCAAAATAATGATGTGGCAGGTTGAGGTTCCTGTTGCTGTAGATAGTTTTAAGGACATTTGTGTTTTGTATTTCTTCACTGATTACCTTCTTACAGTACTAGTTGACAAGCTAGCAAGTCTACCAAAAAAAAGTCATACAGTAAAAAAAATGTTCATGCATTACTGACTATTAGATCACAAGGCTAATGGATGACATTGGCTATATTCTGATTCGCTTGATGTTCCCCCTGGGCATTGTTGCAACATATGAGTCACATGGATCAGCATAGATGAGTGGCACAGTCAGCAGGAGGATGAGATGTTATTTTTCTTTAAAAGATCTCAACCCAAAATCCAACACTTTGTTGTGAGCTGTTTAGGTCAGGTAGCAAACATTTAGCTTGTTTATGACCTTTTAGAGATGTTGCTGTGTCCCAGGTCTCTAAAATAAACTTGCTGTGAGTGCAATGTTAATATTACTCACAGAAACGAAGGCCCAAACCACAAAATAAGACCCAAAGTAAAATACTACTTTAATTAACCTGGATTCTGTGTGTTTCGTGTTCATTAGTTAAGCAGTAGTACTCACTCGTCCATGCAAAGTAGGTGGGCCCAAAAGCTTGGTGACATAAGCCGTTTTCACATATAAACTCCGGACTATGTCCCAGGAACCAGGTCCTGACATTGTCCGGAGTTTCCCTTCCTCACATGGAGCACCAACAGGAGATTGTCCGTGTCAGAGCGTTCTCACTTCCTCGGTATCCTCCGTTTGGTTTAGGCCAGGGGTGGCGCCTGGGTAGAGCGTGCAGGAGGCAGGACATGACTCAGCAAATTATACCGCGGTCACGGAGCAGCTTCCTAATTTGGTCATAAACAACCGAGTCTCTCGCCGTTCCTTGAATCTGTCTGAAGATTTCAGCGTTGGCCCTTACTGAATCTCATTGTCTCTCCTGTAAGACATTTTCATTGGCATGTTCGTGTAAATCACCCTTCTTCTTCCCTTTACTTTGCCTTATCAAGCGGATTGTATAATAGTAATGATTCCATTAGGATAAATTAATCTATTTGCGAAATAGTGACCTCTTTAACCCCGGTGTGTCAAGGCCTTTAAATTTATAAAAACACGTACTTTAAAAAACTACCACATTTTGACACACCTTATTTAACATTTAGAATTTTAAATGTGCGTATGTGTGTGTATGATACAGAAGGAGGCAGCGATCCATCGCTCCAAGTTAACAGATGGTCCCTTCAAACTCAACCTTCACCCCAGAGATTATTTCCAAGGCAATCCATACCGCAGTGACAAGCCCCTCCCACCAGCATACAAGCCCCTCCCAGCTGCACAGAAGCTCTCTGCAGTCCCCTTCAAGCCCCCGTCCCCCAGCAAAAAGGTTATCCATCTGTCTGCTCCACCACATCATTGTTAAAGGGAGATATCTGAGTCAAAGATAACTGCTGATAATCTAGTGACATTTGATTTGTGATATGTCCAACCCATTTTAACTCCCAACTCGTTCACCTACGGCCGCTTGGTCAGGACCCCTTGGCATCACTTTGTAAGGCACTGGGTCCCCCTTTAGCAAAGCATGAAGTGCAAAGTCCACGTAGGGAGGTCGGGGTGGACTGGTGGGTCAAACAAACAGGACTTTCACCCAAGAGATCACAGTTTGTGTGAAACCAAAAGTCAACCTTGACTTATTTTAACTTACTTATGTAATTTGAGATATGTAACAAGCGTACTTAGGCTATTTTAACCCAAGCCATGTTTTCCTAAACCTAACCAAATAGTTGTGTGTGAATTTACAATAACCACGTGTTGAAGTCTATCGTACTACCCAGCCCATTGAAAACTCACAATGTTACTATCTGACGCCAAGAGCTCCTGACCGTCCGTATGTGACGAGATGGGAGTGAGAATGTGTTGGAGCTGTCTGTTTTATATTTAACTTTACATGTGAACAATCTATCTGTATTTGTGTGACTGTATCTTGTGCTAGGTTGGAGGAATGAAAGCGGGGACGTTTGACACTTATCCCTTACATTCTGCTGATCCGTACGTCATTCGCCGCTCCAAACCACCCAATCAAGAGCCAATCTTCCGTCCTGCCCCTGGTCCTAAGAGCGTACCTATCAAGAGTATCATCACTGTCAATGTGAACAGGTTAGAACCCTGTCTCTATTATTGATGTTCTCTTTCTCTGGTCTCACATGGAGAGCTTTCAGGTGACACAAACAACCCTCTGGAGATCATAATGACTTCTCGTTTATAGAAAAAGTCCCAAATTAACGGAAGCATCCTATTAGGTGGCATGTGTAGGTAGTGGAACTGTCTCATTCGGGTAGGACACAGATGAAACTTTCTGTTCAGAATGATCTCATTAAGTGTCATCAATGACAGTGACACGCCAATTCGTATGCCATTTTGGCATGTTATCAAGGCGCATACTCGCTAGCGTGTTTATCAACGCCACTTGGCCTCCATTGACTTACATTACCATGCGATTGCGTGTGAATTCACGCCGTAGCGAGTAGTATGAAAGGGCGAAAATCCGCGTAGGGAGGTTGGTCGGGTTGGTGGATGGGTCAAACGCAGGACTTTCACTCAGGAGAACGGGGATTATGGCGTTATTTTTTAGTCAAAAGTTATGAGCGTGTAACACATGCTCACAAGCACATTATGTTATTTCACACGCGCAAAAATGAACCTTCAGCTGGCATGATAAAAGTACTCGCGCACAAATTCAACAACCGAGAGGTGTAGGTAGCTGCGAGCGAGCGCCTGGCTACTCTTACTCTGCTTGTACAGTGGAATCCTGCTCGCGCGCAGCGGCCTTCTGCTCGCGGAGTGGATTTCTGCTCGCTCAGCTGATTTCTGCTCGCTCGAGTACATGACTTTTGACAATTTGGGGGCGGAAACCAAGGAGGGCACTGACCCTCTTATGATTGGTCACTTTCACACAGGGACATCCTTGATTGACAGCTCTCATTACAGGAAGCACGGAGTCAAAGTATCTGACGGAGTTCAGTCATTCAGTTAACACTGCACAGTGGACGGAATGGCGGCGACACCTGAAGATCTAGGCGTAAGTGATATTGATGATATGATGGGGGGGCTGTGTGTTTGACAGTGTTATAGCAATTTAATCTGAAATTTGTTGAGAATAAACTCATTAAATATTGAGAATAAAGTCGTTGTATTTCAAGTTTTTTTCTCAATATTTAATGAGTTTTTTCTCGAAACACAACGACTTTATTCTCAATATTTAATGAGTTTATTCTCAACAAATTTCAGATTAAATTGCTATAACACTGTCAAACACACAGCCCCCCCATCATATCATCAATATCACTTACGCCTACATCTTCAGGTGTCGCCGCCATTCCGTCCACTGTGCAGTGTTAACTGAATGACTGAACTCCGTCAGATACTTTGACTCCGTGCTTCCTGTAATGAGAGCTGTCAATCAAGGATGTCCCTGTGTGAAAGTGACCAATCGTAAGAGGGTCAGTGCCCTCGTTGGTTTCCGCCCCAAATTGTCAAAAGTCATGTACTCGAGCGAGCAGAAATCAGCTGAGCGAGCAGAAATCCACTCCGCGAGCAGAAGGCCGCTGCGCGCGAGCAGGATTCCACTGTACAAGCAGAGTAAGAGTAGCCAGGCGCTCGCTCGCAGCTACCTACACCTCTCGGTTGTTGAATTTGTGCGCGAGTACTTTTATCATGCCAGCTGAAGGTTCATTTTTGCGCGTGTGAAATAACATAATGTGCTCGTGAGCGTGTGTTACACGCTCATAACTTTTGACTAAAAAATAACGCCATAGGGGATTGTGTCCCGCGTGTCACGTTTCCTAAACTCAACCGTTGCTTTGTTCTTTTACTAAACCCAACCCCGTTCTTCTTTTCCTAAACGCAACCGGTTCTTCTTTTCTTAAACCCAACCCGTGTGTCACATTTCCTAAACCCAATCGTAGCTTTCTTCTTTTGCTAAACCCAACCGGTTCTTCTGTTTTCCGAAACCCAACCCATTCGGTGTATACGGCGCTCAAAATGCGTACAGAAAGTGACATGTATGTTTACGCAGTCATGATGTGACGTTGCAGACTGCCCTCCGCTGTATACAGCGTAGACATACACATGGATAGCTCAAAATGCATACAGATACCACGCCACTTAGCGTGTATGTTTACGCGAAGTCATGATATCACGTTGTACTGTTGAAGCTGCTGTAAACTAAACACTGACTTATCACCTTATAAAGTTATGGCAACGTATTTGTTAGCAAACAATGTTAGCAAACAATCATTTGGTCAGTCGTCTTTGGGTCCACCTGATGAAGGTCAGTCCAATGTTCTCTCTCTTTTAGCTGTTTCTAGTCTCCACCAACTCCTCAGGGAAATATCTGTTCTCTGTAGCTGCTGAATGCTCTGCTGTGTTCACCAGCTGCTCTCTGACTGTCTGTCTGCTGTTCGGAGCTCACCAGGTAGAGGACAGAGGCTTTATCAGAGCTCTTTCTCTGAAAACAGCTGCTGCTGGAGAGAGGTTCATGAAGGCTCGGGGGAACTGCAGAGTTGATGCTAGTTCTCTGTGGGTGTGTCACTTCAAGCAACACCTTATTACTCTTATTACACGTGGTGATTTGTTTCTGTTGTTAAAGATGCCATATTATGCTCATTTTCAGGTTCATAATTGTATTTTAAGGTTGTACCAGAATAGGTTTACATGGTTTAATTTTCAAAAAACATCATATTTTTCTTGTACTGCACATCTCTCTCTCACTGCTGCAGCTTCTCTTTTCACCTTGTGTTCAGGTCTCTGTTTTAGCTGACAGAGTGAATCATCTTTTCTTCTGTACTATCTTTGGCTGCATGCGCAGTAGCTCAGATCGTAGATCATGTCAGTTAGCTCCATAGACCAGTGGTCTTCAACGTTTTGTAGGCCGAGGACCCCTTAGCTGAAGGACAGATGGAGTAGGGACCCCCCTACTACTGTACATATATTGTATGAAATTAAGTTACATGTTAAACTGGGCCGGACGGATGAAAATGAGCAATTATGTATACATCATGTTTTAATGTTGAACATACATGGGGAAGGCACAGTGAGTCCTTAGCATAGTGGCTACTTTACCTGTAGTACGCTAATCTTCAATGTGTAAATTAAATGTTTTTTTTCCCACAAAAAGGCCAAATTATCTTTCCTCATAATAGGTTGGAGTCATGTTATTGTATATTTTCAGACATATTTGAATTTTTAAAAAAAAGAAACTTTCAAAAACATTTTAGACATAATTTGGCGGCCCCCCCTGCACTTACTCTGAGGACCCCCTAGGGGTCACGGACCCCCTGTTGAATATCTCTGCCATAGACAGTAAAAGAAAGGTTGTTTCTCCAACTTTGGTCAGTTACAAGGCAGTATTAGCCGGGAGACTTCTTCTAAAATGTAGATTATGGTGAACTTGTGTGTGTTGTAGCAGTGCTTTGCCAATGAGAACGAGGTAGCATGCTAGCGCTAGCATGCTAACGGTTGTGGTTAGCCCGTCATTTCGGCTAGTTACGTAAAAAGCCGTGCAGAATTTGAACAGCTCAACTAGAGACTGAAGGCAGGACACATTCAGAAACCCGTATCTTACTCAAAACAGCAGATAGATTTTTTTTTCAAAGTTTGTATGTGTGTGGAAGCACCAGAGACACAAAATAACACCCCAAATCCCAGAAAAAGTGATTTTTCATAATATGGGCACTTTAATATAGAAATGTTGAACAGTGCAGTTTTAACACATATGTTTCAGCTGGGGAGCATTTTGAGTTCTGTTGTTGGGGAGGATTTATTGGCCGTTGGGCGGGTTTTGGCATTCAGACCTGGCAACCCTGCTTTATCACATCACACTATTTGCTGACTATGTATCAGAACAAAAAACGTTAGTGAAACCTCCAAAATGATATGTTTATGTTCAAGTGACAGAGCCCTCAAGTTGCTGTACAAATTATGACTTTTTTCCATTGTGAGCAAAGGAGGAAGTAGCACCTGTACCAGTAGTGTGATGTTGTTAGAGAGCAGGGCTTCTTCTCTCTGGAGTTGTGATGACTGAGTGCCATTTTAGGGTGCCAGTATTTTGATGAGGAAAAGTGCATACATTAAACATCTTACTTCCATATTAAACTGCACAGTTGTTCACTGGAATCACTATCTTAAGCTAACAGCACTAGCATTGATGACAGAACGTAATTCCAGCGACACTCACGTGGTGCTATGCGACCAATAGCTTTTAAGTTGTTATTTCTTACCTGACAGACGCTTGTTAGGAGGGCACCGTGAGTAGTGTAGAGCCCCTATTGGGATTTTTTTGTGTATGTAATAGATAATAAAGTACAAAAAACACATTTCACTCAAATGGAGCTTTCTGTCCCACAGACAGCACTTTTTATCAGCTGTCTGAAACGCCCACATTCCTGTTTGAAATGTCTCTTATTAGTGATGTCATTGATTGAGAAAGCCTGCCCAGTTTTTCATATGTGCTGCCCATATAGGTGCTACCTGAGCCCACCTAGTGGCTTGTTTGAATTTGGTTGACCAATCACAACAGAGTGAGCCGGCTGACCAACCAGAGCAGACTGGGCTCTTCAGGAAGGCGGGCCAAGAGCTCAGACAGAGTGTGAGAAACATAATACGTTTTTTGAACATCAAAGCATGTAAACCTATTCTAGGAGACCCCAAAAGTACAAATATGACGCTGAAAGGAGTATATTAGGGGCTCTTATGATGTCTCTTACCATGGTGAAGCCCACCATGTAGTGGAAAAAAAAAACACACACTAGATATATGATACCGTAGCACAGTCTGCCTTTGATGTACTTCCAGCAGGTACTGCATAATATAGAGGTTAAAAGAGAAGGTGAGATGATCTCTGCAAATTGTCAATTGTGTGTAAACTGTAGGTTTCAGTCAGATTTTCCCTCATGACATGCAAGAACCCCCTCTGACTGTGCATGCCTCCACAACTTGTAGGTCAGAGTGGATGGTTGGTTCAACAAAAGATCTGGCTTTGACATTGGAGCCAGCTGTTCGTTTGATATCATATTCCATTTCTGCTGGACCTTGTCCCTGACAGGCGGCTGCAAATTCAGCTGCTGATTTTTGAAGATAAATAATCAGAAGTGTGCATAAAGTCAGTAAAACTAATTCCATTTGCACAAGAAAAAGACACGTTGAGCTAAATCTTTTCTACAGTTTTTTTTTTCTTTTTTAGGAGTGTCCACTCTGCAAACTACACCTCAACCATTCCAACTGTGATGACCTTCTGACTACATTACCCATACCTCACCAACATTAGCTTCACTATCAGCCCTAAGATATGTACAGATACGATTAAATAAAGCTGAGAAGAGTGACTTCTGGATGCTTTTCTTGTGAGACTTTGTAGAAAGGAATAATTACCTGTGATCAGTGCAGCAGTGTGTCTGTGCAACTTGCTTCCAATGGTCTGTTGAAAAGAACTGGTGATGGTGGATTGGTCCTCTAGTTCTAGGTCAGGCTGCACAGTGTTTGTAAAAGAGAGATTTCACATTGCATGCTGTCTCCTCTCTCCTCTCTGTACAGAACATATTGATAAGTATGTCAATTCTGACAATAAAATAGAATAAATGCATATTTCTGATTAATATTACTGCTGATCAGTATAGGCTACTATATATATATTTTTTTTTTTTTCAATGACATAGAATGAATATACTGTACATGTCTTTTTAAAGAAAATGGTTCCCTCCCTCCCCTCCTCTGTGTGAATGTCCTTATTATGAACATCCCATGTGATGAAGGTGCGAGATCTTCTCTGGACCCTCTACAGTTTGCCTACCAGGCTCGTCTGGGAGTGGACGATGCTGTCATCTATCTTCTGCAGCGAGCTCATTTGCACCTGGATGGCGGTGGCGGCACTGTGAGAATCACATTTCTTGATTTCTCAAGTGCATTCAACACCATCCAGCCACTGCTACTAGGTGAGAAGCTGCAGCTGATGGGTGTTGGTGCGTCCACATTCTCCTGGATCACTGACTACCTGACAAACAGACCGCAGTTTGTCCGTCTGGACCGTGTTCTATCTGATGTGGTGGTGAGTGGTACGGCGGCTCCACAGGGGTCTGTGCTGTCTCCTTTTCTGTTCACCTTATACACCACAGACTTTCAGTACAAGTCAGAGTCATGTCATCTACAGAAGATTTCTGATGATTCTGCAGTTGTTGGATTGGACAGGAGGAGTAGTACAGAGTGCCAGAGAGATGGTTATGGACTTCAGGAGACAGGGCACGGCTCCGCAGCTCCTTTTGCATTCTGGGTGGAGATGTGGACATGGTTGAGGAGTACAGATACCATCGACAACAGGCTGAACTGGAAAATCTACATCACTGCTGTTTACAAGAAGGGGATGAGCAGACTCTATTTCCTGAGGAAGCTGAGATCCTTCAACGTGTGCAGCAGAAAGTCAGAGATGTTCTACCAGTCTGTTGTGGCCAGCACTCTGTTCTCATCAGAGCCAGCGACACAAACAGACTGAACAAACTGATCGGAAAGGCTGGCTCCGTTATTAACTGCAAAAAGGAGACATTTGAAGCATGTGATGGAGAGGAGGTCACTGAACAAACTGTTATATATCATGGATAAACCCAACCACCCTCTCCACTCCACACTGGTCCAACAGAGGAGCACCTTCTGTAATGGCGCTTACCAACGACTCGCGGTGCCCCGTCCTTCATTTTCCATTGCAGATTTATTAGGCTACCGCCTCATGCCTGAGGTGAGCGTGGCTGGTCGACATAGCAACTCTGCAGGAAACTGCCGTGACCTAACGCAACACACACACACAGAACGTCAAAGGTGAGTTGTTTTTGACTCTCTGCATGTGGCACAGCCAGAAGAAAAATGTTGTTTCAAAAGAAGCAGGAGCCAGCCAAAAAAAAAATTAAAAAAAAAAAAACACTGGCTGGCTAAATTAAATTATTTAAATATGGCGGGTTTGTTCAGGATACCCCTGTCTGTCGCTATGATGATGCACTAACATAGAAGAAATGGACCGAGTGACTCCGCTGTTTTTGCTGTTGTAACACTGTAATTTCCCATTTTGGAATCAATAAAAATCTATCTATCTATCTATCTATCTATCTATCTATCTATCTATCTATCTATCTATCTATCTATCTATCTATCTATCTATCTATCTATCTATCTATCTATCTATCTATCTATCTATCTATCTATCTCTCTCTCTCTCTCTCTCTTTCTCTCTCTCTCTCTCTCTCTGTGGGCTGGTGGTGCATTTGCTCGTATAGGACGATCTTTGGGAGAGCTTCCCCTCCCACAATGCACAGCGGCATAGTGCCCTTTATAAATAAATGCGTGACTTCCGCTCACTCTCTCAGTCTCCTGGAACTATGTGGGATAGAGATGTCAGCTGAGGTAAGCATGTCCTTTAACTGTGTATAAAGTAATACAATTATCTTGCGTTATAGGAGAGTAAACGGTCAGCTGTTTCACTGCAGTTACTTGACGTTAACACCGTTAACCGTGCTGTAGGAGAAACCTGGGAAGAGTCTAAAACGAGCTGCAGACACGTGGACCCTGCACGTGCTGTAACGTTAACGAATGAGAGCTTAGCTCGGTTTCTGTTGGAGACGGCCTAAGCGAGAAATGTTAACACAAGTCGCCCAAAATGTTTAATAACCTTACCGGCATTACAAATAACTGCAACACTCCAGGGATGGGCTCACACCAGCCGCGTCGCCAAATCTGGCTGCGGTGTAGGCCTACTTCGGAATCTTTTACTCAGACCAAACCTCTTCGAATCTCCTTCATTTTGTTCTCAACTAGCTAGCTAACGACGGTACGCGACTGTGGAGTGTCCTGGCTGCATGTTGTACAGTTGTGACGGGGTCACCATGACAGCTAGGCAGAGTAGCGTTAGCTCTGTCCCGCTGTAGTCAGCTAGCTAGCTAGGACCGCTGAGGCTGGGAACGTTAACTGAAAAGGCTTCTCTATCTGGGTGCGTTGTTGCAAGAGATCTTGTTGAGACCAAACTGTAATGGTAATGTGATATGGTTGGTTCTTGCATGCTTTCCGATGGTGTTACTGCTCAAGCGATGCATATATACTGTTTAACAATATCTAAGACGGAGCTGAAATGTATTTAAATAAACTTATCGGAGGACGCCCAGGTAGGACGCCCATATATAGAGGTTGCTACTACTTGACGCAGCGGGCCCGGGTTCGACTCCGACCTACGGCCCTTTGCTGCATGTCACCCCCCCCCCCCCAACCCCATTCATGTCTTTATCTGTCCTTTCAAAAATAAAGGCCAGAAATGCCACAAGAATTCTTAACTTCCTATCGGATAGGATTGTTTTATGTACTAGGTTGCAACACGTGGGCTGTTGCCCATGTAATTCCCTAAAAGTGCAGAAAGTAGTGAGCAACAGTGGGTCACTGTACACTGCCTGTCCACTGTGTTGGCTTGCGTTTCTTTACTATATAGAGTAGTTGCTCTCTAAATGTCAGGCAGCTCATTCAATGACAGGGTGTTGCAGCCGTGTGTGTGGGCATAATGCTATCTCTGATGTGTAACAATGTGACGTTCATGTTGTCTTTCAGGGATTCCGGCTCTCCTGTTGGAACATGTGGTGTGTCAGAGTTGCCGCTATGGGATAGAGCTTCCAACAGAGCCCTGCTTCCTGTTGGGTCTAAAGGTAAATGTCCAGAACTGTTACAGAAACCATTAGCTACAGTGTCATCACTTAGGACGATAAAGAGAGCTCTGCATGAGGCTCAGGTTTCTCCCAGTCCTTAATGTATCGGAGCCCGCCAGCCAGCGCTCAGTCAGCTGTCCAGGCGCCGTGTCTGGCTCAGTGTTACAGCGCTGGTAGATAAAGTCTCCGTAGTGGCTCTCAGCTCTGCAGGCTCTGTTTTAGAGTGTGCTGCTGTTGAGCTGCTGCAGAGCCTGGCCCAACGAGAGTGGCCTGTCCTGATCCTCAGCAGGGCCGGCCTAGTGACGGGCCGCACATTCACATGCTCACACCACCCCATGGATGTTATACGCTAGTGACTACTTCTGACGTGTTGGCTTAAATAGTTTCAACAGACATGAGACCAATGGTAACTGGTACACCTGTCTCAACCAAACCGTCTTTTTCCCTGACTGTTGCAGGCTGGGCCCCTAAAGGCTGCTCCGTGTGGAACTGGCAGTCATGCTGCCGACTGCCTGAGGGTGAGTGTCGACATTTTATGTTGAAGCTGACATGTTGCATGCAGTGATGACTCAAAATGTAACACATCATGCTGACAAACCCCATGGTGAACCATAAACCCTGAGCATAGCAGCTGGCTGTCAGCAGCATCTTGGTGTGTGCTTCTGCTTGTACTGACTTCTCTTATTCTCTACAGCAGCGTGTGAGCAGCTGGCCTGTAGGGGGGAGCAACACTGCTGGACCGGAGCCCGACCCGGGTATGTATGACGTCCTGTCGGCCTAGTACTGTGTGTAGATGGTGTAAACCCAATCGTGTACTGCCGTGGCAGAGACATCTCCTCTGCTGTGGAATATTGTATTGGGAGAGAAAGCTCAGGACTTTTGGCACAGGTTCAGTAAAAACTGTTTACCAGAACCTGACTAAAGACCTGAAACACTTGTGTAGCAGTCCATGTCACTGAGCCTTGATATGGGCTGCCTGCTTACACTTTACTTTGTTTCTATGTTTGTTAGGTGAAATGCTACCAGGCCCGTCTGAGTCAATCCTGTCAGCTGCTGGCGGTCACCAGTAACACCATGCTTCAGCTCGTCTGTCTACTTGGTTGAAGCGACAAACAGGACTTGTGCATGCAATATCCTGAATGAATCGCCTGCATTCACATCTACAGGAAATGATTGTATCCAGAATATAAAATCTGTTGAATAAAGTCATTAAATCATGTACAAATGTTTGAATAATTGTCTGATTTGTCACTAGGTCTTGAGAGTGAGTGCCAGGCTTAAAGGATGAATGGGATGTAGTGATGAGGTGCATGTATCATAAAGTCAATACCTGCTGTGACTTCTGACCCCTAATCCACATTTGGTACTCCAGCATCTATTACTGGTTTTAGTCATTTAGTTGCATTACATTTAAGAATGGTTAAAGTAATGTTGACATGGTAAGTGTTGGTGGAATGTTAGGAACTGCTGTGACTCTTAAGTCCAAACTCAAAATTGGAGTTAGTTTAAAGATATTAGCAGCTAGAATGTTTAATGTGGAATCCAGCAGCACATCTACATACTGAATAATGTGGTATAACCTAAACATGGCTCAGTGGTTGGCACTGCTGACGACCCCCTGTTCTGGGTTTGACTTTCTGTGGAGTATGCATGTCTGCTTGGGTTTCCTCACCATACAGGTTGGCATTACACCTGGAGCTGGTTGCTGGCCAGGGTTAAAAATTACCAGTCAGCTGGTCCAAGAGGCTGGGAGATTTGCTTCACTAAGCAAAACAATGGTAATCTATAAAGTGGCTGGTAAAATTTGAACACTCAGGGTGGATGAAAAAGTCTGTGTGCTGGACTATGGCTGCCCACTGCTCCTAATTAGTTGGGATGCATTCCTTGTATGTGTAAATGTACTTAACAAATAATACAATATTACAACAATATATTCTACTTTTGAATGTAAAGTTCAGATGACAGTCGTACACAAATATAGTTAGACTTCTAGGCAACACAAAGTGTCGGTATGCTGTTGGATGATGAAGGAAAGCTGTTAAACGTTTCTGAACAGTTTGAATGATCAGTGAGTGCAGCAGCACTCCAAACACATGACCCTGTTAGATGATTAACTGAGATGAAAATAGGCCCTGTGTGTTCACCATAGACAATATAAGTTGTGTTCTTTAACTTGTTACCCTAGCAGCTGTTCATCTTGTGTTAGGTGAGCACAGCTGGAACGTGACCAGGGCCTTAAACATGACACAATCAGTCATTTATAATGACATAGCAACGGCTCTTTCATTTACAGCTTCTAATTAAATATGTGGAGGAATACTGTGTGTATAGGCAATACGCTCTGTCAACCAGCATTGAATGGTCTCAGCTGTGACTCAGCATAACATCTTTCAGGGTTTCAGCAGTGCATGCACCACCAGCATCATTGCACTTACAGTACATTCATGTTTGACCCTAAACATCTAGATGAATAAACACGAGGTGCATTCCCTGCATTCTCTGTGGAATAAATCAAAGGTATGTAATGTGTACTGCTGTTTTCAGGAATCCATTACGTACCCATTGTTCTCCGTGGTCATCTGCACAAAGTCAGACTTACACATATTCATAAGTGAAAGTTAAATTGCTTTATTAAAATATATTGTGTTGAACAGTGAGCCCTACTATGCCTGGCCATATGGAGAAAATCAAATATACTGTAGGGTTGATAATTGGTGCTTTCACAAAATATGAACACAGTGAGAGTTTAGATAACTAATCATCAGTAATGTGTATATATTGACTAAGTGGGTAAATGGAAATAAAAGAACAGCTAGAACAGTCTGGTGAGTTCAGAAAATGGCGTCGCTTTCCTGTAATGCAGCCTTTAAAACCAGGAAAAAACTACACTTGTGTCATATTACGATAGATATCCAAAATCTAAGACGATATCTAGTCATATTGATGTCGATATGATATCTACAGTGGGGAGAACAAGTATTTGATACACTGCCGATTTTACAGGTTTTCATACTTACAAAGCATGTACAGGTCTGTACTTTTTATCATAGGTACTCTTAAACTGTGAGTGACGGAATCTAAAACAAAAATCCAGAAAATCCCATTATATGATTTTTAAGTAATTCATTTGCATTTTATTGCATGACAAAAGTATTTGATACATCAGAAAAGCAGAACTTAATATTTGGTACAGAAACCTTTTGTTGGGAATTACAGAGATCATACGTTTCCTGTAGTTCTTGACCAGGTTTGCACACACTGCAGCAGGGATTTTGGCCCACTCCTCCATACAGACCTTCTCCAGATCCTTCAGGTTTCGGGGCTGGCGCTGGCAATATGGACTTTCAGCTCCCTCCAAAGATTTTCTATTGGGTTCAGGTCTGGAGACTGGCTAGGCCACTCCAGGACCTTGAGATGCTTCTTACGAAGCCACTCCTTAGTTGCCCTGGCTGTGTGTTTCGGGTCGTTGTCATGCTGGAAGACCCAGCCACGACCCATCTTCAATGCTCTTACTGAGGGAAGGAGGTTGTTGGCCAAGATCTTGCAATACATGGCCCCATCCATCCTCCCCTCAATACGGTGCAGTCGTCCTGTCCCCTTTGCAGAAAAGCATCCCCAAAGAATGATGTTTCCACCTCCATGCTTCACGGTTGGGATGGAGTTCTTGGGGTTGTACTCATCCTTCTTCTTCCTCCACACACGGCGAGAGGAGTTTAGACCAAAAAGTTCTATTTTTGTCTCATCAGACCACATGACCTTCTCCCATTCCTCCTCTGGATCATCCAGATGGTCATTGGCAAACTTCAGACGGGCTTGGACATGCGCTGGCTTGAGCAGGGGGACCTTGCGTGCGCTGCAGGATTTTAATCCCTGACGGCGTAGTGTGTTACTAATGGTTTTCTTTGAGACCATGGTCCCAGCTCTCTTCAGGTCATTGACCAGGTCCTGCCGTGTAGTTCTGGGCTGATCCCTCACCTTCCTCATGATCATTGATGCTCCACGAGGTGAGATCTTGCATGGAGCCCCAGACCGAGGGACATTGACCGTCATCTTGAACTTCTTCCATTTTCTAATAATTGCACCAACAGTTGTTGCCTTCTCACCAAGCTGCTTGCCTATTGCCCTGTAGCCCATCCCAGCCTTGTGCAGGTCTACAATTGTATCCCGTATGTCCTTACACAGCTCTCTGGTCTTGGCCATTGTGGAGAGGTTGGAGTCTGTTTGATTGAGTGTGTGGACAGGTGTCTTTTATACAGGTAACAAGTTTAAACAGGTGCAGTTAATACAGGTAATGAGTGGAGAACAGGAGGGCTTCTTAAAGAAAAACTACCAGGTCTGTGAGAGACGGAATTCTTACTGGTTGGTAGGTGATCAAATACTTATGTCATGCAATAAAATGCAAATTAATTATTTAAAAATCATACAATGTGGTTTTCTGGATTTTTGTTTTAGATTCCGTCACTAACATTTTAAGAGTACATATGATAAAAATTACAGACCTGTACATGCTTTGTAAGTAGGAAAACTTGCAAAATATGCAGTGTATCAAATACTTGTTCTCCCCACTGTATATGTACTGCCCAGCCCTAAGTCCTACTTCCTGCAGCCCTTGAGCTCCTGATTGGCTGATTCCTGTCCTCTAAAAGAGCAATGAGCCTTCATAGCTCAACCAGTAGCCCAGCCTTTAGTTCCATAACAATAAAGACATCATATAGATGATATCCATATAGGCTACAGTAGATCCACAGCTCTGCTGTCCATGGGCTCTGACAGGATTTTCTCTCACTGTGAGGACTGACAACACAACTAACTGTCTACAGTTGAATAACAAGCGCTTTGCACGTTTCAGCATGTAGAAAAGTACATCAAACAGCTTATTTATTTATTTTTTTGCCGTAAAGCAGTTTTTTTTATTGACAAAATGTAATTTACAAAAAATCAGGTAAGCAATGATAGCACGTGAACAACAAGTGCACAGACTTATGAAAATAATAAAATTATATATATATACATACACATTTATAGAAACATACAAAGCAATAAAAAATATAAAAAATAAAAAGTACAAGAAGACATAAATTTACAGTTCGTCAGAGGTTTCAGGGAAAAAAAGCTCTACAGTTTCCACAATTGTAATACTTTTTTGGTTATCCAACGTTCTAATTGACTTCAGTAGGGATTTCAGTTCTATGAGAAAATGTACAAAATTAGGAGATGAGTTAGAAAATGTCTGCTTGTGAATATAGAATTTTGCATACAGAATAACAAAATGTATCATCAAACAGCTTATTTGATACATTCACATGTAAAGTATGACGTAAAGCCAGTAGGTGGCAGTGTATGTATATATATATTTGGGGGCAGTACACTGTCTATGGCAGTACATGATTGAGTTGCAAACTGGAAGATCTCCAAGTGTTTGGCTGATAACAGCTCATTGTCACGAAGCACTTTTATGGTGTGATTAGTTCCTCTGGAAGTCTTTTTTAAAGTGTGAATGATTCGCGTATAAATGATCTAATTAGACATTAGGGAAGTACATTTCCAAACTGCCAAGTTCTTTTAACTATAATTTTGTTACGATAAGAAAAAGATTTATTTTAGTTTACAGCTGAGGGAAAACAACACAGAAGCTCCACATCTACATAGTTTTGCAGTTTTGTGTGTGTGTGTGTGTGTGTGTGTGTGTGTGTGTGTGTGTGTGTGTGTGTGTGTGTGTGTGTGTGTGTGTGTGTGTGTGTGTGTGTGTGGGCGGAGTTTTTCTGCTCCAAGTTGTGAGACTTGTGTCTCTGCAGAGGAGCAGCAGAGTGTTTTGAAGGACGGAGTGGGCCAGAACAAGGTAAATCAGAACAAGGTAAGACATTTAATCCGACATATAGCCTAACGGTTACAAAGTCACAAGTTGAGCTGTGACGCGCTAAATCTTTGTCACTGTAAGTAAAAAAAAAAAAAAAAAAAAAACACCAGGTCGGCAAAAAACGGAGAGAGACGGATGTTTTCTATCACGAGCTTCTGTCCATCCGCTCAGCTGCTCTGATCTCTGCTCAGTCTGCGGGGGAAACGGGACAGTCTCTGGGATTGGCTTGTTTTCGATGAGTGCTACACAACAATCGCTGCTGTTGTTTTATATACCCGAAAAAAATATATATCCTCATGGATCCTCTGCATGGAAGGATGCATGTGTTAGGCTAAATATCTACCTTTGGTGTATCTTTTTTTGTTGTTGTTGCAGTGCGGAATGTAACTAAGTACATTTACTCCAGTAGGTTAACTGTAGCCTACTTAACCCGCATGTTGTCCTCGGGTCAAATTTGACCCGTTTTTAAAGTTTCTGTAGCACAAATTTGGATTTCTTTCATGCAAACGGATGGTTCCATGAAACGCTCTTCACAAGTCACATTAAGGAACAGTTCACTACTAGCATTGACTGTTGGGTGTTTTTATTCAATTTTATAACATTATTCTGACTAAACTTTGACAGTCTGTGATTATCCATCAACATCCTCTGATCTTAAATATTAGTCAAAATAATTCATACTTTCTGCTTTTTTTGAAGCTCAAGTTAGATATAATTCCATACGCTATATAAGGTTTAGTGACCAGAAATAAAAAAAAAAGTGGTAATAAGTTGTTGTTAGTGAACACTGGTGGTAGTGGGGGCAATGTTGCAAAAACGTTGAAAAAAAAAAAACAGCAAAATAAGTGACAAAAATGTCAAAGATGTAAAAACAAAAGTGTTCATTTTCAACAAGGGTTAAGTCCAGATGTTGAGGTATACTTGTACTTGAGTCTTTTCTTGTCGTGGTACTTTCTACTGTGATATTCATTAGTACTTTTACTGCAGTAAAGGATCTGAAAACGTCTTCCACCGCTGGTTGTATGTATAATTAGACTTAAACAATCCAACCTTTGCTCTTTTAGTTGTCAGGCTGATATATTCTATACTCCACAATGTCTTCATGTAGCTGTGTAGAGAGAGCATGTAGTGGCAGTTTGATCTGCTTGACCAGGGATGGATTATGATGGGGTTCATCTGTACAATCTTAGGACTTTTTTTTCCCTTCAGCGAGTACAGGCTATAGCTCGAGCTATAAAGGGTTAAATAATCATTGCTCTACCCAATCATAGATCTATGATTGGGTAGAGCAATGATTATTTAAGAAGGGCGCCTAAGGTTTGTTTTCTCAATAACAACATGTTGTAAACCAAAAAAAAAAAAAGGAGAAGTAAACTCAGATTGACTAACAGATGGAGAAATCTGCCCGGATGCTGACATTTCTTACAGCGCTCAGTCAGGGGTGGAAGAAGTACAAACAGTTTCGCTCCGGCTGTCACAGATTTGCATCAGTCTGCAACTTTTCAGTTGTAAGTTGCCGTCTATGAAGTTGTAGCCAACACAGAAACAGCTGCGTAACCCCACTGCATACAGCGTCTGCTCCACATTTGAATAAAAATTGGATTGGAACGACCCTTCCATTGTTCCCTCCAGGGGTGGAATATAACTAAGTACATGTACTCAAGTACTGTACTTAAGCACAAATTTCAGGTACTTGCACTTTACTTGAGTCTTTTCTTTTCGTGCCACTTTCTACTTCTACTCTGCTACATGTGCAGAGAGAAATATTGTACTTTTTACTCCACTACATTCATCTGACAACTTTAGTTACTAGTTACTTTACACATTAAGATTTCTGCACCCAAAACACATGTAGTTTATAAAATCTGATGTTTTATTATAGGGCTGAGCTTTTTGGAGAAAATCAAACATCACGATATTTTTGACCAAATACCTCGATGTCGATATCGCAACGGTATTGTAGTGTTGACTATTGGTGCTTTCACAAAATATTTACACAATGAGATTTTTGATAAATAATCATCAGTAATGTTGATATAATGACTAAGTGGGTAAAAGCAAATAAAAGAACAGCTAGAACAGTCTGGTAAGTTCAGAAAATGACGTCGCTTTACTGTAATGCAGCCTTTAAAACCAGGAAAAGACAACACTTACACCATATTACGATTTCCAAAATCTAAGACGATATCTAGTCTCATATCACGATATTGATCTAATATCGATATATTGCCCAGCTCCATTTTATTATATTATATGAAACTAGCCAACAATAAAATGGCCTACAAGTCCAGCTGAAATGATTAGACCATTAAACACACAACTGTTTGGATCCTTCACTTTCTAAAATGGGAGGATTGTCCTTTACTTTTAATACTTTAACTACACTTTCCTGATAAAACTTAAAGTACCATTTTCAATGCAGGACTTTTACTTGTAATATAGCATGTTCACAGTGTGGTATTAGTACTTTTACTGAAGTAAAGGACCTGAATACTTCCTCCACCGCTGGTTCCCTGTAAGGTGATCTGAGCTGGGGTCTGGAGCCTGGCGCCATGGCCCACTACCTGGGCTACTTCACCGCTGTGGGCGATGTCCAGCCAGTCCGCCTGGAGGAGGAGGAGCTGCACGTGACCAGCGCGGAGCTGAGTCCCGCCACGGGGCAGTTCCCCGCCACGCCGACCTTCAGGGAGTCCCTGCAAAGGCTCTACGGCTCCGAGCGCTTCCAGGTAGGCCGCCCTGCTTTCAAGTGATCCGTCATTCTATGATCCAGCATTTCATGGTCTCTCCACTGTGATGTCACTGATGTGGGTGCAGATGTGGGAGCAGACCTGTCATTTCTAAGGGACATCTTCAAGGTGCTTGTTTTGTCCAACAGTGGTCCCAAACCCAAATATATTCAATTCACAGTGATATAGAGAGAAATATGTGATGCAAACAAAATATATATATATATATATATATATATATATATATATATATATATATATATATATATATATATATATATATATATATATGCGCGTGTGAGAGAGTGAGAGAGAGAGATATTTATCTATATTTATATATCTATATTTCCTGGTAGAGAAAAGCATACACGTTTGTCATATATTATAAGCGCACATTTGTTCTTGGTCTATAAAGGTGCTGTAGGTAGGATTGTGAAGATCCAGGACTTAGCCAAAAAATGTGAACATCAACAACTTCTCAGTCCCTCCCCCCTTTCTGCTAAAGCCCAAAACGGTCTCCTAAGTCCCTCCCCCCACATGGGAGAATGAATGTGTGTGCATGAGCAGTGATTGACATGCAGTTAGACACCCCCCACCCCTGGCCCTGATTGGTGCACCTGAACAGGGAGCTGTGGATTTTTGCAAATTGCACTACAGGCTGTAGATGATGGCGTGCTTTAACACAAACAGTTTTTACTGAAATAACTGTCCAGAATCTGAAACTTAAAGTTGACTAACAAAACTAATCAAACAAAATAAAATAAGCTCTCCTTTCCGTCTCATGTCATGTTCCCATACCTCGTTACCACGGTCGGAAAAAAAAACCTGTGACCTCGCTGTGCTCAACACAGCTGTATCAATCAGCACGTTTAAATCAACTTTGTCCTCCCCCAGCGCCACACACACACACACACACACACACACACACACACACACACACACACACACACACACACACACACACACACACACACACACACACACACACACACACACACACACACACACACACACACAACCACACACAATTCTCCTCAGACTCAGCAGTGACATCACTGGAGGACATTTATCAGCCTCTTGTGTCTCCATCTGGACACACCGTTTTCTCCCCAGCACTTTTTGTTTATTTTGTATAAATATATGTAACATGATTGTAGAAGAAATAGATGCTGCTATGAATTGAGGCGTATCAGAGATTTCAGTTTACAGAAAAATGCTGATTATTTTATTGGAATTTTATTTTAAATTATTATTATTATTATTATTATAACTTTATCTTTTGTGATAAATGTTATCATCTGTATTTGACTGTTCAATGTCCCATGCTTATTAAAAGAAAAAATACTGGCAATTCATATCTATGTTCCCATCCCTGCATAACAATATAGAGCAGCTTTGATGGTGCCTTGTGTTATAATGCTCCAAGACATGTTTTATCTGTTACACAGTGAATATTAAACTTAAGCTTAACTTAACCCTTGTGTGCTCTTCCCTTTGACCATAAAAAAAATTGTTTTTTTTTCCCCATCTCAACATTTTTGTTGCTTTTGACAAAGTTATTTCATGACGTTTTTTTTTTGTTTTTTTTACGGTTTTGGTCACTATTTTCAATAACATTTTTTAGCTTTTTTCCAATGTCTTTGTCCCATTGAAAACATTGCTGTTTTCAATGTTTTAGATAGTGACGGTCAAATGAAGCTTCGTGAACCATTGTCTTTATTTTCTGAGCTCACTAGATGGCGCTCTCTGTTCAAAGAAAAGGTTAAAGGAACGGCAATTCAATTTGTGTTTTCAACCCTTTGGTTGGTTCACGTAGCTTCATTTCATTTCCTTTCACTTCACTAGTTTTAGACTCTTTTTCCCCCTACATTTTGTCACTTTTTCAATGTTTTTGACGCTTTCTTCTGGTGTTTTTGAAGTTTTTTTTTTCATCGATTTTGTCACATTTTCCAAAAAATGTTTACCCTTATTTCGACTTCCTTTATTTCGGATATAAAAAAAACAACTTCGAAAAAGGGGCAAATTTGACCCAAAGACAACATGAGGGTTAAAAGAATCGCAAATCGAATTGTAATCGCAATATTTGGCAGAAAAATAGCAATTACATTCTCTTCCCCAAATCGTTCAGCCCTACTTTGCTTTCAGGTGGTGGTGGTGTGTTTGGTCATCCTGGACGCCATCTTTGTTCTGGCCGAGCTGCTCATTGATCTCTCTGTTATCAAGCTGGACCATGGCCACCTTGCTCCGGAGGTGAGACACAGATTAGTCCACTGACTCCAAGCACACTCACCAGTTGACCTGTGTGTAAACCATGGACTGACCCGTGGTTCTCTGCAGGTGTTCCACTACCTGAGCCTGGCTGTTCTCACGTTCTTCATAGTGGAGCTGTTCGGTAAGCTGTTTGCCTACCGCCTGGAGTTCTTTCAACACAAGTTTGAGGTGTTTGATGGTTTGGTGGTGGTGCTGTCCTTCGTGTTGGACGTTGTGTTCATCTTCCATGAAGACGAGTTTGTCGGGACGGGCCTGCTCATCCTGCTGCGACTCTGGAGGGTGGCCCGAATCATCAACGGTCAGTAACGCTCTGCCTACACGTATTTATAGGGTGTTTCTGTTTTGAGGTGTTTGGTGTTATAAGCCCCCAACATCGCCTTCCAAGCAACGCAGCAATGGTTATGTTTAGGGTTAAGGTTAGGGTTAGCTGCCTGGAAGGCGACGTTGGAGGCTTAAAACACCATCGAGCCTGTTTTGAAAGGTGTTATTTTTTATTTGGGGATGGCGGAGGGGGGACTCTTGGCAGACACATTGCACCTAAAGGCTTGGACATACTTACCGCGAACAGCTATGGATTTGTACCATGTTGGATCCATTACTACAGCTGAGGGTCTGCGTCTGTCTGGCGTTCCATGCATGCACATTTCGTGTTTGATGAATGTGTTGCAGGTATCCTGGTGACAGTTTGAATGTGTTGCAGACCATCCTGGTGACAGTTTGAATGTGTTGCAGGTATCCTGGTGACAGTTTGAATGTGTTGCAGACCATCCTGGTGACAGTTTGAATGTGTTGCAGACCATCCTGGTGACAGTTTGAACGTGTTGCAGACCATCCTGGTGACAGTTTGAATGTGTTGCAGGTATCCTGGTGTCGGTGAAGAACCGTGCAGACCACAAGCTCCACAAGCTGAAGGAGAGCTATGACCACCTGGTTGAGAGAGTCACACAGCTGCAGGAGCGCAACGACAAACTGGTCAGTCCTTCCAGCTGCTTCATAGCACATCAGGCAGGCTCACATTTACTACGGGGTGGGAAAGAAGTTCAGCGTATGAGGTTCCTGACACACTCGAGCAGAGATTAATATCATATAAAGGAGTGTATACGTGTGATGCCCTCGGGGCCACGGCTGTGATTGAGGATATTGAGACATTTTAAGGTAATTTGGCAACCAGGGGCCTTTATATCCTACATTTAAAGACATACACCTGGTGTGTATTCAATCAGCTTAAACAGTAGAAGTATTTACATTTGACAGAAAAAAATAATAGCGGCTTCAATTTTATTTCAGCTCATTAACTGTTTGACAGAAAAAACGAGTTCATTACAAGTTATGTTTTATTTTTGTAGCCCTGGTAATTGGTTTTATCAGTCATGATGACATCGTATCAAAGTAAAAGCTCAGGTCTCAGAGTGCTAAAAATAAATAAATGTCCAACGGGGGGAATGAACTGTAGCACTCAGACGGTCAGACAGGTTGTGCGTGACGCATCTTCCCTGCACAAAACCTTTGGGGAATCTGGACACACGGATTTCTAAAATCACAGTACTTTACCAGAAACAGCCAGTGGTGAAAGAAGCATTCAGATCCTAAAAGGTAAAAGTACTCAATGCAGAAAAAACCCTCACATTTTAGAAACGATCAAAACTGTTCTGTCAATCAACTAAGTGTTTAATGGTCTAATCATTTCAGCTGGACTTATAGGCCGTTAGTTTTATTTATAACTATGTATGTGTTATGAGCAACAATCTTAATGTGTAAAGTAACTAAAGCTGTCAGATGAATGTAGTGGAGTAAAAAGTACAATATTTATCTCTGAAAGTAAGAGTAGAGTAAGAAGTAGAAAGTGGCATGGCAGGTACAGTATTTGAGTAAATGTACTTAGTTACATTCCACCACTGGAAAAAGCTTAAGACAGAAATCTATGAACTTTGGGCTACACAATTGGGGGTGGCAGTAGCTCAGTCCGTAGGGAGTTGGGTTGGGATCCGGAGAGTCGCCCCCCCTCCCCCAGAATGAGGTCCAACAACCGACTGACTCTTGTCTCCGTGTGTCTCTGTCCGTCTCAGGAACAGGAGAACCAGAGACTGGAAGCCCTCCTGAAGAAGCACGCCACAGACTCCTAACTCCTGGAGCCTGCTGCTGTGGAGCTACTCTTCAATCTCATTTATATCACCTACCTTTGGGCACTCTGGGCATGATGAACTTTACTTTTAGACCTGATTTCATTATTCCTTAACCATTACTACATTACCTGAAGAGAAATATATATATATTTTAATATCTGTATCAGTAGATCCATATCCGTGTCAAAGGTTATGTCGAATGAATGTCAGATGCCATCACTCCATAAAGCCACGATGGCCTCAATTTCTAAATAAATATTGGAAACATTCCTCACACTGATGACTTGTACATAAAACTAGATGTGCGTCTGCTTAGTGACATTTCAAAAAGAATTTTATGTTGTGTAAAATAAGAACATGTCAATAAATGATGTGATTTCATTTATTAAAAAAATATGTTAAATCTTTTTACAAACATTGTATATAAATTATATTCACACAATCTACAAGAACACAGTGATCATACAAACAGTGCTTGCAGTCAAAGCGGTGTGTTTGGTCAAATGGACCTGACACTTGGTGAGTGGAATCCACGCGGAGCGTTCAGACAAAAGGGAAGAAGAAGTCAAAGGGCAGTCTGGCGTTGATGGTGGGTGTGGCTCTGGAACCAGGAAGAGCAGCAGCAGAGACTGGAACGAAGGCCACTGAGCTCCTGACGGACAGGATGCTGCTGCCTCCAGACAACATGTCCTGTGGGAGGACACGACAGGCAGGCAGACAGTAGAAATCATTAGATTGCCCATGCATCTTTTTGATTTTTTTTTTTTTTCCTTCGCAAAAAGCTGCCAGTATTTATGTAAGAGCGAGTCTTACCAAACTGGTGGTGTTGGTTTGGATGACTTCTTTGATGCTCACAATCTGAGCTTGGGCGTTCACCAGGGATCCGTATTTAGTCCATTCAACTTCTAAATGAAGTGACAATGGGAGGCTGCAACTCTGTGCTTCCTGCAAAACACACACACACACACACACACACACACACACACACACACACACACACACACACACACACACAAATGATTTGACAAACAATTATGTTACGAAAGCAAAGCAGTTTCTATTGAGATTCTTATATTAATTATAGACACTTGCAGCTAACTCGTAATAATTCTACATATAATATATAATAATAATAATATCAGTGCAATATTGTAGTCACTCCCTAATCTCCCTCGTGCTCTGAACCTCTTGCTTATTCTTTTAATTTCCTCTTATTAACGCTCACCAGTGTTCAGTTAATTTCAATTTGATTCAACACAACATACCCAGATTTACTGGCTTGCAAATGTGCGTGTGCATCTCAATAAAAGGTCTTTAATTTCATGCTAGCACAAATCTGGGCCTCCCGCCTTAGCCATTAACCAATAACAATAGCCTGGACATTTTCATATATTGAACTGTGACTGTTGAAACTCCATTCTTTTTGGGGCGAGAAGAGACAGAAACAGAAACCCGCTGACTGTGGATTCTCAAACCGGAAAGATCCTTGTATACAAGTTCTAATTGTTATTCCAGCTTTAATAAACCACCTTAAATGAGATAAGTTGTCTTCTGTCCTAACTGACCAACTGGACCACGTCAGCTGAGAGCAATATTCTAAGCCAGTGTTTTGTTGTTAGCAACACAGATTCTAAAAATGAAAGGACGTTTCTGTCAACATGCAGTATCTTGACTTTTTTTCGATCTAAGGAAAAAAAATCCAGCATCTCGACTCTGAATTTTGAATTGGAATCCAGAGCGGACGTGACCTGGAGATTGACTGAAGTCACAGAACAAACTGTAAAAACTGCACTCAATCTGCAAAAAGTAGTGAATAGCAAAGTGGGCTCAACCACCTCAGACAGTCAATACAGGTCCAAGTGTGCAAATGATATAAGTAATGAAAGAAGGGAAATGAAATAAACAGATAAATGGAAGAAAAATGATTAAAATTAGGGTTGTGCCGATGGACGATACCATCGTCCATCGTGATGTCGGCCAGCCATCACGATGGACGATGGTATCGGTGTGTGAGCTAGAATGCACATCTGTTCATGTGCGCTGCAAGAGTTATGTTTCTGTTTTTTTAATTTCGTTATTCAGCTTAATCTCAGTAATGATGGTATATTAGGTTATTACTGTTGCTCTGTTAAAGGCAAAAGTTCCACTGTCACGCAGAGCACGGACATCTGCACCGCAGTTAAGTGAAAGTAGGTCAAATTGTAATTTATTGCCCATAGCAGGCTGCACCCCCCCGCCGATGACGATATCATCGTCCATCACGATGTTTTACTGTAAACATCGCCAACTGCCAATTTAGGAGACATCGCCCAACCCTAATTAAAATAATAAAAACTAAATATTAAAGAAATGCAAAAATAGAAAAAGTTGTAGAAATGAAACATTAGACTTGATGTTTGGACTCTAAACTGTGCTCCAATTGTGTTCCACATGTATGAATGTATTACTCCCTTTTGCTTAGGCCTGCTGTAATTATGGATGTTATGTAATTTATTTTATTTTAATATTTTAACCATTGCATTTTAGGATGCCTATTGGCCGGGGACTACAGCTGGAACTTAGCCGTAGAGGCTAAAGCTGCTCCTTTTACTGCAGAGTTAATTAAAGGGGACTGTATTATACACGGATAAACTAAACAAACACAAACTGTCCGAAATAAAATGGCACTGAAATGTTTAAGATATTGGACCAGACTCGAGACTGTGCTCACCCCGGGGTTGAAGTTGTTCTTGATCGGCACCCAGTCCAGTGGATAGTCTAACGGGGAGTTCCCAAAATAAGCCACATACTGGGCCTGCCTTGGTCCTCTCAGAACATCCAGAAGCAGCTGAGAGACCAGCGAGCAGTTGGCAGCGTCCTCCAGTCTGCGGGGACAAGACAAGTCAGATGCACATATGTAGAAGACACACAGCGATCAGACGTCAAGAGTGTGAAGCCGTCCTGCCTTAATGTGCAGCCGGACACGGAGTCCACCCCGAACAGGACCGGGGAGCGCTGGTGTGGTCCCTGCAGACAGTCCTGGTCCTCTGCACTGTAAAGCAGAGACAGGGTGTCTCTGCGGTCCACGCTCCGAGCAATCCCCGTGACCACAGCTGTTAAGGACAAATTCATCGGAACGCCACCAGTTCTCATCAAACACACTCACAGTATCCTTACTTTACACTAGTATACACTATAGCACCCTGATTCACAGTAGCCATGTTTCAATCTACACGCTTTAATGTGAATTACGTAATATTGAATGAAAAATGTCTTGTGGAAACAGTCAAATTTGATTGAATTTCATGACACATCGACAGAAAGTTTGTACGTTCGATCTCATCGGATTTTCTCTTAATCGGTAAACAGCTTATGTGATAAATGCTGATGGAAACGTTATTTCCCAAATAAATATGAATATAAATATGAATTGCGATTACGTTTTAGGTGATTTTATGGTTGCAACTCACCATAAAACAAAGAAGAAGTTTAATTTATTTCCGTAACGTATTTCTGCTTTCTTTGCAGACACGGCGGGTGTCAACGAAGACCCATATGAGTGGACTAACGAGGAGACGAGACACGTTTTAAATTTAACTTACGAGCAAAATATAACATTTTAGATAGCTGTCGTCTGGCATTTGCATGCATCTGCATCACCATAGCGATGTTGTGATAGCGTTGTTGTCTGATTATAGCTTGATATGTCGCCATCAGCTGGCACAAAAGCACTATGACAACTTGTGCAATATTACTCGTCTGTAGGTAGACAGTGCTAAATGTTAGCTTGAATGTTGTGAGATTCAGTGTGAAAATCAATGGAAACACCTTAAAAAGTATCAAATCTATTCCATATACCAATTTGACCGCAAAACAGCACGTGACGTCATTACACACAGGTTTTTATTGGCTTTAAAGCCGTTGGATGGAAACACGCTTTCACCGGCTTTATTCGCATGAATGCTTTTAGCGAACTTCAGATCATTCGACTGACAAGTAGATGGAAACATAGCTAGGGCCCTATTTTAACGATCTAAGCTCACGGCGTGAAGCGCATGGCGCAGGTGCGTTTAGGGCGTGTCCAAATCCACTTTTGCTAGTGACAGCAGAAAAAAGGGGCCGTGCGCCGGGCGCATGGTTTAAAAGGGTTGTACTTAGTGTCTTCATTAATTTGTAGGTGTGTTTTGGGCGTAACATGCAATAAATCAATCAGAGTGTCGTCTCCCATTCCCTTTAAAAGCCAGGCGCGTTTGTACCTTGGCGCATTGCTATTATGATGGCGGATTTGCACCGTAATATTTTTATTTGTAATCCTTTGTGTGCTGCTGCGCTTCCCTGTGTGTGTGTGTGTAGCAAGCATAGTGTGCGCACGCTGTGCACGAACCTAGGCCCATTTTACTAATGCACTGCTAAAATAACAATGAAATGCTGCGCTACTGACTTTAGACCAGGTTTTTGTTGGTCAATGGCACGATCACTTCTCGCTGCCTCAAGATAGCAATACGCCAGGAATGTGCCTGAACACACCTCCCTGTAAGACCAGCACACCCATGGGCGCACAGATGGGCGCAGGTGCATTTGCTATTTAAGCGACGTGGGCGCTGGACGGGAAACTGACAACTGCGTCGGAGTTAAACTAGCAAAGACGCATGCGTCGGGCTTTGCGCTGCGCCGGGTGCAAGATAGTGACCCTAGTGTCTACTGGTCAAGGGGAGGGAGCTCCAGCAGCGTGCAGGCGAAGGTGAAGGATATTCTGCTGTTCTTGTTCCAGACACAAGAGGTAGTCCAACCACATAACCTGGATTTCCACTGTAGTGGACGGCCACGTCCTCCCGACCCTCCTGGTTCAAAGACACAACATAAAGTACATCACTCGCATTTACTCTCTAAAACAAAACACGTTTTCATTTTTTCACAGTTATAGGATGTTATGCACAGGACGTCTTTTTTTTTTTTTTTTTACTTAATCAGAGTCAGAAAAACATGTGTGTGGGAGCCTGATCCCTCCCTGGAGCTCCCGGCAGCCTGAAATCATTCTGACTCTTTTTGTTTTGTTTTTTTAAAGCAATTTCATGAGTAAATACTGTATACTTAGAGTGGACATATGCTCAGTGTCAAGCCGTGGGTGGAGCTACTCAGATGGGGGGGGGGGGGGGGGCGGGGTATCTAATGAGCATGCATGTGACAGAGGAAAAGGAGGACAAAAGGAACCCTGCGTGGCTAACACTCCGTGAAACACAGTCGATTTGTTGTTGAGACACTACCTGAGCAAATGTGATCTGGAACTCCTGTTCCAGGGACAGAGCTGCTGCACGGACAAATCCAAGTACCAGAGACACCGTCACATTCGCAACCTTGCCAGCCGGGTCGTACTTTATCACATAGGCAACCTACGGAGACAAACATGTCTAAATGGTCCAGCCTACAGTGACTTCTTTTATTTGCAAGAGTTTTCATTCTATGTCCATACTTTCAGCTAAACTGTCCTGGCTGGCTGGGTGGCTTGTGGCTCGGCTCGTGGCTCGGAGGATTGGCGGATCAATCCCAGGCTCCTCCGGCCACATGTCAATCTGTCCCTGAGCAGGACACTGAATCCCAAGTTGCTCCCCGGATGATGTCTGTATAGCTGTCCACTGCTCCCAATACTTAGGATGGGTTAAATGCAGTAATAATATTTCACTACATTGTACTGTGTGTATGTGACGATTAAGAATAAAGTTTGATCCTTTGTATGACCTGTGGTGTCTATATTCTGTTAAACAAGATGAAGTGATTAAATATACCGTCTCGTATTTACACACTTGTAAATATAATAAAAGGTAGAGACTTCAGCAGGTACCTTCAGGTAACTTTATTCAACTCTGGCGACCAGATCAACAACTGCCTGTAAGGACCTCTACACGCTACTGAATATAGGCAGAAGGTGTCTACAGATGCCTTAATGTAATTATTAATATCAAACGCAATAATCACCTATAAATATTACATCCCCGTCCTTAAAAATAAAGTGCTGATTAGCGGCGTTTTTCACAGCCTGGAAGGGTAGGTAAAACTCTCTGTAGCGTAAACATTCTTTGAACAGGTAAACAGTCTTAGCACACTAAATACTGCAACATAGAATACATCGGTACTCTAACACTCCTGTCAGATATTCCTGTCAGAACCAGAATTTCACTTGCGATGAAATGTACAGCTATGTGCCAAATAGCGTAATAAAGTGATTACACAGATTGGCTCATGCGTCGACTCACCTGCAGCACCACATGAGCACAGAGGCTTGGCTTCAGCAGGACGGGGCGGAGCTTCTCTCCCCCGCTGTCCGCCAGCTCTGTTTGAGTCCCGTCTACAGACTGCAGGACGACTGAAGACACCTCCACGGGAACAGCCTCAGCAACCACACACACACACACACACACACACACACACGCACGCACGCACAGATAAGACTGCAGCTCTGTGTGTGCTCTCCCAACAGGACTGGCATTTTGTTTATGTTGCTTAATTGGTCAAACTCGGGACGTTTGTGTTTCATTTTGGGAAAATATTCAGTTCGGACTGGCTAGAGTCTTGTGCATTCTATTAGAAAGTTCCTCTTTGGGGAGCCATGGTTGTTTGTATCGGTCGGTCTCGATGGAAAGGTTGTGCTCCCTGGGTCTGTGCTCACTGTCAACTTTATTAACATTTAGGCCAGATATTTTGCAGATTCATCCTCTGCTCTCATTTAGCTCACTGCAGAGTGTTGACTCGGGAAAGCCACGCTTGCTTTGGTGCGGACTGAAACATCTCGACAGCTGCTTGATTGGTCGCCATGACATTTTGTACACATGTCCATGTTCCCCTCAGGATGAATTGTAATCACTTTGGTGATGCTCTGACTTTTAATCTAGTCTAGCCAACACTGGGTCAAAAATGGAATGTGTCTGGCCCTGATGGCTCACCTGGTAGGGTGTGCGCCCCATGTACCAAGGCTCAATCCTAACCACATTGGCCCAGGGTTCAATTCTGACCTGTGGCCCTTTGAGGGTGTGGCTTATATTACCTGTGTCAGTCTTTGATTGTTGATTTAAAGAAGGCCTGAGGGCCGAAAACATTATCGGAATAAAAAGACAAATGCACATGGAGCCACAGTGTGTGACACTTTTTTTTCTTATTTTCAAGTAAAAAAACCATCTCCAACACTACCAGTATGGCTTGGCTAAATAGCATGCGGTGATGTAAAGTGTGGTGTCAACGCAAATGTGACATTAACTGAAGACTTCCTTCTTCTCGGTAACAGAGCATCCAGTCATTAGAGAAACATTTCCTGTGCTGCCATTGCAGCAGTTACCCTCAACCTGTTGCACTACACGCACGTGACTAAACTTCCCCCAAACCACCGGCCCTGAGCCGGGAGCTCTTTACGGGATTTGGAGTCTCTATTGGGAACTAAAACCAGCTCGATGGTGTTTTAAGCCCCCAACATCGACTTCAAGGCATCTAACCCAACCCTAACCATTGCGCCTTCCAGGCAGCGCTGCCTGGAAGACGTTGTTGGGGGCTTAAAACACCAAACACCCTAAAAGCATCCGTGCATCCGCTGACAGATAAAGACAACGGCAATGTCAAATATTGTGTATTAACTTTGATGTTTCAAGAAGTTTTATATGACGTTGTAGCATTTAACTTGATTCTAACTTGACTTGGATTAAAATAGTTGTCAATTTTCTGTAAATCAACTTATTAACTGACAGATCGTTTCAGAGTTACACAAAACGACATACGTACTTACTGCTGCGTCGTATAACTCAAAGTGGTTAGAGAAAAGTTGCCTGTGCTCACGTTGCAGCAGTTAACCTCAACTTGTTGCACTGCGTGTGTGTGTGACATGCTTTTTGAGGCCTGTCAAAAGGAACGTCAGTGTCTTGCCAAATGTCCGGGTTAGGCAGGTCATGTAACGGCGTGTGAGCGGTTTTAACACAGACTTTTGGTGCAGCTCCTTAAGTTATTTTGTCCCAAAACGTCCTCACAACACCAGCACTGAGCTGGGACGTCATTATGGGATTTGGAGTCTCTGCTGTGTCAGCTGACGATAAAGACAACTATCTACATTACAATACACATATGCACTATCCAACTACAACTAATATCAAGTAGTGTGAGGACACCATGGAGAGACTAGAACACACATATGAATGCATTTTTCTGTATTCCATGTGTTTCAAGAAGTTTGTTATGCTGATTCTGACCTGGCTAACAATTTATCGTTATCAAAATCAACTAATTGACTGACGGATGGTTTCAGAGTTAAATAAAAAGGTAGCCATACTTACTGCTGCGTCTTTATTCTTCCCCTGTGGAGTGGAAAAGATCTTTGAATTAACATCAACTATAAGCATTTCCAATACAAACATCCACCTTAAGCCTTTGGTTTACACTTCTGCGTAAAATCGACGCCGTGGCTACGTACATAGGTACGTGGAGATACCGACCCTACGCCGTAACCTGGCGTGCACCTCTCGAAAACATGTAACTACACACAGGATTTTATTGGCTTTAAAGCCGTTGGACGGAAATACACTTTCACCAGCTTTATTCGCGTGAATGTTTTTAGCGAACTTCATGCTACGTTTACACGTGGCCGGCTATTTTCATAAACGGACATTTCACCCTCTCCGTTTTCAGAAAAGTGTTTGTTTACACGTACCCGTGTATATATGGTGTCAAGAGCACGCCAGGCCTGTAGGTGGCAGTGTAACGAGAAGCTCAAGCCCACGTTAGCCAATCAGAATCCCGAAAATAGCAACAACAACAATGAATCACTTCCTCTCTCTTCTCTTCCTCACTTCCTCGGCTGCCTTAACCTCCGTTTGTCTCAGTTTACACGCAAACGTGCAAACGAAGTTTTCCAAAATCTCCACTTTGGCCGGAGTTTTTTTTTTAGAAAGAATCGTTTTCTGTGATAAAAACAGGGTTTTTGTGTAAATGAGAGGCCAAACCGCACGAAAATATCTGTGTCTTCCCTTCGCCTCAGATCATTCAATTGACAAGTGGATGGAAGCATAGCTACTGATGGTGCCGGAGAGTGTTTGGGAGGGGGGGGGCAGAGTCACTCACAGCACACAGCTGGATGGAAGTGTAGGTGTCCATGCTGAGGGCCGGCAGAGAGCTGCAGTCCCGCTCCAGGACCACACGCCGGGAACAGCGACTGCTCCGATCCTTCAGGAACGCTGCACAGACAAACCTCTTTTAAGCATGTTTGAAATATGAAATTACAACGATAAGACGATAAAGAGGAGTCAGAATATTCCTTTAACAAATAACCGATTATAACACAACTATTTAAGATCAAATCATCTTCGATCAATGTGATTAAACAAAAGCGGTATGCTGTTTTAGGTGGATTGAATGTTTGAAAAGATCCAATCAGTGAGGAGCATTTAAAATAAAGCACTGGGTCATTGTCTGAGACTAGCATCAGATTCCAATACACTTGGCATATATTAATACATGAAAGTTATAGTCACATTCCAATTTAAATGTATTTTTACTAATAAATAATCATGTTCACAATAAAATAGGCCCCCTTTTGGCTGGCTGCACATACTGAAGCTATGGAACGCAGCACAGGTAATGTTAGCCTACACTACCAGCTAGCACAGGCTACTGCTTTTGCTTAATGATAAAGAACGACACACAATGACACAAACTAACTAAACAATGGAGATGGAGGCAGTGGCGGAGCAGCACCTCCTGTATTCTGCCAGGTAAAATGGCTGGTTTTGTCAAAGGAGTCTGGTGGCTTATATATATATATATATATATATATATATATATATATATATATATATATATATATATATATATATATATATATATATATATATACACACACACCTAATTCAGCTTTAGTTCTGCAGAAGCTTTGTGTGAAACTACTGAAGTTACTGAACAGAGGGCAAATGTCTGACATGAAGCATCTTTTACTCTGACTGATTATTAGCAGCATAAAAGGCTCCGGCTGCTGAGAGAACAGCTGCATTTTAACATCTGTACAGGTCAATGTGTTTGTCTGATAATCAGATTCAATTAAATCTTAATTTCAGATAAACATGGCTGTGTAACTGACATCACTGACGACACTCTACTTGTGGTACCGTCGCATTTTTAGCATTCCTCGTTATCCCATAACGGTCCCAGTTGGGCCACAGTGCAGTGAGGAGACGTTACCTGCAGGACTGGTGTCCACACAGTCAGCAGTGAGACCAGGAGCTGGCAGCCAGAACATGGCTCTCTGTCCACTCTGTCCTGCTGTCAGCATCACATCCCCAAACTGAAAGCACAAACCATCAGCAGCACATGAGAATGAATCCGTTTGAGTGGAACAGAGACGGACGAACGGAGACTCGCCTGGTATCCAGACGAGGAAGGGAGCTCTGCGGTGTTCTTCTCTGAGCCAAAGATAAAGCCGGTAAAGTCTTTAAAGAGCGAGTCAAAGCTGCTGGCAGTTGGAAGAGCAGGAGCGGGATGCGAAAACCCATCAACACCTAGACGCGACAAATAGTCAGGAGCAAGATCAGAAAGTACTTTGTGACATGGCTGCATTCTGTTTCTGGTCTACATCAACCCACAAGTATAACATTCTGCACAATATACACCAGCCTTATCCTTTACATTCAGCATTAAGGTTCGTTAAAATCTACTAATTGACCAATGGGTGTAAGTCTGGAGTAATAAGCGACAGTTTCTTACGAAAGGCTTTATCCCCAGGTCATTTCTAATCCAAATGAACACCATGCATGACTTACGGTTCTGTGACTGAATGCAGAAGATGTCATAATTAGTCTCCTTCCGGACAGACGACTGCAGCTCCGAGTAGCCATCTATTGTGCTCGCTAGAGAGTAGGACGCTACATCGCGGCTGCACAGCTGCTTTGGGCCACTGCAGACAACAGAATCAACAGCAGGGATGAGCCTGAGCTTACACTGGATGCAGACAGATGTCACTGAGTAAAGCTGTCAGAAACAGGCGGTTCATACTGATAACGGACAAACAAGGTAATTCAATCTGTCCCCAAGCAAGCATATCATTTATCATGATTGTGTAAACCGTGCCTCGGGAATTATTCTAGCTTCAAATCTTTCATCAACTGAATGTATTTACTTGCTAAAATCAGAGAGTGTGTACTGCAGAGAGAACCAGCATTATTACAGACATGCCTTTACTTCTACTGTTTATATTTTAGGAAGAGGTGATCCTGTTTTAACTTGCTGTTAAAGCGCCCATATTATGCTCATTTTAAGGTTCATAATTGTATTTTGAGGTTTTACCAGAATAGGTTTACATGGTTTAATTTTCAAAAGAAACACCATATTTTTGATGTACTGCACGTGCATGTGCTGCAGCTCCTCTTTTCACCCT
Source organism: Gymnocephalus cernua (assembly GCA_023631565.1). Taxonomy (NCBI): domain Eukaryota; kingdom Metazoa; phylum Chordata; class Actinopteri; order Perciformes; family Percidae; genus Gymnocephalus; species Gymnocephalus cernua. The sequence goes on from CM042435.1 coordinate 17,338,264, forward strand.
GCGTGTTGAGCTCTCTGTTTTAGCTACAGAGCGAGACATCGCACTTCTGTACCATCTTTGTTGGGAGTCGCACATGCGCAGTAGCTAGGTAAGGACCACATTAGCTAGTCAGGTCAGTTACAAGGCAGGATTAGCCGGGAGACTTCTTCTAAACGAGGGCACACTTCCAACTTTGCGTGGAATACCTGCAGATGAGGGACATGTAAGTAGTTCTTTTGTAGATTATGGTGAACTAGTAGGTTTTGTAGCAGTGTTTTGCCACGTCACACTCACCACTCTGCTGCTCTCACTTTCTCACTAATAGTGTTCATTTGTATTAATAATAGTAATTAATTTGTTGTCACTGAAACAACACACATATCATATTCAAAGCCTCCTAAAGGGGGCGTATCCCTCCCTAACCGGCTAGGCTTTTCCTTTCAAAAGTAAGCAGAAGAGTTGATTTTCACTGACATAAGAGTGTAAGTAATTAGAATGAATTTGGGACTTATAAACATTATTTATCTTAAAAGGAGAAGCTCAGAGCAGCAGAGTTGTACTCCTCAATGTTTCTATGAACAGCTGCTCTTTATGTAAATAGTTTCTGTTTCCTGTTTTTTTTATAGTGGCAACGCGTCACGCCTCCTGGATACTTATGAATCATTACTGATAATGAATAATTGGCACTGGAGCTTATGACAGACACACAGAAGGCTAGTAGGCAGCAGGACGTGTGTGTCCCTGTCACTTGCTGCTGTAACAGTCATTTCCCAGTTTGGGATTAATGAAGTCCATCTATCATCCATCTATCTATCTTTCATCTATCAATCTATCTATCTATCTATCTATCTATCTATCTATATTTCATCTACTTTATCTATCTATCTTTCATCTATCTATCCATCCATCCATCATTCCATCCATCCATCCATCCATCCATCGACTGGACTTGCCTGACAGTGTCCACTGAGCAGCCGGTGAACAGAGCCACCTCGTCCGTGCACGCTGGGTCGCAGCAGCAGTTGATGTCGCACACATCCTGGTGCTCATCACAGGGACACAACCTGCCAACTGAAACACAGCGACGCTCACAACAAACCTTCTCCATCTCACTGAGGAAACAGAGCATTGACTGAACAATGCTGCCCTCATCTGATAAGAGATTATTATTATTATGTGCTGTATTGTGTGTCTGCATGTATGCATGTATGCATTTAACAAAGGAGATGTCTAAGTACCTGCACATCAACTAATTAATTTGTGGATTGTTTTCTGGATGAATGGATTAGTTGTTTGGTCTCTAAAATGTCAGAAAATTGTGAAAAATGTGGATCAGTTTTCTCCAAAGCCCAAGGTGACGTCCTCAAATGTCTTGTTTTGTCCACAACTCAAATGATGTTTGTGTGTGCACGTGGATATTTGAATGAGCTGATATGTTACACGTGCTCTATGTCTATGCTTACATATGTGTGTGTGTGTGTGTGTGTGTGTGTGTGTGTGTGTGTGTGTGTGTGTTATACTTGCATGTACAAGCATGTACTAGTATTTGTGTGCATGTTTGTGTCATAATGTGTCAGAAATGTGAAATGCTATGCAAACAAAACCTCCAGCTTCCACGAGAGATGTTACACCAAACTCCATTTAAAAACATGTCAGTTTAAAGTTGTCTTAATAACATCTGAGGAACACATTGATTTGATCCATGTGCTGAGAAGAAACAGTTCACTGGCACCCTGCAATGATAGGCTACACCGTAACACAGTATAACACTAACTAACTAACGGTGTAACGTTAGTGCGGCAGAGCCACGGCAGGTTACCGTTAGTGGCGGGGGAGAGCAGCTGGCCGGACACGGGCAGGCCCGGCTGACTGTGCCCCACTCCGCTGGGGCTCGGTACTGTCGGTGCTGTCGAGTAAAACTGTGTCGGCTGTGTAGCTGCATCATTGTCAGTGGCGTTATACATGACGTCCCGGTCACCAAACGTCGTATTCAAGTTGTAGCTTGTTGTGTTCTCGCTTGTAGTGACGGCAGTAAACGAGAGAAGTAATAAACACAACACCACCGCTGACACCGCCATCTTTGTTTAAACGTTGCTATGGTTCTCCTTCTTCTCTTGTTCCGTTAACGGGTTACTGCGTTTAATGGCGCCTTACCGCCTTCTGTTGTCCGAGCAAGGCACTGCACTTCATCTCTTTTGGAAATGTATATATACCACAGACTGTAGATATGAATATTAAGTCTATGAAACATACCCACAAACTGTGGCAAGATGTGTAGATTCATCTTGGGTAATATTACCTGTAAGTTTGAACTTTTACTGGATAATGTAATATTTGGTTTTGTCAGATACAATAGGCCTACTATAGGTACACGAGAAATAATATTTCCTCACCAATCTCATGTTATTCTTTGCAAAGTTTGACATTCATAAATCTAAATTTGCCAAAGTAAAACCTCACTTTAATTTCTTCAAGAAAGAAATGGTGCTATATATTAAGATCATTACAAAAACAAGGGGCCTCAGATTTGGACTCACTGAGCCGGAGGACATTTAGTGACATCCAGCGTTTGATGTCAGAGAGACAAGCCATCACATGAGAAAAATATTTTGCATTTAAACAATTAAACAGTGTGTGTTGTATCTACCGATCAATCATATGCATGCATTACCTGGAAGCCAGTGTATTGTCTTAACATTACAATGTTCTTGTATATTTACTTAATGAGCCGTTATCATAAGTCATTATATGACATTTCAAGCTGTATTCATTGTTTGTCCTCTCGGAGGCACAGTTTACACATCATGTAACGGTATACACATTCTGGACAGGTATTTGTAGTTTTGAAAGCTCTCATAGTGTTTCCTAATTTACTGTTGCAGTGTTTTTGTAACCACAAGATGGCAGCACAGGACAGTGAAACACAGGAATCATCGTCTCTCTCTCTCTCTCTCTCTCTCTCTCTCTCTCTCTCTCTCTCTCTCTCTCTTTCCCCCAGCGTCATTCAAAGAGTATTATGACTATATCAATTTACTGTGAATTAATATGCTGTATTATCCTGATGTATTTGATGTATTATGCTGTTTTTGGTGTAAATGGAACAGGATATTTTGGGCTGTTTTATATATATATATATATATATATATATATATATATATATATATATATATATATATATATATATATATATATGCCTATATATAGTACAACCATAAAGAAAGAGAGAATTGCTGTGATTGGATAAAATCACTTGAAAATAGATTACTTGGAGAGTAAAGAGGAGGAAGAATGTGGTGTGAAGTGATTGGGTAAAAGGCTGCAGAAAGATAAAAGGTGTGTGTGTGTGTGTGTGTGTGTGTGTGTGTGTGTGTGTGTGTGTGTGTGTGTGTGTGTGTGTGTGTGTGTGTGTGTGTGTGTGTGTGTGTGTGTGTGTGTGTGTGTGTGTGTGTGTGTGTAGAGTGCTGATGAAGGTCCCCTGGTTGAACTTCCAGATTCATAAGTCACTCTGATTGGTCGGCTGATCCCACAAATAAATTACATTTCATGTGTGCCAGCCCTACAGAGACTTTAAACTAAAGCTCAGCTGGTGAAACATGGAACTGTAATCTATCAATCTATAACATGTTAGAACAAGTGAAGCATTGTGATTAAAATGTCCACAAAGGTTATGTGTTCCGACCAAGAGATATTCACTTATATCAAACTCAGAAATGCCGCAAATGACACACTTTTTAAGTCATTTATCAAGTGAAAATACACATAGATGTGTTTCTGTAAATGGCCTGAATCATTTTCCTTCTTGGAAATACAGTTGAGCTCCATTTCTGCTGCTTGGCAAATAGTAGCTAAGTGTTAGCCAGCTAGTCTGTGACTGTAGGTCTGCTGTTTGGAGCTGAGCAGGCCTGGTACAGAGGCTATATATCAGCAGGTTGATGGGAGCCGTGAGACTAAACCAAAACTGAGCTAACAGCCGCTACGGCGCACTGCAGAGCTGAGCGGAGCAGTGATAGTTCACATTACCAGGATAGACCCCTCTCACATAACATGCAGTCGTTTGAAACATTGTGACTGTAACGACTGAGCTTTAAGATCAAGTCCAGCTGTATCTGACTGAATGGGATGTAATCAGACCAGACTATTAATCACTGGCCCTAAGGCCAGACTGTCTGAGATTTCCCCTTATGTAAACGGAATACGTGGTCTCTCACATAGAAGAGGCAGACCTGACCATTGTTACAGTCTAATGGTCTGTATTTCAGACTTCATCTGAAGACATCTTTGACAAAGAGATTCAACCCAGTGCAGAAATGGTCTTTTCTGGAGCTCCAGGGGAGAGAATAAATTAAAGATGTGTTGTGCTCTTTTTGCTCGGAGGAGGATTTGGTTGGAGTGGGAATGGGTTTGGATAAATGACCGGATGCTATTTCTTAAATTACAAAAGATAAAATATTCCATTAGAGGGTCAACCCAAAAACAACATGGGACCATTTAGTAATTTATTTTAAAAGCCTTAAGACCCCTCATATACAGTATATGTATATATACTACCGGTCAAAAGTTTGGGGTTACTTAAGACATTTCCATTCCACTCCATTACAGACAGAATACCAGCTGAGATCAGTTGCATTGTTGTTTTAATCAGGGCAGCAGTTTTCAGATTACATTATGTGCTTACATAATTTAAAAAGGGTTCTCGACTGTTGTAGAAAGAAGTGGCTGATCTTTAATGCAACATCTACATTGCCCATTATCAGCAACCATTCATCCAAAGTTCCAAAGGCACATTCTGTTTACTAATCTGATATCATTTTAAAAGGCTAACTGAGAAAACATTGGAGAACCAGCTCTTCCGGGTAATGTTAGAGAAGTTCAGGGCTGACTGATAGACTGCAGCTCTCTGTGTGCTCTCCCAACAGGATTGGCATTTTGTTTATGTTGCATATTTGGTCAAATTTGGGACGTTTGTGTTTGAATTGGGGAAAATATTTAGTTTGGACTGGCTAGAGTTTTGTGTATTCTATTAGAAAGTGCAGCTCTGTCTCAACTTTGTCCTGTTTCTTGCACAGCTGGCAGAAGCGCTCCTCTTTGGGGAGCCATGGTTGTTTGTATCGGCCGGTCTCGATGGAAACGTTGTTCTCATTGGGTCAGTCACTGTGGTCAGATAATCTGCCACGTTGTACTCTTTCTTTAGGGCCACCACATCACTGCATTTTGCTTTGTGCTTTGTTTGTGTGTTCCAGTTGGTGATGTAGTTTTGTTTCTGGTGTGTTATAATTTGGTTAACTCTAATTGATTTGTGAACAGGGTTAGGAAGTGAACTGAGCGTCTGAGTGAGGGGATTCTTTTCTTTGCTCAGCTCTCTCTCTCTCTCTCTCTCTCTCTCTCTCTCTCTCTCTCTCTCTCTCTCTCTCTCTCTCCCTGTCTCTCCCTCAGACTTTCTCTCCCTCAGTGTCTCCCGCCCTTTACACTCATTAATTAATTCTCAATGGCCATTAAGGGCCACTAATGAATTTATTCAATCTGAGTCTTTGTGGATAATATCCAACTGTCAGGGGGAGGCACACCTGCTATATGTGTGTGTGCGTGTGTGTGTGTGTGTGTGTGTGTGTGTGTGTGTGTGTGTGTGTGTGTGTGTGTGTGTGTGTGTGTGTGTGTGTGTGTGTGTGTGTGTGTGTGTGTGTGTGGCAGTGAGAGGAAGGAAGTCTAATTACAGCATTAATTAAGAAGCAAACGGTTTATTGAATGAGTCCTGTGCTCATTAAGAGAACACACAGCAGAAGCGGCCTCGGTCTCTCTCACTGTGTTCTCCCTCGCTCTGCTCTGATGTCACCGTGACAACGCCGCTCGTGTGTTATGCCATAAAGAACCAAAGTCCTGGCATCACTTCCTGTCTAGCTGGTAGCTTCTGGGACTCCATTCAATCCTTCATCGAACGTTTCTTTTCTTCACGTTTCTATCTATCATCTCTGAAATATCTGCTACATGACTTTCTTCTAGAAGCTGAGCCATTCAACACTTGAACAGATACACAAAGACAAGGTTTAGGGTTGGTAGCTGTGGTCATCTTTTCTATCAGATAGATAAAAGTGACTGCTGCACAGGAAACTGTCCTCAGCTGTAAATCTGCCATACAGAGCATGTGTGTGTGTTTGTAGTGTATCATGAGCACCACCTCTGCTCCTCTAATCCTCTCAGCCGATCCCTCTCTCTGTCTCTGTCTCCATCTATCTGTCCATCTATCTGTCCATTTATCTGTCCATCTCTCATCAGGTCAACGTCCCCCCCTCTCTCTGCTGATACCGGTGTCCTTCACAAGCACTCGTGCACAGATCAGAAATGGTTTACAGAGGCCTTGGACTGTATCTCAGGATTTACACTTTGATACTTGTACTGTCTCTCAGTAAATAAGTAGTAAACCCTCACTGGCTCTAATGCGGTATTCTGCAGAAACCTTGAATGTCTGTCACATATTGGTCTGGATCAACGACAGTTCATTTGTTGGATAATCGCCAGTGCATCCAGCACCGGATGCCCCTCGCCTGTAAAACTCTGTTCATTTTGGGAAACATCAACTTTGAGCTAGCTAACTACACGCTGAAAATGTCAAGTTTTGAAGAAAATGTGGATGGTGCAACAAGGCAGGCTTGTTTGGTTCTTTCGGGGAATGATTGTAAAGATTGACAAAGAATATGTTTAGGGCATTTCTTCTCTAAATGGGACGTTTTGGGACTGATTGGTGGGATTGCTGTGGACGAAGCTCAGAAAGCCTTTTTTTTGTATACAAACACCAAATAAGAATGAAACAATTATACACTATACCGTTTGAGAGAAACAGGTAAAAGAGCAAAGATACCTATATGTCCAGGTAAGATGTCTGAGGTTACATACACAGCTATAAAAAAGGTAAAACTTCATTCTTACTGTTTTTCAGAAAGAAATGGAGGTGAAAGCAATGGCAACACCACATTCATTTGTATTTAGAGATGATGCAGACATCCAATGTGATGAAGAAAACTTGCTGCATGATGCTGGAGAGAGGCAGGATTATTCACACTATTCTTTGTCACTGTTATGTACCTTTAGTTTTTTTTCCAGTAATTCCATACATTACTAGAGACAAAATATTATATTGAAGCAAACTGCTGATTTCCATTCCTCCTTGTTTACCTTACGTAAAAATCTTTTCTTTAAAAAAAACTATTGAGTAGTGTGAAGTCACTCAAATTGTTCAAACTGTAAAGATGAAAAGTGTTTGTAATTTGTGTATTAGCGTTTGATGCTAGTGTTTTTACTCTCAGTGAGTTCTGAGTGACAGTGTGTGTTATCTCAGTGAGGGTTGTTCATAGTGTTTGGCTGCACTGAGTCTGTTTTGAGACGTGTGTGAAGAGTTGTGTTGCTTGGAATGAGTTTTGCAGGTGATGTGAACTGTTTAGCTCAGGTGACTGTTGGTAATGTAGACTGTAGTTTGACTTTTGCACATGTGGCTCCAGTTGTGCCCAGTGCTGTTTAGCAATCGGAAAAATCTGTAATAAAACAAAAGATGAAATTGCAGTGATTCAAATATGAATATTGTCTGGACATGTTGTTTATAGCTTTCTGTGTCTCTTCATTCCGTCGTCATCCTCCGTCTGTCTCTATCTGTCAGTCTGTCTTCTCTCTGTCCTGATAACATCATGCTATCTACTCTCCAAATTAAAACACCAGCCTTATGCCCTTCACTGTGTGTGTGTATGTGTGTGTGTGTGTGTGTGTGTGTGTGTGTGTGTGTGTGTGTGTGTGTGTGTGTGTGTGTGTGTGTGTGTGTGTGTGTGTGTGTGTGTGTGAGTGTGTGTGTGTGTGTGTGTGTGTGTGTGTGTGTGTGTGTGTGTAGGTCACATTGTTTTGCCATTGTCTTGTAACAAAGGTCGGGTTATCTTTTTCAATGGGATGTATGGAGACACACACGTTGTGCATCTCAGGTTTAGTAAAGTTGTGTCAATGTTACAGTCTTCATTTGCTCATTTTGCACTAACAATGCTCTTACTTTGGGAAATCATCTTCTGCATGGACAACAAAGCTGCATCGGAACAGCTATGTGCTTGTGAGTGAGAAAGTTAACCTGCCATGCACATCACTTCCTCCTCAGCACTATCAAGATTGGGATTATGGCAACTAAACTTTGGTTAAGATCCTTTTACTCTAACGCCAAACACCCACAGTTAACATCTGTGGTTTTGAGTGCAATGTCTCAACAACTATTGGATGGATTGCCATTGTATTTGGTGCACACATTCATAGCTCCCGGAGAGTGAATTGTAACAACCTTGGTGATCCTCTGATCCTCTGAAGATCCATCATCAAGTCAAAGGTTTAATGTGTCCACCCGCATCCCACGTGGTAAGGGTGGCCAGACACACCTCTTCCACCCTCATCCTCAACACTGGAGCACCCCAGGGCTGTTTTCTGAGTCCCCTGCCATTCTTGACTGTGTAGCCACGTTCAGCTCCAACACCATCATCACGTTTGCTGATGACACAGCTGTGGTGGGCCAGATCACAGAAACCAATGAAAAGACCTACCTGAAAGGAGTAGAGGAGCTGAGACGGACACTCTGTGTTGTATTGATAAGTTCAATAAATACATAATCGGTCAAAGTGCATCATATCCATCAAATCAAAGGTGGACAACACTGACTAGCCCACTACATTCTCTTTGTAATATCTGGACAAGTAACAGTAACACTTTCATTACTTACGTCCCCCTATATAGCATTATAAGGACATTTGTTAACGTGCAGTATTCGTCAATAATAAGAACTTCTCCTGTGAAGACATATGTCATATTACTACAACTGTATTTTACTATATAGTCATTCATTATCTGCTTTTACAGCAGCCTCCAGCTATTGTTACCCACAGGAGATGTTAGGGTTGCGAACGTCATTACAGGGAGTTATAAACAGTTCATTAAATGTTTATATACTGCTTATGAATGCTAAATAGGGAGACTTAAAGTGTTAGTGGTCTAACTTTAATATCCATACAGTAGATGAGCAGACATACTTATTTCATATTCACTCTATCAAATGTGAATTATCCATCATACTACAGACGTTGGCTTTACAGATTTCCATCCAGTCATTACTGGTTATTACTGGCAATGAAAATAGAAAAACCCAAGCACTGATTTATCGTCAGTAGCTGTGTGTGCAGAGCTCAGCTCATTTCAATCACAAATGGCAGCATCTTGATTTACACCGCCCACTGTGTTAATAGCGCTAGCCATGGTTAAATTTAAACTAGCCCGATTAATCAACTAAACATTCAATATCTCCCATTCAGCAGGCGCGCGGCGAGCACACACAACTTCTCAATATGAATTTTCCGGGAGATTTCTCTATTGATCGACGGACAGATGATTTGTGAGATACATTGTGTGCAGATCAATAGGCGGCCGGTCAATAGCTCATGGCGAGAAATGAACTGTGGTGACGTGAAGGCCACAAAGTCAAGTCCGCATGTAGTCTCGCATAGTACATGTGAAAATGAAGAAGTACATAGAGTGTCCAGCCGGGCAAAGGACTCGAACCAGCAACCTTTCACTCACAATCCTCTGAAAGCAGCCAAGGAGCTTTAATAAAGTGGAGAGGCACAGAGCCTGAGGAGACAGCAGGGTGGCCAGTGACTTTTACAGCAATCAGACACACACACACACACACACACACACACACACACACACACACACACACACACACACACACACACACACACACACACACACACACACACACACACACACACACACACACACACACACACACACAGCTTCATACATTCTGCTATTTTACTGAGGTTCCACTTTGCTGCTCTGCTCTGTAGGGAGACCTCTGTCTTTGGGGGGGCGACTGTGTGTATGTGGGTGTGTGTGTGTGTGGGTATGTGTTTCTCTTTGTTGGTGTGTGTTCAGCCATTCAACCCACTACGTTTGCCTTGACTGGTGTGCATGTGTGTGTGAGTGTGTGTGTGTGTGTGTGTGTGTGTGTGTGTGTGTGTGTGTGTGTGTGTGTTTGTGTGTGTGGCTGCGTGTATGTGTGTGTGTGTGTGTGTGTGTGTGTGTGTGTGTCTGTGTGTGTGTGTCTGCGTGTATGTGTGTGTGTGTGTGTTTGTGCGCGCGTGTGTGTGTGAAAGAACAGTGAGGTTAGAGCAGTGTCAAAGCCAAGCGGATGATGAATGGCATTAGTTTAGTCTGTCATTACAGACTGGTGTTTTATGTAGGGGTCAACTCTAATGGAGGAGAGGAGAGGAAACAGGAGGAGAGGAAAAAGGAGGAAATGCGAGTCGAATATTGAGCTATACAAACTGTGTTGCGTGTTTTGGGGAAGACCCTGTCCTGCACAAAGCTATCTCCATAACGAAATGTTTTTTTCTCTCTCTGGTAGAAGAAGGTAGAAGAACTTGACAGAATCTGGACCTCAACCCATCCAACACCTTTGGGATGACCTGGAACAGACTGTGAGCCCGACTCTCGTGGCTGAGTGGGAGCAACTTCCTGCCAGTCAGATGAGAGATGAACGTATAAAAACATTAAAACCCTCAGGTGGACATAAAGTCTTCAGCAAAATAAATTGCAATCCACTCTTATTATTTTGAGAGAAATTATGTACAAGTGGAAGTTTTGGCATGAATACTGATAAGGAAGTCTCATCTGGGACAGATAGGCTTTCAATGCTTTCGTAGAAAAGGGCGCAGAGCAGAGAGGCAAAGTGCAGTGCAGGTATATGTCGTCATTGTCTTTGGAATTGATTGCGCCTTCAAAGGTCAGCGGCACCGAGGTCAAAGTTAAAATAATTTGAACTTTGAGCGCCTGGCGGCAATTCCGAGCGGTGCGCAACGCCAAGGGCAGCGCTCCGTCTAGTTGGCCGGCACCGCTCTCCCCGTAGGAAAACAATGGAACGGCCAGAGAATCACGTGTAGGGTTCATTGTCTGGATTAATAAATAGATAGTAGATATTTTACAAAGTTATATTAAATAGTCACTTTTGTGGGGGCACAAAGTGGAAAGGGCTCATCCTCACACACACACACACACACACACACACACACACACACACACACACACACACACACACACACACACACACACACACACACACACACACACACACACACACACACAACCAGCCTCCTTTCCTCTCTAACAGCGGTAAATCCACATGGCTAATTAATATTCCCGTAAATAACGTAATCAGATTACACGTGACTATCGTTCGCCGTTGTTTCAGAGTCATGGACAGTGCCGTTTGTTGTGTGAAGGTATGCCGCTGTCCATAGCACTGAACATTCGCTCTTCTGCACTGATGATTGTGTAAACCCGGCCAGTTAGCTGGTATTTAAAATACCTGTGGTGGGCTAATCCTTGTTTTATGGTGGTGTTGTATCGGTAATGTTAGTGCAGAAAACATGAATCAATCTGTCTTTCTCTTTCACTCGCTGCTGACTTGACGTTGCCTATGCACGGTTCCACTGTGTTTTACAGTGGACATTTGTAGTGAACTGAGAAGGTCAAACCTTTTCTTTAACCTTTGGCTGAACTTTCAATTACCTTTGTATGTGCTTCATTCTGCACGGCTTTCTCACTCTCAAAACAGATTAAACGTTTATCTCCTACATACGCAATAAACCAAGCCAAGTTTTGGCCAACATTGCGAGCAACATTTATTTCACCTTGCCTTTGAGGGCTTCCGTTGATCACCTCTTCCCCATGGGACAGGAATGCAGATTGACTTGGTCTCTGTAACTGAGAAGAAGAGGGCACTGAGAAAAAGAAAAGAGTATGAGAAGATAGGAGGAAAGACAAGTAGCAGAGAAGGAAAGAGCGATGGAGAGAGACAGAGAGAGGTTAAAGTACATACTCCCTTTGGTCACTTTGGGTGATGGGGCATGACTGACCCCACACACGCACACACACACACACACACACACACACACACACACACACACACACACACACACACACACACACACACACACACACACACACACACACACACACACACACACACACACGTCCTGTCATAGGGTTGGCAGGCTGCTGCTGAAACAGGCAGGATGTTTTAGTAATCTTGACCAATCAGCTGCTTGCTAGTCTGTGTAATAAAGAGACAGAGAGAGAGAGAGAGAGAGAGAGATTTGCTCTAGTTGTTTTAAATTACAGCCTGCACTCTCTAGGTGAATAACCCCTCACCTACACACTTTATACACTGACACACACTCACACACACACACACACACACACACACACACACACACACACACACACACACACACACACACACACACACACACACACACACACCACCAATGGCCAATGCACGCTATATTAGCCACCTTAAAAGGGACACAGCAGCGCTCAGCAGCCTTGGCTGAGCTTCTGCTGGAGACAGAAACAAGGAGGACAGCAGGGTCCTGCTGGCTGACCAACCTTGTTATTAAGTCAGGGTGGCCAAACACAGCCGAACAGTAACATGAATTAAAGTGGCCCCACAGCAGCCTGTCACCGGGCCACACCAGGTGACACCTTGATGTATTTCAACCCTGAAGCAGGTGAACAACAACAGTTATTTCCAGCAGCAGCACTCTGGGGATGCAGGCTTACATACATGCATGAGACCTGGACCGGCCCAGTGCAGCTTCCATTATCGCCGAGTGACTGCGCCTGGCTCAGCTGTTGGAGGGTTGGGTATGTATGTCAGCAACTGTGTTTCTCTTTTAGAACCATCAGTGCTTCTTCAGACTGTGAGCTACTTGGATGATGTTGTGTTCCTGTCTGTTTTGAGATTAATTCCAGGTGTGGAGTGGAGCTACAGAGGTTTGACCAAAACAAAAATCAGCAGATCTCCACAAATCAGGAAAGACAATGAATAATACATTAATGATGACCTAATGCCATCAACTGTTATAATTTGTTCATTAGCATTGTATGTCAGGTCACCTCATGCGGTCTTCCTGTCAATGTTTAACCACACTTCTAACAATTATCAATATCTGTTTGTCTATCCCAGCATGCATTGGGAAGGAGGCACGTACAACCTTGACAGGTCACCTGTCTGTATCAACATACATATGCTTTGTACTGCATCATGACCAGTTGACTCACTGGTTAAACTAACCTACCTTAGCTATGTGGCTCATGATATAGATGCAGTTAAAGAGAGTGACATAGTGTAAAAACATATCCCAGCTTCAGAGTTAGCTTTATTTTACAGGCCTGTCATTTCTGAGTTATTATGGAACCCACGCAACTTCGATGCAAAGCCCGCCCTTCAATAGCATTCACACACTACTATTGGCCAGGCGTCCATGCTTACACAAGATAACGTAACCCGATTTGTTCAGGTCCTATCTCCTCACCAATCGGCTATCCTAACCTTAACCACTCAAGGTCAATGCCTAACCCCAACCAATCGAGCAGCTTCGTAGGGCGGGACTTGCCTAGAAGTTACGTGGGATCCATAATAACACGTCATTTCCTGAGTATTTCTCTTAAGAACTCTGTAATTTGATACTGAATTTCATAAACCTTTTTTATTCTTATTGAGGGCTGAAACAAACATTAATTAAGGGCTTTCCAATCAGGAGGGCCGATCACATGGTCTGTTTGAAGTCGCAAAGCTTTATTTCACTATATTCACAACATTCTGTTCATCAAGTATTAACATTGAGAAGCGATTAATGAAATTGAGTGGCGCTGTCCATGGTGCTGAAACAAAGCGGCGCTGTCCATGATGCTGAAACGGAACATTGTTACAAAACAGAGTGGCGCTGTCCACGGTGCTGAAACACAGCGGCGCTGTCTACGATGCTAAAACAAAACAGCGCTGTCCGTGGTGCTAAAACGAAGCGTTGTTTCTGAAACAGAGTGGCGCTGTCCATGGTGCTGAAACACAGCGTTGTTCCAACAACAGAGTGGCGCTGTGGGGGTGGGCCTCTCTGTGGATAATGCAGTGTAAAAATGCCAACATCTCGTTAATTTAGTTATAGCACCAGCCCACAGCTACTGCTTCCTAACGTTACCAATTCTATCTGACACTGGGTGACACTTGTTACAGATTTAACTAGCCAAACAAAGTTATCAGTCATCTGGCGAGAGCACTGTGCTTACGCTGTGACAAGAGTGTGTGAATGAATTTTACTAATTTAGTGTCAGTTTAATTTTTACATAGGTAAGCCGGAATAAAAGCCTTATTCTGAGCAGTTGTGTGTTGGCAGAGCACCACCTACTTTACTGAATCTAGAGTTACTCCTGGTGTTCTAACTATTCTTACCTGCTCATGTATACGGGGAGAACTGGGAGAACCCAGTTATTCACTTAACCGGTTACTACAGGGAATGGAAACGCACTGTGAGTAATCAACTCTTAATAATTTCTTTATTAGCATTGTATATCAAGTGGAGTTGTCTTTACCTCATCCATTGTTTACATATAGTAGGCCACCTCATCATGCATTATTGCTTACTTATCTGGTAAACACAGAGTAAAATGCAAACATTACCAAAAGCCTAAATCATTTACTGTAATAACTGAGTCATATGCACTAATTGTAGCGTTGTGAGTAACATTTAAAAAAAAACATGTGCATTACATTTTGCAGACTGTGTAAGGGTAAAGATAATAATTTGAGTTACTATCATGGCTCCACTGTCTTTGGAGGTGCAGACATTACACATGACCGCATACATTCTAATCAACCCACTTCTGACAACCCTGCAACCTTTTTACAAACACTGAAAAGATTTGCTTAGTTAACAGCCAAATAACTCTAAATTATCCCTTTCTCAATATGTTACTGTTTTTTTAGTTGTTTTTTTTAAATCAATAAATGCTGCTTTAAATGTTGTTGCACTTTTGTTGACACAGGTTGGTTAAAGTGAAACTCTTCGCCTGACCTGAAGTGTAGATCTCCAGGTTGTGTCACCTGAAAGTCATCATTATTGGCCCCATATTGGTTTTTGGATGTGAGGTGTGTGTTGGTGTGTGTCCAGGGTGCTCTGTGGGTTAGTGTGATGTTGTGGGATCAAGCGCAGCCCTCAGCCCTCAGCTGGATGTCATCCCCAATCTGCCTGCTGGGCTACAACACAGCTAACCTCTGCCTGTGGTGGGTCTACAGGGTCAATATGGTGTTTTACCAACAGGAAAGTGATTCTCCACAGCTGTCAACATCTATCAACCTCAATCACACACACACACACACACACACACACACACGAACACACACACACAGGTCAGCCACTCAGCCGTACGCACACACCCATGAAAACACAGACACACTGGGGTCAGCCACTCATAAAGCCGTAAACAACAGAAAATGGTATGTGGCTGAAAAAGTGTCAGCTCAATTGGATTCCGCAAACACTGCTCTGTTTTTCCACAGCTCCTTTATTTTCTCTGTCCGTGTTGATATGTCTTCTATCTCTGTGGCTTGCCGAGAGGTTTTTACTCCATCTAAAGGCTATCTGAATCACTGATGCTTATGGCTCTGTATTTTTGCCCTTTTACTCACCAGTTGGCTCTCTCAGACGAGCACCATTTTCTGTCTTATCTGTGCTCACAATGTGAATACTTGGGTCAGAGCAAAAGTAGCCAAGCACTGGCAATTATATCTAAATCGGTTGGATAGTTATGACCATCGGTTTTACATGGGTCTCTTTAAATAAAGCAATTAGGAATGTGCATGTTTATAAATACTATTATTAGTAATCATAATTCTTTCTAATATTTTCTTTTCCCATTAACAGTCAAAAGCCCTGTTGGTGGCCCCTACAAGGACAATTCAAAAGCATACTGACAATCCCATTAGACTAGTAGTCATGAGGCTGATCTTAAAATCAGACGGGGTTGTTCACTTAATTAATTTTATTTCAATCTGTTGATGGATATATTATGTCGCTGGTGTCCAATGCAAGGGGCTCATCCTCCTGTGAGCATAAATGTCCTTAGATGCTGATATTTCTAGTGTAGAAGTTTGGCCCACCATGGTGCAACGGGTTAATACGCTTAATATGGATGGATGTTGGTCTGTCAGTCTTGCTCAAAATTAAATTTCTTTTTAGAAAAACTATTTTATGCAAACACTCATGCCCAGTGGATGAATTTACATGACTTTGGTAACCACCATAAGAAGACGTTTTCACTTTTCCTGTGAAATATCTCAACATCTACTGGATGGACTGGCACAGAGACATTCATGGTCCCCAGACTAAAGATGTGATCCCCCTGGCCCCACCATGAGGGAGTGAAATACCTCAGCGACCACCGGATGGATTACCGTGACATTTGGTTCAGACTTAGAATGATGTTGGGGATCCCATAATCTAGCACCGTCATCAGGTGTCATCAAATGTTAGCATGCTAATATGCTAAACTAAGATACGGAACAGGCTAAACATTAGCATGTTAACATTGTACACATGTTGCCAGCTAGCATTAGCATTAAGCTCAGTGCACTGCTGTGTACAGCCTCCAGAGCTGCTGCATGGCTGTCAACTAGTCCTGTCTTGGTAATAGATTTTGAACAACGATCAGCTTTGATATACACAAAATACTTATAATAATAATAATAATAATAATAAGTTTATTTGATATAGCACCTTTCACAGACAAAGTCACAAAGTGCTTCACATTGGTAAACATTTGTACAAAACATATTAAGTTCTAAAACCAAAAAGACTAAAAACAATCATTACAACAATTACAGCATGACACCTAAAAATAAAATACATCAATCAAAAGCAAATTTAAACAAGTGCGTCTTCAGCTGCTTTTTAAAAGCTTCAACCGAGACTGCAGAACGTAAGACAACAGGAAGGGCGTTCCACAGGTTTGGAGCCACCGCTTCAAAGGAACGGTCACCTCTAGTTTTCAAGCGAGTGCGTGGGACAACCAGTAATCCCTGGTTAGAAGACCTGAGGGGCCTGGTTGTAGTGTACGGTTGTAGCAGGTCAGATATATAAGCAGGTGCTTGACCATGCAATGCTTTATAAGTTAGAACCAAAACTTTGAATTTGATCCTGAAATTGATCGGAAGCCAATGTAATGAGTATAAAATCGGAGTGATGTGCGACATCCTGCTAGACCTAGTCAGCAGCCTTGCAGCAGAGTTCTGGACTAGTTGCAGACGGTCCTGGGACGACTTGCTGAGACAGGTGAAAATAGAGTTGCAGTAATCAAGCCGAGATGAAATAAAAGCATGAATGATCATCTCAAGCTCAGTAAGTGAAACTGCTCCTCTAAGTTTGGCAATGTTTCTTAATTGAAAGAAACATGTGCGTGTCAAAGATTTGATATGCTGATCCAAGAGCATGTTATTGTCGAATATTACATCAAGATTTCTCTGTTTGGACTGAACAGCAGAGGACAGGGAGCCCAGCAGCCGACTAATCTTGGAAGCTATATTATCTGGAGCAACTATAAGGACTTCGGTCTTATTTTCATTGAGCTGTAGGTAGTTGTTTGCGAGCCAAACCTTGATCAAGTTGAAACATTTAAGCAATTTCAACACTTTGTCAGTGTCTTCTGGGTCAAACGAGACATACAGCTGGATGTCATCTGCATAGAAGTGATAAGAAATATCTCCAAGTTGGCTAATTATATGTCCCAGGGGGAGCAGGTACAATGCAAATAAAAGCGGACCTAACACAGAACCCTGCGGCACCCCACAGGAAAGGGCCGCAGTTTCTGAGGAATAGGGACCAAGAGACACAGAAAAACTTCTATCTGATAGATAGGAGGTGAACCAATCCAGGGCGCTTCCTGCGATACCAACCCAATGCTGAAGTCTTTCAAGCATGATGTTATGATCAACTGTATCGAAAGCGGCGCTAAGATCCAGCAGCACCAAAACAAAGCATTGACCCTTATCAGAGGACATTAATAAATCGTTGGACACTCTGAGAAGAGCGGTTTCAGTTGAGTGATTTTGACGGAAACCAGATTGAAATTTGTCTAAAATGTTGTGTGCATTCAGAACCGCAGTAAGCTGTTTAGCAACAACTTTTTCTAAAATTTTCGAGATAAAAGGCATTTTTGAATACTTGATACTTGATACTAGGATCAAGTCCTTGTTGGTTTGGATCTTATAAATATAAAATATTGCCAGCCATAAAGCCGTTTCTCACCAGTTTGATGTGAACATGTGGTGCTGAAGATGGCATATTATTATTGTAATTACCGTACCTTGGTCAGTTTTATGCATTGATTGTCTTTATTATTCTATTGTTTACTTGTAAAATTTGCATGCATTCACATTTTCACTTGACAACTATGCATACCGGGTTCAATGCTAATTACCTATTTAGCTGTGTTCCGTTTTGGACAAAAGAAAAAGCAAGGCAACCGTGGGTCTACTGAGGCAATGCCAACCGAGACACTCTCTGCCAATGCCTCACCTGCAGGTAGCGTTCCCTGACTAGTTACCTGAAGCAGGGTTTAGTGCAGCTCCACACCATATCATTATGTATCTAATCAATTGTGTAGTTAGTGAGGCTAGAATAATATAAAACTGATTCTGATTTCAAACTTGGCTCCAGGTGTGTCTGTTAAAACATGGACGCAGACGACTTCTCTCCTCTCAGGACTTCAATGTCCTCGAGTAAATACATGGCCGCATGGGTGGTTAGCTCTCAAAGACACACACACACATGATTCTAACGGATTACAGCTTTTGAAATGAACTGTTTTGCCAAATATGTTTTGTAGGTGTTGGTGCATTAAGAGTTTAGGAAAGTTGTTAAAAGTATTGAAAAAATTGTCATAGCAATCGTAAAAAAAACTGAAATAGCCTGATTATTCTCTGAACAGCAGCTGACTGACGGCCTTTTGTACATATGTATTTACATATATATATATATATATATATATATATATATATATATATATATATATATATATATATATTGATTGCTTGATTTATTGGTGAAAGGTATACATATGTTGAGGTTGAGGTATTTCTCCATGCTACATACAGTGTGAGAGAGTGTACCAGTCATGTGTCTCATGCTGAAAGTTTGGAACTGAGAGTGCAGTGTGTATTCGTACTCTAGCATTATTTACAGTGAGATATGTATTACGCTGCTGACTATGTTCTCTCTTATCACGAGTGTTTATGTGACATATGGATTGTATTGCAACTGTGTGAACTTTGTGTATGTGTGTGTGTGTGTGTGTGTGTGTGTGTGTGTGTGTGTGTGTGTGTGTGTGTGTGTGTGTGTGTGTGTGTGTGATCACGGGATTGGTTTGAGGGTTACATCTGTGTTGTCTAATGGGATGAATTGTACTGTGTGTGTACTGTGATTTAGATGTGCAGCCCTATATTCTCTCTGCCATCTTCATTGTTTTATCTCTCATACACACATACACATACCTGACAGGCCTATCCAGGCTAATAGATAGTATTTTAAATCATATTACCTCCATTACAAACTGTTTTATTGTCCCACCACATCTGTCAACCTGCTGAGTGGCTACTGTGTGTGTGTGTGTGTGTGTGTGTGTGTGTGTGTGTGTGTGTGTGTGTGTGTGTGTGTGTGTGTGTGTGTGTGTGTGTGTGTGTGTGTGTGTGTGTGTGTGTGTGTGTGTGTGTGTGTGATGGTATCAGTTTAGGGGGAAATGAAGCCACGCTGGAGGAGAGTGTTGGAGCTAAAAGATTGAGCTGTAGGACATAGATCAGAGAGAGGAAAGAAAGGGACAAAGACATAAAGACATAGAGGGAAAGACACAAGGAAGAGAGAGAGAGAGAGTAAAGCATACCATACAACCTGGTGGTGTAATCAGCGCTCCTGACCCCACTTTGTCAGCATCATGTGTGCGAGAGAGAGATAATGAGAGAGAATGATCGCATGTTTGGCACATCTGAATCTAACATCTAGTAAAGGTCAGAGGTGGATAAATGTGGGTGAGCAGAAAATTGTCATATAACTTAACTGGTCAGTTGACCCAAATAAAAAGGAACATATTTGTTGAGAGCAGTGTGTGGAAGGCAGATGCATCAAAATATGGATAAATAAAAGTAAACCTTTCTGCATGGCAACACCACAGGTAAGTGAAAAGAAAATGTTATTTACTAACTTGGGGAAACACGTGTATTGCACAATAAGTACTAAAGCCCTAAACCTAACAGTTAATCATACCTAAGATATCATAATAATGGAAGAAAAAAAAAGAAAAAAAACGTAACCCCCACACTCCCTAGAAAGAGAATGCGGAGACAGTAGGAGATGCTCTGGCTGTCTGGTAAGAACATGTGGCTACCTAAACCATGAAGAGATATATTTTCAAAACAACATCTAAAAGAAAACACTCAGCAGTGTGTAAGTTCTGCAATGTAACGCTGACTAAGACAGCTGGGACCACCTCAAATGTATATCGGGACTTAGAAAGGAAGCATAAAGAAAGGTAAGTGTAAGTGACGCTGGTGACGCTAGCTAAAGTTATCAATCTGCCTCTGTAGCAAAACTCTTCAGATAAAGTGATTTAGCGAATACTAGTCTATATCGACGATGTTCCGTTTCCGGGATTGTTCCGGTGCCTCTGGAAATTCCGACGGATGTCCCGTCACCTTCCCCTTCCTTTGTGTTGCCGTTTATGAGGATTTCTGAGGACTATGGTTAACTGCTCCTCAGATCTCTGCAGGGTAAATCCAGACAGCTAGCTAGACTATCTGTCATGTCTTGTCAAAGAATTCCCTCTTTCACGACTAAAACAACTTTTGAACGTACACATGATCACACAAGTCTTGGTCTTGTCTTGGTCTTGATACACTCTGGTCTCAGTGATGACTTAGACTCGGTTTAGATGGTCTTGACCTCAACACTGCCTATAAGCATAATAACATCTTTTGAGAGGCTGTGTCTTTATCTTGCTCTTTAGTTCCTCGGGAAGACATCTCTACTGAATTGTGGACATTTATATTCTCAGTATCTGGGCCAAAATACATGTTTTAACAGTTATTTAAAATGGACTGGCTAATTAGCTCATTACAAAGGTTTGTTTATCTTAACAGTTAGTTAGCTGGAGGAGGACGAACACCAGGAAGTGAACTTTAAATTATTAGTATTCTGCAAAGCATTAGTAAATTATGTGATTAATATTTCTAAAACTAATAGTTGCAACTTATAATCCCTTTATGAAGGGTGACTTATTAGAAAGCGGTACCCTTTAGTATTTCATTGCCAATAAATCCAATTAACAAGAAAATGTTTCTGCAAATGGGTGTCTTCCCTGGATTCC